>OZ030021.1:4357500-4460000 GCA_964023405.1 Apodemus agrarius
TTGTAAGCCAAACTTAAAGCCCTTTAAAGCTACTTTTGCAAATATTTTGTTACAGCAATTAAAAACAACCAAACAACAACAACAAAGTGTGATCTCAGCATTATTGTGGTCTGGGCACAAGATGTCTTCTCTAAATGTCCACTGTTAAAGGCGTAAGTTCCCAGCTTGTTGAGGGTATTGAAGGCCGATTGGATCACAAGGGCACTGGTCGTATTACCAGACTAATCCATGATGGTTCAGTTCATAGCTGGACTGTCTGTTGAAAGGTGGGGGTCCCACAGCAAAGGGCGCGGTTTTGACTGGGTATCTCATTCTCTTTCCTGGCTCATTTTCCCCTTCCTGGCTGCTGTCAGATGAGCTGCTTTCTTCCATCATTCCTCTCTTCTGGAGGTTTCTATCTCACCAGAGGCTAAAAACCATGAGCTCAGCAGACCACACATTGAAATTTGCAAAACAAAGAAACAAAAACATATCATCGCGCTTTTTTCCATTCATTTATTTATTCACTTTACATCCCAATCATAGCCCTTTGCCCTCCTCTCCCCTCCCCTCCCCCATTACTCTCTCCTCTTCTCCTCAGAGAAGGGGCACCCCCACTGGATACCAACATACCCTGGCACATCAAGTTGCATCAGGACAAAGTGCATCTTCTCCCAACCTAGGCCAGACAAGACAGCCCAGCTACAGAAAGGGGACCCAAAGGCAGGCAACAGCGTTGGAGACAGCCCCACACCAGTCATTATGGTACCCACATGAAGACCAAACCGCTCATGTTGCACATGTGTAGAAGGCCTAGGTCCAGCCTATACCCACTCGTTGTTGGTGGTTTTACCTCAGTGAGCTCGAAGGGTCCAGGTGAGCTGGCTCTTACTTTTCCTGTGGAGTCCTTGACTTTGATCCCTCAATCCTTCTGCAACGCATCCCATTTTTAAACTAGTTTCTCTCAGGTGTTAGCTAAGGCAAGAAAAGCTACACAGCCCCTTTGTTTCCAGTTTAGCGAGCACCCTGTCAGCAGAGCAGTGGCCAGGAGCCTTTCAGAATGTTGAGGTAGGAAGACACAAACACAGAAATCATGGCCATTGGACAGTGACTTCGAACGTCCCCAGGGGCCAGGGTAGTAGAGATAGGACAGCCTGAAGCATACAGGCGACGCCTCTGAAACCAATAATTCACAGGCATTGATCAACCTGGTGTCGTTCACATCTGCAGGCCAGTGGGGTCCAGCAACCTCGGGTGACAGGAGTAACTGGTTGTAAAGAAAGTCTTCTGTAAAGTCTTAGAACTAAGGAGACAACTTCTATGAAAATTTGTTAGCACAGTGCCTGCCAGGCCGGAAGAACTCAGGCTCTTGTCTGGCCCAAGCCTGATCTTATCCCACAGTCTTTTACTGTAGCTAACCTAGAATAATAATATAATAATAATAATTATAATAATTATAATTATAATAATAATAATTATTATTATTATTATTATTATTTTGCATTTCATTTTGTGTCCGAGTGCATGTGCATGTGTAGCGTGTGTGTGTGTGTGTGTGTGTGTGTGTGTGTGTGTGTGTATGTGTTTACCTGTGCAGGTACTCATGTCCTCCAGTGTGTGTGTAGGTCAGAGGATAACCTTTCCATCATCCAGGCCCTGGGGAATCCCATTCAGGCCACCAGCTTGCAAAGGGCCTTTTCCCTGCGGTCTATCTCACTGCTGCCAAGTCAGAACCATGATCCTTTTTATGGCTCTACATAGTAGAAACCACTATGTCCCCTATCTTCCTGAATAACAGAAGACAAACAAGAATATCAAACTGAACTCTAACATGGAAGGTGCTTGTTATTTTTCTAGAGGTGTCACATGGCTTTGAAATGAGCAAGTGATACTTTTGGGGCTTCAGCAGGTCTTGAGACAGTAACAGTTGAAAGGCAGGGTGTGGTGCTTCGGGGGTGCTCATTGTGGGTTACTGTGTGAGCCTAAAAGAAGATGGTTAAAGGGGAACAAGGGGATGTACCCCCTAAGGCTGGGCCCACGCTGACGCATGCACCTGAAGGGCCTATGGCACTGCATCCTACCTATGACATTTCACTAAGTTCTTGTCACTTGTACACTTGTTTTTTTTCACAACTCTTCACTTTTTATGTGACGCCAGACAATAGCCCTATTGGGGCTGATTTCAAGGTCATTAAGGAGTTTCAATTGCCCCTCAATGTCTTTTTTACACTTGATTTCTAGTGCTTGGAAACTGTCCAATAGGAGGATCTCATCGAGATTAGGGCAGACGTGGCAAATTTCTTACTCCCTTTGTTTGCATGTGCAGACATCACCAGTCAATTACCGGTTCTTTTCTGCTGAGTCACCTTCCTCCTCCGAGGGGGGCGCTACAAGCAGCCGCTTCCAGCCAGTGTTGTTGAAACCATGCTTTCTCTGGCTGCTTTGCTCTGTATGAAAATGCAAACATTTGAAGAAGAGTAAGAATTTGTTACCAGTCACTGACAACTGAATATTAAATTAACTCGAGACATGGGGAGCATCGCTCGCCCGAACATTAAGGGAGGGAACTCAAGGGTTCTGGCATGCAGGAGGGAGGCTGCAGAATCCAGGAGTTCCCTGAGGATACACTTCACCTACTTCACAATTTCGCCTAAGGCCAGCGCTGCCAAAGGCTCAGCTCTCTCCAGGGCATCCATTTCAACCATTTACCATCAAATAAAACTTACAACTGGCATATGAATTCTTAGGCCAAGGGCATTTTATTTTTTTGAAATTTTAAAGTACTTGTTGGGTAAACTACTTTAAAAATTCAAGAGCCCTAAGAGAATCCCAGGAAGAGCCGAGAGGAAAGGTGAGGGAGCGGTAGACTGTCAGACTGTCAGGGCGGGCTCAGTGCTGCGGCTCGTCACGCGTGCACAGCTGCTCTCGAGGCCTGCAGACGTGCAAATACTCTGTGCTTGCATAGCTAACAGTCCTCTGCTGCACACCGGCAAGCCAACGGGGAAAGGGAAGCAGGATCAGAGCCATTTAGGAAGGAGTGTAAAGGCCCGAGTTTATAGTTGAGACAGAGTAAAAGCCCACAGACTTATTGAGAAGAGTCTAAGATCTCATACCTAATATCCTAGAGTGTTTCCGGGTCACAATGCAGGGAGGGCAACCCAAGGAAGATCTCGTGCAGACAGACCTGCCCAGCCTAGAGAAAACAAGTTAATATGATAGATACCAAGGAGGAGAGAGGTAAACAGGGATGAGTGCCAGAGGTGTGTTCAGGCTGCTTCGAGCATTCAGTTAAGTAGCATCGACACAGATACGGCTCAGCAAACTCCAAGAGACCGGGAAGGGTGGGAGCACACCCCTCAATTTGGCACCAGCAATGTCTTCAGTGGCGTGTTTTGCTGGGAGTTTGTCTAGCGTTGCAGGCTGCTGAGCAGCAGGCCTGGTCTACGCTTATATCATTGAATAATCGTGATGACCTCAAAACGTCTCCAACACTGCTAGATACTCTGTGGGCGGAAAGGTAGAAGACCGCTAGATTAAAGGAAACAAGGCTTAAGGCGGATGCAGAGTTGGGAATCAAGCCTTTTCCCTTCAGCCAGAACAGAGAAACTCAAGAGTCATGCTAGACGCTGAGTGAAAAGAGGTCAGAGGAGGATTTCTCAGCCACGAGGAAACTGGCTTGAGAACGTTCCCAGCCCCATCCAACAAGATGACCAGCTCCAGAACCAACAGGAGCAAATGGTTTGCACAATTTACTTCCCTTCCAGCATGAAGCATTGGCATATCCTAAGAGTACAAAAAATATCTAGCGCTCAAAAGGTCACATTTCCAACACGCGGAATTCATAATGAGGAAGCCGATCCGCCAATTGAAACAGACTCACTTCTGGTGCCGAATTAGCAAAGGGGGGGGGGCAGTAACTAATCATCAACTTTTAATTTTATATCATTAGGAAGTTAAATAGAGAAGTGAAAATGTTTTGAAAGAATCAACACAAACTTCAAAAGATGAATGTGGGCTGAGGCAGCGCTCGGTCAGGAGGGAACGTGCCTACTGTGCGCAAAGCTGTGTGTGCAGCCCTCAGAACCACAGGCTGCACGCTTATAATCCTCCAACTCAGGGGGCAGAGTCTGGAGGATCATAAATAATTTCAGAGTTGCTGTCTGCTATATACCAAGCTTAAGGGTTACATAAGACCCTAAATTGAGATTGGGAGTCGGGCTGGGGAAGAGATGGAGAGAGGGAGAGAGAGGCGGAACAAGGCGAAGAGCATGAAATGTAAAGTGAGATATTACAACTGGTAAGATTGGTGGTAGCCACCAGGGAAGGAAAGAAGACTGAACTAGATCATACAGCGAGAAACATTCCTTAAAAACAGAGAGTGTCAGTGGATCCTGGAAAGACTGAGTGGTCCCGTGTGCGTGTGAGCTGGATTCCTGAACATTGGACAGATAGGAGACGACTAACAATATTTAAAACATAATTACTGGAAGTTTTCCAGGATTGGTGGGACCTGTAAATACACACTCCTAGTTCAATGAACCCACAAGCATAAAATTGTCAAGTAAAATGCACCGGAGTGCAGACTAATGAAATGGCTCAAAAATGGCAATTAAAAAAAAACGCAAAGGAAATATAATGGATGATAACAGATGTCATATTAGAAGTAATGTGAGAAGGGGGTGGATCAGCACTTTCATTTGTTTGTTTGCTTGGTTTATTTATTTGTTTATATAATTATTTATTCATTTATTTGTTGGCCTTTTCCAAGACAGGGTTTCTCTGGGTAGCCCTGAACTCACTTTGTAGACCAGGCTGGCCTTGAACTTAGAGATCTGCCTGCCTCTGTCTCTTGAGTGCTGGGAGTAAAGACATCATCAAAAAACTGATCATAGCCCTTAAAAGTTTCATCCTATAGAGGTTAGAGAGATGGCTCAGTGGTTCAGAGCACTTGTTGCAGAGGACTTGGGTTCAGTTCCCAGCATCCACATGGCAACTCGTGCAAGTCTCCAATGCTAAGGAACCCAATGCTCCCTTCTGGACTATACAGGTAACAGCATACAGGCGGTGTACACACACATAGACAAAACACTCCTATACATAAAGTAACTAAATCTAAGAACAAAGCCTTTGTGCTACAATCCCTTCCCTTGCCTACCTTCCAATATCAGCAAAATACAAAACGACACCAGCCTCCTCCGAGCCTGATCCTTTTCAGGTCTGGTAGCATTTAACATTCTCTGGGGTGGAAATTCCCCTGGAAGGGGCAGAGGGGCAGAGCTGCTGGTTTCCTGTGGCCACCTTCAAAAGCAGCAGCAGGGAGGGGAGGGGTCACCAGCTGTCCATCTGCTGCAACTGCATGACACTGACCTGGCCTCTGTCCTTGGGTCTTCAAGGCTGCAATGATCAACCTCAGGAAAGAGGAAATGGTAACCAGACTCCAACCCACCCCAGGGGCTTTCCAGATACGATTCCCCTCTTTACAGAGCACAGAATCAACCAACAGTCCTCTCCAGGTTAGCATGGCTATGACTGTAATATAATCTTTTTAGAAGGCCAAGTTAATCCAGACTTCCACTGTTACAACATTCCAACCTGACTTCTCCACGCAGCACGGAACTGGATTTGTGAGGTTTGTTTAGTGACAGCGACGATTTGAGTTTTATAGGTAGATCCCTTTGGGATAATATCAGAGCAAGGTAGAGAACACACATAGGCCGTGATAACACATTTCAAACAGGTAGTTATTACCTAAGAGCTGTATCAGTTTAAGCATAACCCGTTCAGAAGCACATGTGTTCCAAGATGCTGTTACTAACCCTGTAAAATTACAGCCAGTACAGAGGTGGGCCTGAGGTCACACTAATGGGAGGCTGTATACCACACAACAAATATATTATATGACTTCTTCAGGGACTTCTATTCATTTCAATGGTGAATTGGATACTAGGTTGAATTTTAAAGGCGATTTGTCCTAAGAGATTATGCGTTTATACTGCCTCGGGTGGTATTCCGTCATTAGAAAAGTCCAGGAGTCCTCCGTAAAGTTTGGTTTATCAGCTGGAATTGGGAATTACGTCTCTTACAATAAATCCCTCCACAATGGCCATTTGATATTCTGGAGGCAACCCCTAGCGTAACTGGCTAGGGGTTCAATTAGAGTTGTGACTTGGCTTTCGTACCAGTCTCTGACTATGCTTACTTGCAACCAGCCTGTCAATTGCGTCTTTATGCATTTTAAATATTCCATAAGGTTCTCGTGTGTAATCTCTTTTTTGTCTCAGGTATTAAACAGTTTTGTTTGCTTTTGTTTAACTTGTGCTTGTAAAAGTTAACTCAGGTAATTTCCTAAACATGTGATACCTAGGCTGGGCAGTGGTGTCACACGCCTTTAATCTCAGCACTAGAGAAGCAGTGGCAGCCAGATCTCTTGTGTTCAAGGCCAGCCTGGTCTTCAAAGTGAGTTCCAGGACAGCCAGGATTATACAAAGAAACTCTGACTTGAAAACCAAACAAACAAAACCAAATGAACAAAATAAAATAACCCTTCCCCCAAATCCCACCATCATAACCACCACCGACAACAAAACAACCCCCACAAAACAACAAACAAACAAACAAACAAACAGAAGAATGTGGTAAATGGATGTGTTAGGAAATAAAATCTTTTATCTTGAGGGAACTTGAAGTCTGAGTTATATTTTGAAACTTTTGTGTCTGGAGATAGAATTTCTTTGTGTGTGCTTTCGTGGTCCGATATTTGCCCTGAGTATTTTAGATGTTGTTTATTTTGGTTTATCAAAAAGAAAAGATGTGTTAGAATTGTCCCAGAAGTGTCAGGGGTACGGTGCAGGGGGTGACATAAGGCATATGCTCAGTGTGAGAGGGAATAGGAAGAAAAGCATCCTTAGGAAATCAGAAAAGAGCAAGACTTTCTGCTGGTCCAAATAGGGAGGATGGGTCCAGCCCAGCTCCTCACCAGAAAGAGTGTTGTTGGCATAGGTTACCTGTTAGTTTTCTGTCACTAAGGTAATATATTAGTCACTGTCACAGTATAATATATTTCTGTCACAGGGACAAAATGTCTGAGAAAAATCAACCTAGATAGAGAAAAGGCTTCTTTTGTCCTGTGGTTTCAGAGATGCTGGGGCGGTCAGTCAGCCTCCATTGCATTTGACCTTGCGTTAAGGCAGCAAGTGGAGGTAAGAGAGCCTCTGATCTCACCTCAACCAAGAAACGAAAGGGAGTGGCAGGAGTGAGCCGGAATCTCAGCGTTTGCTCTCGGGGGACAGTCTCTCCTTCACGACTGCTCATCCACTGGGCCCTTAAAAGTTCCATCACCCTCCGTCTTAGTTATGGTTTCATTGCTGTGAAAGACACCGTGACCAAGGCGATTCTTACAAAAGGAAACATTTCATTGGAGCTGGCTTACAGTTTCAGAGGGCGGTCCATTTCCATCCTGGCGGGAAGCATGGCAGCAGGCAGGGAGACATTGTCCTGGAAGACGTAGATATTCTGCATCTGGATTTGAAAGCAGCTAGGAGAAGACTGTCTTCCACAGGCAGCCAGGAGGAGACACTCTCTTCCGCATCGGGTAGAGCGAGAGCAGTAGGAGCTCTCAAAGCCTGCCTACACACGGGCTCACTTCCCACAGCAATGCCACTTCCTCCTAACAGGGCCATTTCCAGTGAGCTGAGCAGATCCACACCTCGCCAATGACTATAGAAGCCTTTCTACAGGTATTCACCCAAGCCACGGTAGTTAATAAACAAAGGGAAGAAAAGCAAAGAATGTGCTTCTTTGTTCTCTCTGTTCCACCCAAACAACACTTTCGACAGAAGTGGCTGTCTGGCCCACCAGAGGCTCCAGGGAACGCCAGCTTGTATTATCAAATGAAGCTCAGCTCTGACACTGGAGATAATTCTACAGGCGTAGGTTTTGGTTTTGTAATACCATGACCATATCCAGCCTTGCCCATTTCAGATGGCAATCGGCAGAGGTTGTCATTTGTACTTCTGACCGGCCTGTCATAGACTAGGGTGCCCCTTGGGCTTTATTAACTTGCTAGAGTGGCTGACAGAATCCAGGGAATGCTTTACCTGCATTTACCCAGTAGGGTTAAAGGATATTTTACTGGATACAGAAGAACAGCCCGGTGGAAGAAGGGACCGGATTACAAATGGAAGCAGAGCACAGAGTAGTCATGCCTCCGAGCTGCCAAGCCCTCTCTGGCACGCTGCTCTGCAGGAATCTTCTTCGTGAGCTATCTTTTCCAGGATGGAAAGAGATGGGCAAGGGGTAGGCACGGAATAGATGACTGAAAATTCAATTTTTGCTGGTCTCTCAGCAGGATTAAAACCTTTTAAATAAACTTTTAATTTTCAGATGACCTTATATTTAATGAAAATTTACCTTGGCATTACAGAGGGCTTTCATCTACACCATATTACCTTCCCATGTCAGCAACGTAGTGCACTTGTGTTGCAATTAATGAACAAATATTGATATATTATTATGAACCAAAGTCCACACTTCATTTGTATTTCCTTGTGCGCCCGATCGTGTTACAGTTTCCCATCCAGGACAGTGCATTAACTCACGTGTCAGATCTCCTTAGGTTCTGCGTTGCTCTGACGATTTCTCAAATTCCCCACGGTTTGGATCATCTTCGTCAAGATCTTCCGAAGAGGGCAGATCTCGTGTCCTGTAACGTGTTCTTCACTTTGGAGTTGTCTTGCACTTTCTGAGTGATCGTTTTGGAGTTATAGGTTTGAGAGGGGAAGTCCACAGATGTAAAATGCCGTCCTTCCTCAGACTGTATCAAGGGGCTGTGCTGAAATCATGATGGCGACCTCGTTAGGAGAGTGGTGTGTGGTGTCAGTCTCCGTCTCTAGCTGACACAGTTTACCAGGCTTGCTCCAGTGTGATCTTCCAGGTTTCGTTGCTATCCTGTGCTCTTCAGGGAGAAGTCACAGTGTATCAAGCTATGTTTAAGGAACAGATACTTAGCTGGGCAGTAGTGATGCATGCCTGTAATCCCAGCACTTGGGAGGCAGAGGCAGGCAGATTTCTGAGTTCGAGGCCAGCCTGGTCTACAAAGTGAGTTCCAGGACAGCCAGGGCTACACAGAGAAACCCTGTCTCGAAAAAAACAAAAAACAAAACAAAACAAAAACAAAAAAAAAAAAGGAACGGATAGTTAAATTATGTTTCATGAGGCAAAGCTAAATAAATCACTGGTCTCTCTCTCTCTCTCTCTCTCTCTCTCTCTCTCACACACACACACACACACACACACACACACACATCTCACCCACTTAGATATTTGTTCAATCACTTTGGCTTATTTTTTTGTGCGTGCATATACATTATATACATACACATATACATACACACACATATCATTCTATCATATTTCGGGTTAAAGTGTGATGCTATCTCCTTTTGTTTTCGAACTGTTCCACCGTAGTATTCGGGGCCCCTTCGCTTGTCTCACGTCCTTGGATATATTCAGCTGTTACGGGGTTTGTTTTCCTTTGATCGCTTTTTTAACTTTCCGATACTTCAGCATAGACCTAAGGAGCCGTGTAGGGACCCTGCTTCCTCCCCAGATCTTTGCTTCCTGTTGCTGCTCGGCCTCCGGTTTCCATAGCGCCACTGAGCCAAGTCAGGACAGAAACGCCAGGCCTGAGCAGGCCGGACCTGAAGCAGGGGCCGTGCAGGAAGGGCAGTTTCTTGCTCGCCCAGCTTGCTGTTTTATACGCCCAGGGCCATTTGCTACCTCCAAGCAGGTAGTCCTGGCGAGTCTAAGATAGAAAGCAAGCCAGGGAGCAGCTTTCCTCCGTGGCCTCGGCTTCAGTTCCTGCTTCTAAGCAACTGCGTGAGCTCTGCCCGGGACTTCCTCGGTGATGAGCTCGGAACCAGGAGGCATACTAAGCCCCTCTCCTCAAGCTGCTGTTAGCCAGTGATCATCACGGCGTCGAAAAGCAAACGGGGGGGGGGGGCATTCCCACGTGCCCATTCCCTAGTCCGTATCGCTGTCGTCTTGCCTTCCGTCTCTGCGAGCTTCCTCAGTCTAGTGAAGGGAGTATAAATGGAACGTGGATGTGTTCTTTTGTGTCAGTTTTATTTTCTACCTAACACAACATGGCCACGTTTCCTTTTGGCTGTAGTACGAGTCAGCGTTTCTTTGTATTTCAAGTCCAGATAGCTTTTCTTTGTATACATGTCCTCTGTTTATGTGTTCACCGGTCTTTAGAAGTTCTGCTATAATTGTGGGTTCGTGACTCTTTGAGTTATTTTAGTTATAATCAGGAATTGGACTTTGCTTGGTTGCTCTCTGCATGCATTTTTTTTTTTTTTTTTTTTTTTTTTTTTTTTTTTTTTAGGAATTGGCATATTGGTTTCACAGCAAATGAATTATTTTGTTTCCACAAGTTATGAGTATGGTACGAGTACTCCAGGGGAGCACCTGCTCTGCTGGGTGGAACCATGCCAATCTTCTTTCTAAATAGTTATCCCTCCCTATAGATTAACGATGCTCTCAGTCCTCAGGAGAAGACCTCCTCTTCCTCTTCCTCTTCCTCTTCCTCTTCCTCTTCCTCTTCCTCTTCCTCCTCCTTCTCCACAGTTGATGGCAATTAATACAGAGACTCACAACTGGTCAGAGGGCAGAAAACAGGCGACTGTAGCATGCTTGGGCTCAAAGGGGCACTGTTGTGACTATTCCTGGTTGTCAACTTCACTATATCTGGAATGAACTACAATCCAGGATTGGAAGGCTTACCTATGATCCTAATCTGGAGGCTCAGAAATACAAGTTTCTAACCTGGATCTTGGCATGGAGATCTTGAAGCATAGTGGCTATGAATTCCAGAAGATTAAGACAAGGAGCCTTTAATCTTGGCCACACCCTCTGCTGGAGACTTACGTATGGACATTGGAAGAAGGAAGACTCACTCTTCCTTGCCTGCTTGCCTCCTGGGACTGAGCAACTGCTAGATCCTTGGACTTCCACCCACAGCTGCTGCTGACCATTGTTGGGGAGTTGGACTACTGTAAGTCACCGACAAATTCTCTAACTATAGAGACTACCCATACTTTCTGTGATTCTAGAGAAGCCTGACTAATACAGATACCATATAAACTCTTCTCTGAAGCTCATGGAACTTTGTGCATGAGAAGGCAGGAAGAAGACTGTAAGGCCAGAGGTTGGGAAATAGTGTCTAGTGGTTACCTGCACAAGGCCTTCACCTCACTATTTTATCATGGAAGGGATGGGAAAAGGGCTTTGAAGGCTCCAGCCTTCTTCAGGATAGTTAAAGATGGATGGGTCAGAGAGATGTGTCACTTTCTTCAGGGTCATAACTACTGAGTAGCTTATGTTCCAGTAAGCAAGCTCTCACCCGTGCTCATGCTTGTGATCCTAGTAAATCCCAGCAGGTCAGACACCCAGAAGACATCACACGAGCAGGGGCTTGTTTGGAAGAAGGATCCCAGTGTGGGAAGGGAAGCAGGTTAGGCAGGGCAGTAGAGAGTAAGAAGGATGACATTCAATATACATGTATCAGACCATCACAGAATAAAAATAAACAGATTAGAAAAATACAGACCACAGTGGATATGAAGTGATGTCTCATCGCAGGTGCGATCTGTATCTTCCTTCCAATGACTGCTACGGTTGAGCAATTTTTATGCTATCCGTATTCTGTATTTGGAGAAACATCTCAACTTCTTTCTCTGTTTTAATTAGATCATTAGGAGTTTTAAAATTTCTTTTCACGTCCTGAGTATTAACCCATCGCTACAGTTATGATCTCCAAGTGCTTTCTTTGCTATATGTCGTCTTCCCATTCTACCCATCATGTCCTCGGACACATGGGAATTCTAAATGTAGCTTACCCCCTTTTCTTTGATTGCCCGTGCTTTGAGTTGTATTGAAAGAATCATTACCAGCTGTCACAGCATAAAACTTTGCCCTTATATTTCATCTACAAGTTTTAGTCTTGACTCTTACATTGAGGTCTTTGGTCCATTTGCATATCAGGATGCTGCTGTATCGACCGTATTCATTAACTTGTCAATACACATAAGAATATCTTTATGTGGCTTTGTAGGTGGTTCTTTTTGGTCATTTGTTGTCTCTTGTGTGGATGTCTTTCTTATCTATTCATTAAAGGCTACTTTCTGTTTATAGAGCGCATTGATGAAGCTGACGTGAGCATCTTTAGGTGTAGACATAAGCATGCTCTCAGATCCCACAATTTATTTTCAACTATCAGAGAACAAGAAGGTCAAGTGGGAAGGCTGTATTTAGCCTTTGTAAGGAAGCATCAGATTGCCTTTTAAAATAGTCTGTATCATTGTATGTCATCTCCAGGTAACAATGAGAGTTCTTACCTCATGTCTGCGACAGCAGTCACTATCCTCACCTTTTTAAATTTTAGCTGTTAATTTAATAGGCATTTAGTGATATTAACCTTTTATTCACATATAAATCATACAGCATATTATACTGTGAAACTCACTGTCTTGGAGCTGGAGAAGTGTCTTGGAGGTTCAGAGGGCATAGTATGCCCTGTTGAAGAGACCCTGAATTCTGTTTCCAGTCCCTGTGTCAGCTAGCTTACAATGGTTTGTAATGTTGGGGAGATATGAGGCACTCTGCTGGATTCTGTAAGCACTTGCGCTCTTCATACACACACACACACACACACACACACACACACAATCACACACACAATCACACACACACACACACACACGCAATCACACACACACAATCACACACAATTTAAAGTAAGTCTTTTTAAAAATTCACTTTCTATATGATTATCATCATTATTAAAATTTACCTAGAGAATAATATCACACTGTATAGATTTTTCACATCTTGTTTACCCCTTAGGTAAGGACAGGCTTTTGACTGTCTCCATATCCTGACTGCTACGCAGGAGGGTGCCATGACCCTCTGTGAATCAAGATTTGTTTGGACATATAGTTTCAGCTTTTTTAGCACTATACTAAGAGTAGGGATGCTGAGTCATATGCTAGCCGTCTGCTTACATTTTTTCATAATCCCACAAAATGTTCTCCAAGGTGTTTGCCCTGTCTTGCTGCCTGCCCCTGAGAAATGCCTGAAACTGATGTTTTAAATTTTCTATGCCCACATCTGTTCTTTACCCGATGGTTCTCATTGTGCTTTCTTGTACATTTACCTGTGACTGTGATGACCTCTCCTGTTGTGCTTATTGGACAGATGGTGTGTGTGTGTGTGTGTGTGTGTGTGTGTTGTGTGTATATATGTGTGTGGTGTGTATGTGTATGTGTGGTATGTATGTGTGGTGTGTGTATGTGTGTGGTGTATGTGGTATGTGTGTGTGTGGTGTGTGTATGTGTGTGGTGTGTGTGGTATGTGTGTGTTTGTGTGGTGTGGTGTATGTGGTGTGTGTGGTATGTATGTGTATGGTATGTGGTGTGTGTGGTGTGGTGTGGTGTGGTGTGTGTGTGTGCACATGTGTGTTTGCTTGTAGACATGCTCACTCATGCAGACACACATGGTCAGAGGATGATAATTGGATGGTTTTCACAATCACTCTTTATTCTTTTTGAGGTAGGATCTTTCACTGAACACGGAGCTCACTCTTTACTGCACTGGACAGCACCCCAGCCAGCACTGAGGTTGCCTCATCTGGCTTTTATGGACTAGAGATCTAATCTCAGGTCCTCATGCTTGTGAAACAATACCTTTACCAACAGAACTGACTCCTCTCCCCAGAACTGGCTTGCTTGCTTGTTTCCTTCCTTCCTTCCTTCCTTCCTTCCTTCCTTCCTTCCTTCCTTCATTCTTTCTCCTTCCTTCCTTCCTTCCCTTCCTTCCTTCCTTTTTTTGTTGCCAAGCTGTGACTGTTTATTAACTGACCAGATTACAAAAATACCTGTCGACACCTTAGCTCATCGTCTAACAAGCCTGTTTGTCTGGCCTTCCCTGTGGCCAGCATCCCGCCTTCTACAAAGTGAGTTGTCTTTTTCTTCATTCCACCTCATGGGGAAGATCATTTGAAGGGCCACAGGAAGTTATTTGCTTCCTTGAAGCGTTTCCCAATTGTGCAGATCTCATGAATTAGATCCTCCATGCAGATGATGCCAAATTTACCAAGAGATCGAGCAATCAAGGAATTTTCCATCAAAGTGATCCATTTCTTACTGATTTTGCCTTAGCCTGGCTTGCGGATGAGCTCATTTACTGACTTCAGGATATGCCCGCTCTATGTAGGGTTCCACAATCCTCAGCGTGGCAGCCTTCTTTTTATTCTCTGGAACAACCTCCATCTTGATATTAAGGCATAAAGTTTTATTTTTGATGTATCATTTATACTTATCACTTTGTGACTTTGTATTTGGTGTCAACTCTGACATGAATGCCTAGCGCATGCTCATGTGCATTTCTTCCTCTTCCTCATTTCCAGCTTTCTCTTCTGACCAGCTTTGACCTGCCATTGGCTTTGCTCTCCAGTGGGAGGCACCATTGGGCGGCTTCCATCTGCCTGCCTCCAGCAGTCCCTGTGTGTACTTGTCTTCTCCACCCCATCTTTGATACAGTGTCTGCTAGAGATTTTGTCCATTTTTAAATAAGGATTTTCACTTTCTTACTGTTCAATATTAAGGAGTCATTGTGTCTTTTGGATACAAATTTTTCATCAGGTCAATGCTTTGCAAATATCTCCTACTAACCCATAGCTTGTCTGCGCATTCTGCCAACAGTACCTTTCACGGAGTAAAAATATCAACTTTTCATAACATCCAGATTATCATTTTTTTCCTTTCATTGATTATGCTTCTGGTGTGGTATCTAAAACCTCAACATCTAACCCAAGATCCTGTAGCCCCCCTCTCCTGTTATCAACAGGAAGTTTTAGAACTTTCAGTTCAATGTTTGACTCTATGACATGTAACAGAAACCCTGACATGTGAAAAGTCCACAATTAGGTTCATTTTCATTACATAAGGATATCGAGTTGTTTTATCGTCCTATGCTGAGAGCCTATCCTTCTGTGGAATTGCCTTGGTAGTCTTGTCAAAAACCAGTTGCCTGTGTTTATATAGTTGATTTATGTGGTCTCTACTTCATTTCATTTGTCTCTGTGTCTATTATTTTGTGAGTAATATAATGTCTTGATTCATATATCCATTATTTTGTTCATGTGTTTATTCATCCATTCATTTATCACTTCCTTAATAAATATTTATTGATTATCCTCATTGTATAAGATACTATGCTAGAAATCAATCCAGAAAATAGAGATATTTCAGACATAATTGCTTTCTAAGAACTTTGATAGAGTTGGAAAGCTGGGCCCAACATTATTATATAATATTTGCAAACAAATAGTACAAAACATCAGGGGTAAAGGCAATAACAGACATACATTACATAGAATACTGTAAGGGGAGTCTCTTAGGAGATGTTAGCAATATTGGCTCAGAACAGAGAGTTAAAGACTTCACTTAATGAAGATTAGAAACTTGTCAAGGCAGAGTAACAGAGGTGAGGGGATAATACAAAGTCAAACGGTCCTGTTCAAAAGAAGTGTCATCAAATCTCACACATAATTTTAAATTTGTCAGAAGCTGTATTACAAAAAAAAACCACTTTAATTTTATAATGGAATTAAAATAATATATCCCAAATTCCATTTTGTCAAAGTTAAAATACATTGAGCTATTTTACATTTGTTTGTTTTGGTACCGGGTCATGACAATTCTGTGTAGGGGAATTGCTTTTAAAGCACTTACTCATCTGGAACAGTCCTTTTTTCAAGTGCCTCTCATATTGATGCATGAACTGTGGGTACCATGTTGGTTCTGGGAGGAAAAGGTATAAGGCCAGGTTGGGTCCAAGCTATACAACACCTTTAATGCTATGCAATGAATTTAAGTTGACCGTAACTGATGAATCAGTACCACACTCTTGAGCAAGCAAGGAGCTCCTGTTTACACAGCACTCCCCTCGGCTGGCAGTCCTGAGTATTACTCAGCATGCGTGTGCTGAGTGCCTGTTAAGCTCTCTGAGCAGGATTTTGTGGGACTTGAGAATGCATTCAAAGTGATAGAACTGGAAAATTATTGCCTAGCATATTTGTTGTTTAGCCCAAATCGATCTCTTCTAGGGTTGAATTTCTAATAGTATTGAGGTATGAAGGGGCAAGACAAATTTGGTACCTTTTGAGTTTAGATTTGTTCACAAGCAATCGCTTCATATAGAAAAAGAAATGCTTCCTACAAAGGCTGTCTGGCTTGAAGGTGAGAGGCTAAAGGAACATCTGCTATATGAAACATTATTATATTATTTCACTTAAGAATACTCCCTTGATTGAGGAAGGATTGAAGCCCCCCAACATGAGTTATAATCCCTGTCCTTAGCTGGATGTGGAAAAACCCAAGAGGTTTACTTGGATTTGTGGTGGTTATGAGGGCCAATCTTCTCACCAAATGTAGTCTTTCGGGATGGCAGGGGCTCAGAGTTGAAAAACTTTCTGTTTTTCATTTGTTTTTCATTTGAGGTCATTTCCAGAGACCAATAGTGAAGTATCTATCAAGAAGCTACTCCAGAAGAGGAAAGGGAATCCTTGCATGCAGGGGTATGTGGGATGTTGTCAAACTCCACAGCATCCTCTTAGAGAAAACCTCCCAGTATTAGAGCAGCGTCCTCCACACGCGATGGCAGACGCCTGCATGCTAACATTCACATTTAGTTGTATTTTCTCTGTAATTAAGCTAAGTTGGCTTCCTGCTTCAATGCTCTTTAGTACAAGGAAGTACGTATCCTCAGTTTGGGTTTTTCACTCTTTGATTCGAATTTAGTTCTAAGGACTCTTGTAGATAGGGTGTCCGGGATCTTGGCAGGATGCAGACTGCTGCCTTTGCTTCAGCTCTGAAATTGGCCAAGAGCTGGGTCTTGGCTCCTGGGTCATGGTTAGGACATGTCCATTATTCCAGAGCATGTGAGCTTTGGAGAAATCATCAAGAAGTGCACTCCATTAGATGGCTGTGCGAATAAGTCACGGTTTCAACAGTTTGCCAAACATCAGCCTTGATCTGTCATAGAGGAGGAGAGTGGTTGTGGGTAAGTTACCTGCTCCTAACCAAGATGTAGGTATGAGTGTACAGTCTGAGTGCTTTTATCTACAATAGTATAGGGTTAGAAAATGTAGTACGGTTTAACACTTGGTAATAGTTCAATACATTATGAACCACTCCAGGTGAGCCATCCTTTTATAGTCGGCTTTGGAACCAGAACTAGGCTGGGATTCCGGGTTCACTACCCAGCAGGCTGACATCTTCTCAGATTTAATATTCCATATGCAAAACAGGTTTTATTAAAATCGATACACAAGACTGCTGAAATGTTTAATATGGAACACACCTTTAACTTGACTTTTCCCCTTTCTGGAACTCGTATGATGGTGCCCGTTGGCATGGAACTCTACTAACTGTTCTGTGACGTGTAGGTCTGGAGATCCTGTGCTCCCTTCCCCTTTGGTGCTTTGTCCAGAGTAAAGCTGAGTCAGGTAGTTAGGGTGAGGAATTTTAATTGTCCGTGGGAGTATGATTGACGGATGGCTCAAGCTTCTGGATCTACTCTGGTACCCAAACACCTCCACAGGCAACACTCATCAACAACTGAGCATGGCCGGAGTTCTAATACAAGTGCATCATGGGACTTTAGAACTATTTAGGCATCAGATCATTCTCAAAACTCTGCTTAGGTGCATCCTTCTTTCTCTCTCCTCCAACAGATGCCAAAGCTATGCCATTGTCTGCAGGTGTCCCTTACCTGCTCCTGCTGTTCCCCTTATTTTCCCTTACAGGATCTTATCCTTCTCTTCCTTGGCAGGCCTTAGCTAATGCAGCTATCCACAGCCTGAGATCCGCAGAGTCCTCGTTGAGAGTCTAACTTCACTTTATTGTAATCGTACCTCCAAAGAATGTTCTGATATTAAACCACCGAGGTGTGTGTGTGTGTGTATGTGTGTGTGTGTGTGTGTGTGTGTGTGTTTGCATGCTCTTGTTTGCAGCATGAGTTTGTGGAGGCCGGAGGTCAACAACTTGAGTATTATTTCTCAGTTCCTATCAGCCTTGTTTTTGAAATGGTCTTTCACTTGTCTGGAACTTGATTGGTTGGCTGGGTACTGAGCCTCTGGAATCTTTCCAGGTCAGCTTTTCCAGTTCTGAGATTACAGGCACACACCAGGATACTTGACTTTTTTCCTTTTTGGTGGGTTCTGAGGGCTGGACTAAAGTTTCCACAGCAAGCACTTTAGACTGGGCCACCTCCTCCCCCCTCGGGATTAAATCATTTTAGACCCTGGAAAGGAAGAGCAGTGAACTGAGGAGACAAGTCGACCTAGGGAATGGGGGAGAAACAAGAAAACCTGAGAAAAGCCTTTCCCTTTCTAGCCTCTCTCTTCAGGGTTTGCCACTCCCTGGTGTCAGGCTAGCACCATGCAGATGTCCCTCAGGACACCCTTCTCCGCAGCCTGTCCTCTGAGCCTCTCACTCCACCCCTGACACGCTCTGTGACTCAGAATTTCAGGAGAAAAGGATCCTCGATTTGAACTGGGTCCCTCCAAGGATAGGCATACGCTCTGTTATTTCCCTGTCCTTCTTAGAGCTTATCACAGGGGCTCGTGGGTTTTATTTTCTGTTTGTTAAAAGAGAGAAACCAACTGGGCCATGAAAGCTGAGAACACAAGGACTCTGGGCAGCTCTCCCAGCTCCTCTCCTGAGTTGGGAGTGTCCCTCTGGGCAGATCATGGACAACCTTCATGAACAGGAGGTTATTAGAAGTGTTGCCACTTAAAATATTTATTTTTTGCCTTAGTTCATTAAAGTGTTCAATTATTGATTCTGTTCCTATTCTGATGAATCTGTTTGGCTTTATGCTTAAGTATTTCCCTGTAGCTGTGGATAGGATCCCTTTCCAGTCTCAAATTGGAGGGGGTAAATATATACAGCAAAAGGAATTAACAGGATAAAGAGTCACAATACAGGGAACAAGAAAGAGCTGTAAAAGCAAACCTTGTGTAAGGGCAGCACTGGGCATGCATAAAGGGGAGGGTTATGCTGGGGTGGGGAGCCCCCCAGAGGGTGGGGGAGGGTGTCCCTTCGGCACTAACCCTGTGGAGGGGAAGTAGAATCGGCAGAGGCCTCCAGAGATCAAAGGTGCTTCCAGGGGTGGCCTTTAGATTCACCACATGTCTGTCATGGAATTAGACATGCAGACTGCCCCACACTTTCATTCCCTGGCCTCCCTGCTGGCTCTCTGAGTTCAAACTGAAAGTGCACAGGGGGGAGGGGCCGTGGGGACTGGGGGGGGGCAAAAGCGCACAGAGGGGAGGGGCCGTGGGGACTGGGGAGGGTGATGAAAAACGCAGCTGAGAGGGGATTTAGAAGGATTCTGTTCATTAGGTGTTTTCCTTAAGTTCTGTAGCAGGTGAGAGAGAGAGAAAGAAATCAGGAAGAGAGGGAAGAGAGAAAGGGAGGGAGGGAGGGGAGAGAGAGGAGAGAGAGAGAGACAGAGAGAGGAGAGAGAGAGAGAGAGAGAGAGAGAGAGAGAGAGAGAGAGAGAGGAGAGAGAAAGAAAGATTCATTGCTGATGATTTTGTATCACTTGGTTTAAAATCGGCTGTCTTAAGTCTCGGCTCAGCAGGAGTCTGAAGTGTGGGGGTGGCAGAGACCCTGGCCGGCCCCATGCTTCCCCCTCCCCCCCTCCCCCTCTCCCTCTCCCTCTCCCTCTCCGTTGACCCTCTGCCTCTTTTCTTCCCTTTTACTTAGATCTATTGGTGTCTAATTTGGATACTAGATGCCGTGCTGACTGTGGCCTGTACAGTCCCGACACTGTACTTACTTAGGAATGTTAAGCGATGAGAGGGGCATCCTAACGGTGCCGGTGCCAGCCGGTCTGCTTCGCTTGGGACAGAGGTAGATCTTTCACCGCACATTGTAGCTTTAACAATAAGAGCCGTGGGAAGGTGAGGGATCAGGAACAACTTGCCAGAGACGAAGAGGTTGACTTAGACCTTGGGCTGACAACCAGAACCCACAGTGTTTACAGTGTGGGTGGGTCAAGGCTTGAAACCAACAAACGGACTCCCTGATTACCTAGAGGGAGCGGACCGCCCCTTCCAGCTGTGTTTCAGGAGAGCTGCAGGTGGGAAAGCCCAGACTGGGCCTCAAAACCCTCTGACTCTAGCCGCAGTTCTCGATGGCCACATCATGCCGGTCAACACGGTCTATTTTCCCAAGGCCACCTTCACTTCCACATGGGTGATACCCCACAGTGATGCAGGCGGGTTGGGCTTCTGCTCACTCTAAATACAGTGAAGTAAGAAGAAAACAAAGAAGCATCCCATGAGCTTCTCAGTTTCCAGTTGTGTTTATGATGTCAGCGTACACCACACTATAGACTGTGGCAGGTATATTAATTTCATAACCGGAAAGTGTACATACCTTAATATTGAAAATGCCAATAGTTTCCTGTGCCTACGGGGAGCTGTAATCTTGACTGGTGACACATTTTTCTCCTTAGTGTCTGCTGACTGACCAGAGTTGATTGTTGAAGGTTGGGAGGTGGGATCTATTCTGCTCTACCAGTCACCTCTGCCTTTCACAGAACCTCTTGACACAGCCTGAGATGTAGTTTGAGAACCTTCTACCCACCTAGAACTTGGCTGTTTTGTTTGTTTTTAATTGGCATTTATCTTCCAAAACTGCCCTGCTACTTTGCCAACTGGGTTTCTTAAGAGTTCTGAGTCCTTTGTTGTCTCCGAGGCAATGTTCACAGCACCCCCACCAGGGAAGATTCCACCGCGTTGCGTGTTCCTTTTGGATTTTATTTTTCCTCCTCCGTCATCTTCCATTTATTTCCAGTAAGGGAATCATGAATCCAAATAAGTAATATTTTTATTAGCAAAAAAATTTACCTGATAATCACCACATGGACTTTGTGCAGCTATCTAGATGTTTCCAGGGTGCCCTGAGAATTCCAGGGTGCTCTTGATTCTCAAGAGAAACAAACTGCAAAGCGGAGAAGAATAGCCTTCTTCAGCAGATGGGATGAAGGCATCTGCTCCACCCAGCCCTGTCTCTTTTGTGAGCTGAGAAAGGGATTGCTGCTGGCTGGCCAAGCAGACAGCTTCCCTTCCCCACTGGTCCCCTGAAGAGTTGCAGATGCAGGCAGAAAGCCACAGAGGGGACATGGGGAGCCAGACGCTAATTAGAGTGCAAACTGCAGCGGAGTAAGGCATGCTTAAAGATGCACACACTTATGGGTGTGTGCATATGTACACAAACACACACACACACACACACACACACACACACACACGAGTAGCATGAAAGCAGAGGGAGGTTTGTAGGGCACAGAATTGTCCAGAAGGGAGGAAGAACAAGACAGGATAATGAAGATAGAAAAACAAAGCATCACTTTTCATATGTGGAATTGTAGTAGTCGTGGGAAAATATAAGCAAGGTATGGTAACATATACAGAGAAGTAAACTCATACAGATGTGCAAATGAAATCTACTGTTTTGTATACTAGCAAAAGAAATAATACAATTATAACTTAAGTAGCCGGGCATGGTGGCACACGCCTTTAATCCCAGCATTTGGCAGGCAGACCTCTGTCTAAGGACAGCCTGGTGCGCAGAGCATATTTCAGGACAGCCAGGACTACATAGAAAGACCCTGGTTTTTCCTGAGAACTCTTGAAACGTTGCTAATTCATCTTGCTTCCCCCAGCCCATAGAAACGTTACACTCCTTACCCAATTGTGCCTGACATCCTAAGACTGGCATGAAGAAAACTGTATTCCAGAGACAAGTCTCCTGGGATTGCCTAGGTCATTCTGCTCATGTTTGCTTGAGAGGCACACAGGCGATGTGAACCCTAGACAAAAGCAAGCACTCTGCCACCGACTAAGCAGACTGTTTGGTTCTTTTTGACAACCTTAAAAGGCAAGGGACTGTCTTCCTGAGAGGGGTGAATGTCTGAGCAACTGCTGAATAATTCTCACTTTTGGACAGAAGGCCTTTCTCAGCACCGAGTGTGTAAACAAAGGTGGACCGGAAGAAGAGGTCACGCGTGTGTTTGTGAGTGGTTGGATTGTTGACTTTCAGTGGGCATTCCTAACACCTTTCTCTCTTTAGTCTAATGGGAATCCCAGAAACAAATAGAACATGGTTCTGGATAAACCCAGGAGTTGGAGAGAGCTAAGAAAGGCGTGAGTAGAGGGAAGGTGGGGGAAGCCTAGGCAAATGGAAAGTGTGGCCCGTGATCCACCTACCTGATAAAGCCAAACCCCTGCAGAGAGAGCAGAGAAAACAGATAAACACCTCTGTATCCCCTGGAGTCTTCAAAGGAGGCCTGCAAGGCACGGCATCCCTAATTCCCACTTGTTTAATATCTCATGTCTCTCCATCTCTAAGGTGCAGTCCATTAGAATTCCTGGGACAAGAGCGGCACTTAGCCGGCCATACGGCCATACGTATTAACACAGAACAGAGCCAGGCAGACACATGGCGTCTTATCTCCAGTGGCGTCGGGATGAATGGTGAGGAATAAGGGTGTTGTGTTTTTCTTTTGGAAACACCAGGAAAAGCCATAACAGAGATGACTCTAAGCCCAGCAGGCTCCAGTGGACAACAGAGGTGAATTCTCTTCTGGGCCCTTCCACTCCCTTCCATGAACCGTCCAGATTCCTACTATTACAATGGTTTAGCTGGAGTCTCAGTGCAGGTGTGTGGTGACTTTAATTATTTAGGATGTAATTTCTGGACCTGGGGAAGATGGATAGTACATCTTAAAGAAAACAGACACACACCTTCACAATGCACCACACCTAAGCTCCCCACGAAATGACGGCAGTGGATGGTAGGGCCTGGTTTTTAGATCTTGTGAAGGTTATTTTCAGAGGCAGCACTAACATTTTTGCTGCTTGGGCTTTGGGGATCTACTCGCCATGGAGACATGAAGTCTAGATTTAATAAAATCACGCGCTGTGAAGTCCACACGATATTATTTTTCTTATACTGGGCGGACGGCTTTAGATTCTTATTCACTCCTGAGTTGCCCCTGGGACATAAAACCTATAATATTATAATATCTTCAGTGCTGGCCAAGGAGTTTTCAAATAAGTTGGTAATTATTACCCCATTTTATGGATTAATAAAATAAGAAAATATAGAATTTTTTTAAACCAAGACAAGTATAAAGCCCAACTTGTTTGAAATTAATTCTAACCTATGTCAGTGATGTCAGGTCCTATTTTTTAAAGATATTTCTATCTTTTGGAAAGTAATGATACAGCTTCTTATTTGAAACAAGGCAAAAACCTTGCATAGATTTAGAATACAATACAATCAATAAATGTACAAGAACTCAGTGTGGCCTCCAATAGTATTTGATTGGGCTATAGGCTTGGAAAGGGAGGAAAATATTACCATATTTTATCAGAACTTTTTTGTTTCCTTTCTTACTTTCTTTTATTGTGGCACTAGGCTCATACATTCCAGTCTTTATACACCTGGTTAAAACTGATTCACCAGGTAGGAAGTCACAGTACTCCTTCCCAGGGGGCCTGGCTTCTTATTCAATGCAAGTCTAGATGTCAGCCAGAGGTAGTGTCTGCCCATCCCCCCATCTCTTCATTTATTTTGGTGGAAGTCATAAATCCTGTTCTAGGACATTTATAGATCCTTCTGAGCCAGTATGATTCTTATGTCTCTCATAAGAATAACTCATAGGAAGAAATGAATGTACTAGAAAAGAAACAGAGAGATTACCATCCAGAAATCTATCACTAGGAAATGGATTATTTCTGCCTAAAGGCTAAATGAATGCTCATTTGCATGTTCCCACAAGGTGATATCATATTCAAGCAAATAAGATATGTACCAAGTCCCCCATATTCTGAGGATATTGAAGGCCAGATGTTTCAGGAGGGGCTGGACATGTGTCATTTATCTGAAGCACAAAGAATATCAGAAAATAGTTTTTCTACTGTGTAACAATGTGATATGTTCAGTGTATAAACTGAACATATAAAGCAATGCTAGCCCATTGGTAACAGCATGTATTGGAGCACTGGCCCATCATTTAACCTTGTCTAGATGAAAAGATTTTACTCGAGAATATGGCAGAAAGGGAGAAACGCCTGCCCTACTCCTATCTGTTTGAAGGCACTGACTTCCCTTCCTTGACTTCACTGCTCAGTTCATATGCTGATCACTGCAAATTGGGGTCTATAGTGACCCAGAGGGTATGTAGAAAAAGGAGATGAACTTCAATTTCATTCATAGGAGGTGCTAACCCTCCACCGCCATACCATGCTAAATTGCTTGACTACTTATTGGATGACTTGAAGTTGTTTTTCTAATATTGTTGATCTATTGGTGTGAATTATATTGTGCACTTGGTCAAAGAACTGAGGTAGTTTGGGTTCAACTTACCTAGTGGTTCAGTGAAAGACTTGGAAAATGACAGAACTCAAGTCTCACACTTCCACAAGATAGTTTATGCAAGCTGTTCTCTGTCTTTGTGAGGCCAAGTGAAGAGTGAAAATTTAATTTAAAAATCCTTTCTTTTTTCTACTTCAATTTTTGTTAAATTCTTATACGATTGTGTTTACCTGTGTTAATATTTATAATATTATCTTTATGGTCACATGATGTGGAAAATGGGAGCAAATATGTTCATACCTATGGCCTAAACTTTTTCCCCTTTGGATCGAACTTGGTGAATGTGTCTCCTCTATTTTTTTCATGCTCTCCACATTAAGTTGGTCAGAAAAGACTCATCATCAGACCATCCTTGTATAATCTCATACACGTGCTTGCTCACAGACTTTGCATTGCTACTTTTGATACCATTGATATCAAAACCGTTGGCAGTACAATTTTGCAAGGAGTCACATGGGGCTTTCTTGAGAAACGCTACATCGCCAAGGTATCAGCTCATCTCAGACAGTGACAAGAAGAATTCTTTATGACTGCCTTCTCTCATCATGCTGACAGCCAGAGCCATGGCCATGAAGAAAGATTAGTGTGGATTTAGTTTTATGTAAATAGTGTCTGACGGGGATGCTGAGAAATAACAGGATGATTTAAAGCTGGAGAGTGGGTTCGGGGCAGGAGCTTGACGCAGAAAAGGTGCAAAGGGCTCCAGAGACTCATGCCCTAGATTATTAACTCTTGAGTAACTGAAAGTTTTAGATAATCCATGCTCTGTCTGTATTAAAAACTCATGATGGATCACGGCCAATTGTACTGAGCCAGGAGCAGTGTGCCCGCTAAGAGGCTATGCCAATACTGTAATATAGTGCTTGTATCCCTTTCTACTGGGATCACAGGACACATAAACAGCAAAGGTAATTGGAACACACAAACAATTCCAAAGTCTGATAGAAAGTGGCGGCTACACTCACTTTCTCACAGAGCTGCCTAGTCACCAGACGCTCGCTCACTGAGTTTCGTCTCTGCTCTCTCCCTTCTTGCACTGGTGGAGACAGAAGTGTAAATAATCCAGGACATGGCAAAGGGAGGAGAAGGGAGCAGAGGAAGAAAGGCGTGAGGAGCAGCAGAGAATGCAGGACCTCATCGAGCAGTGCTCCCTGAGAGGCTGAGAGGTGATGGAGATGTATTTGCATGCATCCAGGATGTCCTGTGCAATTTGCCTCCAAAGAATACAGATCTATTGTAAGCCTGGAAGGCGCTACGTTTCCCATCACTTTAAGGTGTATAGGTTTGAACTTTTGAGACCGGTGCTCTAAACACTTTTTATTTTCTCCTGCATCCTTAGCTTACAATTAAGGTTCGATTCCAAGGACTGGACCAAGATGTCACCTAATTTCATATAACCAATGAGAAAGTGGGCACAGGCCATGCTGTAAGAAGCATCAGATTTGAAACTCAGAAATCCCACTTCAAATCCCAGGGCTGCTATGTAGATGAGCACTATGAAGCTCGTTGGTTAAGGTTTTGAGTGTCAACCTCTTAGTTGTTTGTCAAATTGGGAGAGTAATTCTTGACA
This sequence comes from Apodemus agrarius, assembly GCA_964023405.1. Classification (NCBI taxonomy): domain Eukaryota; kingdom Metazoa; phylum Chordata; class Mammalia; order Rodentia; family Muridae; genus Apodemus; species Apodemus agrarius. The sequence goes on from OZ030021.1 coordinate 4,383,565, forward strand.
GGACACAATGGCGTGTGTGTGTGTGTGTGTGTGTGTGTGTGTGTGATAAAATGGAAGTGCTACATAAGGCTTACTAGGCATTTACAGTTGTGTATCAATATGTGACATAAGAATGGAAATAAGGTTACAAGCTTCTGGGGCTGATTCTCTTTTTTTCTACTGTGTGTTTTCCAAGGATTTAATTCCAGTCGCCAGGCTTAGCGGGATGCTCCTTTACTCGCCGAGCCATCCCATTAGTCCCTTAGTTGATATTTTAAAAGGAGAAAGACTTCTGGCAGATCAGATGAGTTATTTTGGTGTTCTCCAACTTTAATAAGAATATACAGGCCTCATGGTCCATCCCTAGCAGTTCTGACTCGTGAAGTATGCCTCGAAACTCAGAGATCTCCGGGTGATCTGCATAGGTAAACTGTTGAAAGCTCTTTCGGAAACACTGGCTGGAGCTAGCCCTCAGAATACCTGACACGAGTGATAAACCAGGATGGAAGAGATCCTTCAGAACGCCGCCTTACCACCCCAGTTCACAGCGAGATCCACAGCAGTTCAGCTCACCTGAAAACCGGCCTGACAGCCCTTCTCTCTGTATACGGAACTTAGAGATCCACGCTCTTTCTTTTCTGTTTCCTCTGACGCTCTGCCATTCCTTATTCTCAAATTCTAATTCTCTTAATCTCTCCAGAAAGTTTCTCCACTAAGAGTTGGTCTTCACTCACAAGTACAAGCTCTCTTCACTCTCTCCGCCTTCTTCATCCTTCTCATCTGGGTGTGAGAGTATTGATAAAGTCGAGTGATTCGTTACCTCCAGAGGACTCAAACATTTTTAAGTAGATAAATAAGAGAGTTAAGCTACATTACATGCAGCTGAGAAGTGGGCCTTCAGCAAGGGAAGTATCTGTAGGATGCTTCACCATTGACTCCTGTCTACTTTGGGATCCTAGCTCTGGTTCCTTGGGAAGAGCCTCGGTTCAGACATAAGCAATGGTTCTGCATGGCAGAATCTGTTTTGAAAAAATCAGTATGTTTTAATTAAGATATAATTACATAATTTCTCCTTTTCCTTCCTCCTTTCGACTCCTCCCACATGCCCCAGCCCATCTCTCTCTCACATCTGCCACTGTATCTTAAATATCTGCCAGCTCTACCGTATGTTCTGCTGCAGGAGATTATCAGTGGCTTTGGCCTTCTTCTACGACAGGTAACTCCTCTCAGTCACACTGTCGAGGAGAATGTTACTTTGTTTCAGTGGTTCTCAGCTTTCCTAATGCTGCAACCTCTTGATACAGTTCCTCATATTGTGGTGACTCCCAACCATAAAATTATTTGTAGTGCTACTTTATAACTGTAATTTTGCTACTGTTATGAATTGCAATGAACATCTTTGTGTTTCCCTTAAGTGACCCCCCCCAGAAGAATCATTCCACCCCCAAACAGATGGGGGTCTCAGGTTGAGAACTTGCTTGACTTGGTCTTCCTCTTTTTATCCCTCCATCCCTCCATCCATCTCTTCCTTCTTTTCCTTTCCTCCTGCTTTATTCTTATTTTTGAGTTACATAGGACAGCCCTTTTCACCATAGTTGGTCACTAGTCCTGCTTTCCAAGTAGAACAAACTTCTAGTTCAAATCAGGACTCACCGTTTTTCTTCAGGCTTTGTTGTTTGCAAAGCACACATGTTTGCAATGCCTGAGTCCTTCATGGAGAGTCACTTTAGGGCAAGTTCATAGACATAGCCCACTGCACCCGATAGCGAAGCTGATCTTTAAAATGTCTTCATATGGACGTGTTTCTCCCCTTTATCACCTTCCTTTTAAGCTTAAAAAATGTAATAAAAAGCATTGATTTTTGTTCTTTTTCAAACTGTAGTCTACATTGTTTGCTAAATATAATCTGCCAATTTCGACGCTATTTCTAAAGGGCTGGGTGTGTCAGATCCAATTCACACTGTAATGCTGTAATGTAATTATTGGAAATACATACTTTTTTTCCCATTTCATCTTGATTAGAGGCATCACAAGGGACCTGTTGGTTTATTAAAATAATTTAAATTATTCATTCCCAAATTAAAACACTAGGTGTGAAATTACAGTGCTTTGGAGGGTGCTTTGAAGGTTTCTGATGTGAAATTATGAGAAGAAATATCCAAAATTACAAATCCATTAAAGTGGATAAGAAAAATATAAGAAGATAAAAACTAAATATTAATAGTAATATTTGTATGTGCCACAGCAACGCGTCAGAGTCTACTTGACAAGGAACCTAATGGTTCTCATCTCTGAAGCAGCAATCGAAGTTTAGGAGAAGAGAATACTAAGTCAAAGCATTTTACCTCAGAAACAAGTTTTTATCTATGTTGTCGGTACACACACATGTGCGTTTGTGTCTGTGTGTCTGTCTGTTGAGTATGTGCCTTGGGACACATGCAGAGATCAGAGGACAATTTGTTGGAGTCAGTTATCCTCTACGATATGAGTCCTAAGGATCAGATCCAGGTTGTCAGGCCTGGTAGCAGGCATTACCAGCCCAAGTCAAAATGTGTTACATGGTTAATCTAAAGGCTGAACTCTATCGTAGAGGATTCACAAAGGCTCCAGTTGGAATGCAGGCTGCACCGCTGTCAGTGGTTTGTAGGCCTAAGATAATCATCCCGGCAAGTGGCTCTGTTGAAAATGGAGCTCTTCACTGAGCGGCCAGCCACCGAGCCAGGCTGGATGTCAGGGACAAAGAGGCACCTGCTCACTGCTTGATGAATTCTTTTCAGAAAAGGAGATCTTAAAACATGTCTATATGCTTAGCTCATCTTCAGAACTCAGAATTCACTGCGGCCAAAATTCTGTCTGCAAAAAAAATGATCACTCATGTGAATTAAAGTTCAGGGTCTCCTGAACTGAGCAGGCTGTGACTGTGCAAATGTAATTTTAGATACTGTGGCACACTTAGGCATTTGCTCCAGGTTTCTGTTACCCAGAGGGAGAGCTGCTAAGCCGGGAGGAACTGTTGCCCTATGTGGTGAAATACTGCTGCACAGGGAAGATGGGGGCGCAGGCCACGCCCTTTCCTGCCATCATTGCTCTGTGAGCTTGGGCGATTCATGTGACCTCACTGGACCTCAGGTGAAACATGAATTACAGCCAATGCTCCTGGGCGTCTCTTCAGCCCTCCCAGTTTATTACTCCCGAAAATGGCTTATAAAAGTCTGCAAGTCCACTCAGTAATAGGAGTAGTGCTTGCCGAACAGGTGTCCCAGTTCACCAACTCCTGGGAATCAGCTGCTTTACCGCAGAGGGGCAGGGACACAAGGGCTCTGAGTCCTAGCCTCTGGCACTGTGTCCTGTTGGATTTACAGACAAATGGAGATGCTTGCCCACCATGAAGGGTAGGTTGGGAGTTGGGTGGGTGATAGGACCTAAATCTTAATAAAGACCAGTAGAAAACAGTCTCTCACTAGGACCACACCCATGGCATCTGCAGCAAACAGTGAGTCTAACTGCTGCCTACTTTGAGATGTGGAAAGTGAGTCACAGAGACATCAAAAGCAAGACCAAAGCATGGTGGCGCTGTGATCCAGAGCACAGTGGTTCAAGGGCCAATGTCATGGCCATGGTCAACAGCACCGGGGGACAAGAGTCACATGACGGTTCCAGCATAGTACAACAAGAAGGCTTCACTGAGGTGGAAGGCAGGCAAGGATGCAAATATTTATTCTATGAAGAAGCTGGGAAGGCAGATCCAGGTACCTGCATGCCATGAGTATTCACCTTATTGGGTTCACGGCAGATTCTAACTTAGCACCATCATTGTGTTGATTTAGAAAATGCTTCTGAACCTTAAACTTCAACAAAAAGTCTACTCTCACTCATATCCTATTATAGGATTACACAAGCAGGTGTCCCACATGTAGTAAGAGTGCTCCACCTGATAACCGGAAATGCGGGATGATTTACTGCAGTGTTGAAATAGTGAGGCATTAGTAGAAATCTCTGTGGTCTTCAAGTCTATAAAGTTGACTTTTCCTTCAGCTTAGCCATCCAGTTTCTTTTAAAAAGTATCACCATGAGCACAAAGTTAATTTTACTTTTACATTTTTAGGCTCATAATGTACAATCGTCTTTTCTACAAAGTAAAGGTGAGGGGGGGTTCCAGGCTCCTGAGTCCACTGCTGTGAGTCAGGTCATTACACCTGCAGTGGGTGGGAATGGGAGACAGGCACTGGGGTGTCAGGACTCTAACTGGACAAGAGGCGACGGTGACAGAACCAGGGACTCGCTGACTTGGGGAAAGCAACGGTAATGTGGAATAGAGTGGAAATGAAGAGCAAGGAAGAATAAAGGCTTTATTTTAGACATGGAAAAATAGTTGGGCAGTTTCATGGAAATCCAAGTCGATTTAACACGGAAGCTGAATTTAGCACTTAAGCCATTCCAGTGAGAAGATACAGAGTAAGAAGTTTCCGTCTACAAGGAGCTGTACTCTAGGAATTTGGCATAAGCAGAAGTTGGCAAATAAGAATGAGTCTTTATGTTTTTAGAAACAAATGACAGAAAGAAGCATTGAAAAATAAAATGTGCTCGCCATTAAAAGAATCCAACACATCTAAAAATCTACAGGAGAAGCTGGGTATTTAATAAAGGGTCAGACAGTAAATCCTTTAGGAATCAATCCCAATGGACAAAATTGAGCATGTCTGGTAGGTAATTGTCTGTTGAAAAAGAACGATCTTGGACCATTTCATCCCTAAACAGGCACACTCTGTAGCCCAGTTGCCATCAAATGAGGTTGTCTAGGGACAACACATTGTTTCTGTGTGCTGTTTGGTGTTCTCCAAGAACCTTGCCACCTCAACTTGGGGAGCTAGCCCTGAAAGAGGTCACTTCCTAGGTTATCAACTCCCAGCCGTCAACCATTGGTTGCTAACGTGAAGGGACCCACATGGGACACACAGGCCCTGGGCGTGAGTGCCGGATGTAGGTGCACATGGTGGGGAGACTGAAGCGGGGCTCTGGGCTCAATGTGCTAAGCGGAACCATACGCAGATGCAGTGCCTGGTTTACAGCGCACTGATACATCCTTCTCACTTCATTAATGTGACCAAATGATGGAAAATCTGGAGTGTTAGGACAACTCAGTGACCAAAGGAAAGGGCAAAATTAGATGCATTTCTTATATCATAAGTTAGAATAAATAGTAATGGACAGATGTTTTGTTTAAGTTCAAGTAACCAAACTATGTGGGTAAATAGGAATTGAGTGTGTGATTTTATATATATATATATATATATATATACATATATATATATACACACACACACATATATATACTATATATATAGTATATATAATATATATTACTATAGTATATATACTATGCCATATATACTGTATACTGTATATATAGTATATATTAATATGTGTTCATATATTACATATAGTATACAATATACTCTATATACATATATATATTTATGCATAAATAATAAGTGTATATATATTTGTGTGTGTGTGTATATGGAGAGAAAATATGTATCCTAGTTAGCATTGATTTGGATTCATTATTCATTGAGTTTATAAGTTTAGGCAAAGGAAATCTATAGGAAGAATAAAAATTCAAATGTCAGGAAACTATTTTTAGTTGCATATGATACTGTGTATATAATAAAATGGCAACAATGAAAACAAAATAACATGTATAATGTGAGCAGGAGATTTCTAAACAGGTCCAAACCAGACAAGCCACACAAGGGCAGTAAATCCTTGTCTGAGTAAGAGTCATAGATAGTATCATGAAGGTGTCAGCTTTAAGTTTATGTACAAACCTAAACTTCCCAGTAAGAGAGCCTGCAGAGGTGGCTCACCGGTGAGAGTGTTTGGTGATCTTCCCAAAGGTCCAAATTAGTTCCTAGCATCCACATTCACTTAGGATGGCGACAACCCCCTGTAACTGTAACTCCAGAGAATCTAGTGCTGTATTCTGGCCTCTGGAGACAATCGCATACATCACACACACACACACACACACACACACTCACACACACTCACATACTACCCCCACTCACACTACTTCCCCAACTCATACAGACACACAGACACTCTCTCACACTCACTCTCCCCCAACACTTACAGACACAGACACACATACAAACACACAACATATATAAAAGGATTTGGACTAAGAATATGATTACGGGTATAAGGTATAGCTCCATGGTAGAATTCTGGCCTAGGATGTGAGAAGGTTCTGGCTTTCACCCGAATGGGACGAAATGGGAAAGAGAACAGAAGAACCCACCGGTAGGTTCTGTTTTGCAGCACATTTTGAGCCTGTGCTTTATTCCTAAAAATACACCGATGCAGGTGCAGTTTCTAACTTTCACAACAGTTTCTTTTCCAAGGAGTCAAATTTCTTCAAAACTCCCAAAGATGCAGAGATGAAGACACTGCTGTTTAATGTCATCTCACACCCTAACAGCACAAAAGCAGGTATGTGGAAGAGCAAGAGAACAGTGACATCCAAATCACTGGGCTTTTTAATATTTATAAAGTAAATGAAAAATAATAAATAAACAAGAACGACCAAAAATCCCAAGAAAAAGAAGCAAGAGCTGAGAGGCTCTAGGCGATCGACGAGACCGCGGTGTCCACGAATAAGCCATTTGCAGAGTAGCGAGTTCATCCAATGAGCAGGGAGATCGCAGAGCCTGACATAAAGTCACGTGAGAGGTGCGCGGGAAGCCAGCGAGCATGCCGAGTCTGTATAATACACCACGAGAAAGCAGGCCGCCAAGTCACAGGGCAAAGACGGACTATTTACGGAATAATATCAAGATAACGAGATTGCCATGCAGAAAAAAGACGTCATCAGATCCACCCCTCGCAGTGCATGCTGGGATGAGATCTAAATGATTAGCTAATTTAAAGCAAGGAACCGAATCACAGAGCGCGTGCAGCCAGCGCCGAGTGAAGTCGAGCCCTAGGAATGACGGAAACTTCCCTCAGACCCATGATGCAGAATGAATAAGAACAAGTACATCTGGATCTATAAATTAAAATGTTTGCACACGGGCCCATGACCACACAGCATATCTGAAAAAGACGGATGACTCCAGGTCAACGCTTCGTATTTATGGCTAGCGTTGCGATTACTCCCATCAGTTCCTCTACCATATAGAGGACTCCTAAAAATAAATCATAGACCGGCAGCCTGGATGTGGGCTACAGAGGCAGAGAAAGAAAACACACGGGGCAAGAAATGCAAGTGACTTTTAAACACGGGTCTGCTCGGATTTACTCACAATAAAATAAATGCAAATCCACACTACTACCCCAAACCCTATCTGCCCAGCAGATTAACAACCTTTGCAACTGGACAATCCACCCACTTCTGAGGCTGTTCTTAGGGAGTCAAGAAGGGAAGGGAATGGGGAGCACCTTCCATGAGGGAGAATCTGAGAAATCTGAAAAATCGCATATGCATTTACTCTCTGACCAGACGATTCTTCTTACTTCCATCTAGTGGAGACTGGCCCCGACCTTAAGCTGTGGACACAAAGCTAGTTCACTTCAGGAATGAACCTGGAACTGCAGCATTAGCAGGTGTTAACCCTGGTGCCATAAACCACCTAGCAGACACCAGGAAATTAAAAACGTGCCGTTACCTAATAGTGTGGCTTTATTAGGATGTGTGTCAAAGCAAGAACTACCTAGATAGACCGGCAGTAAGATTGAGGCTGCTAGTCTGAGGCCTTCAGCACTACACGGCTTATACCATGGGCATGACTGATGGTCACGATCATCAAGTTAAGCGAACCATTTAGCATAGATGTTGAATTGTAGCATGGAATACTAATATGAATTGTATACTAATATTGATATGAATTGACAATATAGTTTATTTTAATTAGCAGGCGAAGTATTGTTTCATTATGGCATTTTCAAACAGTCTGGGTTTGTTAGTCCTCCAATCACCTACCTCTTCTTCCCAATCCCTCTTTCCTTCCTCCCCTGCATCCTCCCCTGCATCCTCCCCTGCATCCTCCCCTGCATCCTCCCCTCCGTCCTCCCCAACATCCTCCCCACAACGGCGTCCCTTTTACTTTCCTGTCAGTTCTCTGCTTCTCTGCCTCCCTCTCATCAGCATCTTTCTCTCTCCCGTGGCCCACTTTCTAGATCTACAACCTACACCCACACTCCCATCCACCCTTCCATCCATATACATAAACATTAAAAGCTAGGATCTGAATAAGAAAGAATGTGATTTTTTGTCTTCCCGCGTCTGAGTTTCTTTGCTTAACATAATGATTTCCAGATCTATCCATTTCCCTGTGAATTTCATAATTTCATTTTTTCTTTATGGCTGAATAAATTCCCATTGTGTGTATGTAGCACATTTTCATTATCCATTCATCTGTTGATGGACATCTAGGCTGATTCTATTTCCTTGCTGGATAATATATTTTTATATAGAAATTTATATAGAATGAGATGCACATGCATTTTCGTGTGCATAGGAGTTTATTTTTGAAGTTGAGAGGGGAGCAGGAGGATTTTCATTGTTATGAACTTTGCATTAGGAAAAGTACACATATTTCATAATAGACAATAGAAGAATATTTGTTGTAGTTAACGGATGGGAAGTCTAAGTGATGAGCCCAGGAAACAAAGGGTGTGCCACTGCCTCCAGTTGAGCCCTGACAAACTCTTAGCTACACAAGGCGTAGAGACCGTTTAGAAAATTTGCAATATCGTGTCTTAGTAGATAAAGGACAGCCTGACACTGGGATTATCTAAGATATTGGGACTCAATTAAAAGGACCCGGGATCCAATTAGAAGAGTTCCTTAGGCAAAGGTGGGACAATCTGGTCAGGAGTAAAGAAGAGAAAAGGGCGCACAGGCTGTCATATCTGTCTAAATCCAGGGTTTCTCAGTGAAATCTGAAGAAGTGAGAATGGCCCACCTTCAGAGTGCTGTGGGGGAGGTGTTCCTTCGAAACTGGTAAGCAAAGGCAGGAGTCGAAGCAGGAACCCTGGCTCCCCTGTGCCGGGAGCGGGAGCGCCTTGTCATAACCCAGCAGCTGAGGGGGAGGTGCTCTTCATGGAAGCATCCTAGCAGTTAAAGTAAGGTGGAGAGACACTGAATACACTGCTGTGAAGCCTCCAATGCAGTGAATTAGCTATTAGCTGACCTCTCTGGGTACCACTGGCTGTGGCCACCATCACAAAGAAACCAGCAGATGTAACGCTTGTCCGGAAGGAGGTACCTGACTGCCCTTGCAGAAAGGTGCTGGTGCCGACGTAGTCTGGAGCATTGCCAGAAGGTCCACCTCGGAACTCACTGAGCCTCAAGTCTAGCTAACGATTTATACGATATGTAATAACCAACACTGAGAAATCCAAAACCTGGGAAACCCTATCGCGAAAGTAGGTGTCTTCTTTCACGGATGGCAGGGGGTGTATCTTAGGATTTTTGTTACTGTGATAAAACCCAATTTGGGGAGGAAAGGGCTTATTTGGCTTATGGCTTATAGTCCATCATCAAGGGAAGCTATGGAAGAAGCTAAAGGCATGACCTGGAGGCAGGACCTGGAGGCAGGGACCTGGAGGCAGGACCCAGAGGCAGGACCTGGAGGCAGGACCTGAAGGCAGGGACCTGGAGGTAGGACCTGGAGGCAGGAACCTGAAGGCAGGGACCTGGAGGCAGGACCTGAAGGCAGGGACCTGGAGGCAGGGACCTGGAGGTAGGACCTGGAGGCAGGACCTGGAGGCAGGGACCTGGAGACAGGACCTGGAGGCAGCACCTGGAAGCAGGACCTGGAGGCAGCACCTGGAGGCAGGACCTGGAGGCAGGGACCTGGAGGCAGGGACCTGAAGGCAGGGACCTGGAGGCAGGACCCGAAGGCAGGACCTGGAGGCAGGACCCGAAGGCAGGACCTGGAGGCAGGACCCGGAGGCAGGACCTGGAGGCAGGACCTGGAGGCAGGACCTGAAGGCAGGGACCTGGAGGCAGGACCTGAAGGCAGGGACCTGGAGGCAGGACCCAGAGGCAGGACCTGGAGGCAGGACCTGGAGGCAGGACCTGGAGGCAGGACCTGGAGGCAGGGACCTGGAGGCAGGGACCTGAGGCAGGAGCTGAAGCAGAGATCATAGAGAAATGATGCTCGCTGGATTGCTCCTCGTGGCTTGTTTGGTTTTCTTATACCATCCAGGACCTGAACTTTCCTGTCAGCACCTGTAGACCTGCCTACACGGAATGCAATTGATACATTTTCTCAGTTGAAGTTCCTCTTCCTGTTTGTCATTAACTGTGTCAAGCTATCAAAAAAAAAATTCTGCCAAGGAGAAGGTGTTAAGAAGAAAGAGAAAGGCAGAACAAATCTTGCAACCCAAAAAGACAAACAATGATACTGTGGGGGCTTCGAAGGGACTCCAGTTCAGATGCCCTAAGTTTTAAACAAAGAAACATAAAAGGCAATTGGTGAACCAAGAACAATGACTACTAACGAGCTAATATTTACGTCACTTTACTAAGAACTGACCAGCACAGCCCACTAGCTTATTATTAACTCTGCAAAAAGATCCATCCCAGCCAGTCAAGCTCAGAGGAAAGTGTCTGTACCCCGACACTTGCTTTTCTTCACTTTGCTTTCAATTTCCTTTGAAAATAAGTACTGTTATTGTCTGCAATTTATATTATTTGATTTTCTTCTGAAAACTAGAGCCCAATCATCCTATCCTAACCATGTTGCATTTATGGAACGCTGACAATGACGCTCTTCAGGGCGGTGCACGGCTTCCCTCAGATTTGCTTTTCTATTTTATTCAGGGTCTCCTAGCCATTGCGTTTCTTTTTCCTGCAAGCCTTACATCCAAAATGGCTCTTCTCGAGTCTGACGCTGATATTGACGGTGAAGGAGTTAACGGGAGCATTTCGCCCCCCCCCCCATCGTCCCTCACCCTTAAGGCACCTTCTCAGTGGTTGGATGGATTGGGAACTCCACCGAAGTGACAGGTGCCCCACATTCAGTGCCGCGCTCGGTGTTAGCTGTTACCGTGACTCAGAGCCACACCCATTTGGAAACACAGGAAGGAAGAGATGTATCAGACAGCTAAAATTAGGACCAGTTCTTGGAGGGTCCGTGCTTCAAAGGAGGGTGACGTCTCTCTGTTCTTCAAAGCAGGGCCAGCACAGGATTCAGTGACCGACTCTCAGTCTTCCTCTGAGCCTGCTCTCAGGGCAGGGAGAGTTTCACACAGTCAAACACGCCTCCATGCCATTCAAAGCACGGCTCATTCATGCGTTGCCTCTGATCCTTCCTTTGGTCCGTTAGGCCCAGTGTTCTGTTTCTGCTGGTGTGGGGAGACACGAGTGTCTTCAAAATGTCTAGAAACGGGCGGGGCCTCTGTGTCAGCATACTTAAAGAGAGAGAGAAGCAGCACCTAAGTGTTGTGAACTGTCCACAAAGCAGAAGTTGTCCACCACTGTCAAGTTCAAGTTTGTGAACCAGCCACGCCCGTGGAGAAACTGCCGTGGCTAACGAGTTCTCTAACCCTTAGTAGCTACTGAGGGGCTGGAGAAAGAGCTCCAGTTCAGCCGTGGGAAGGGAAAGTGTGCAAACAAAAGCCTCTGTGACAGCCAAGCGCACCCCCCCCCAGGCTCCTCGCAGGCCTCCAATTCAGATGGGATAGACCATAAGCAAGTAGGGACATTCCATACCCGTTCAGTTGCTGGCCTTGCTTCCGAGTCTTCCAGCAAGCATATCAATTAGTAGCTGCAATTGTGAGGGCATTTTGGTGTGTGGTGGGGTAATTCAAACACCTGTCCACTAGGATCTGGACCGGAGCCACTGAACAGTTGTCAGATGGTAACTGTAATGTTCATAGACTCCATCCATAGAGCTGTTTCTATGTTGCATAAAATGCCAAAAAGTTATATAGCCAGACATCTGGCAACTGGAAAAGCATCTATCTCTTTAGCACTCTGACTGGCCCTCGAAGTTCTATTTGTGCACGCTATGCTGATTCTGGGAAGGCAAGCATGATTCTGAAATGGTTATATCCCTTGTTTCTGTTCACAGAGTCATAGCAACAACTTCTGCCTACTTACTGCCTGCCAGCTCTGCAGTCCAACCAAGACAGAAAGTTTCCAAGCTCCAGCTTCCCGGAGCCTTTCCGGCTAAGCCTGCCCTGCGATGCTATCTGGCCAAACACATTCAAACAGGCACTCGCTTACACCCAGGTGCATAAGCCACTTGCACAACGTAATGTGAGTGTGTGGAGAAACCTCCACTTCACTTAAACTTTGGCGGACCAAATAGGGCTTTCAGGGAAATGTCCTGTGAAGAGTCCTAACAGGTTGCCCCTGCCTTGTCGGTAATTTTTACGAGCAGAGGCATAAACAAAGGTATAGAGTATAGCATTGTGCATATACTTTTGATGATAAATGATAACCTGAAATGGAGGTGATGGTGTGGTCCTGAAAAGGATAATCTTACTGTTTAAATCTGTCCATTTAGCACATGCGTTTGCATTTGAGTGTGTGTGTGTATGCTTCAAAGAAATTTATATTGCAAATATTAAGCAAAAGTATATTTTAATCAGGGGTATTTTGAATTTGGAGGTTCAGAGGTGGGGGGAATCTCTAAGCAGATCTCAGCTGATTTCTAATGGGCTGGCTGTTTCCAGGGCTTCTGATACAGTTGCACTTCATGGTTACTTTCCCATCTCCAGCTTTGCATACATGCTTCCATCCGCCACCTCCTCTCTTTAAGAAGCACCCCTGGCACCCACAGGCTGTGGGTGACCCTGCTGGGGTACCAAGGGTTAAGGGGATTTTTCATTACAGATGAAGAGATGGATCAGAAGAGAATCCCCTCAGGTCACATGCTAGGGGAGAGGCCTGATGTTTTGGCTACTTGCAGTTAAAGCTCATTAAAACGACACCGTGGCTATGTCTAATTCTAATGAAAAATTAATGCTAAAATGTTAAGGGCTAGGGAATCTTAATAGTGGTGGTGACAGAAGGCAGGACCACCAGGCTCTGTGCCTCCCCCTCCACTCAAGCTCCAGGCTCTCAACTATGGGGTTTAGCCTTACGCACCATGCCCTAGCCTGGGATGGCCTCTCAGACCTCAGATGTGCCGGACTACTAGGAAACGGAAGGAATTTGGGACAGTATGTTCATTTGACACACACAGTAAGTTGCTCCTCCCCCTCTCTTCTGAGACATGGTCTCATGTAGCCTACCTACATTAGCCGTAATTTTGTCACATAGCTTAGCTCATCTTGAACTTCTGATCTCCCAGCCTTCATCTCCTAAATGCTGGGATTATAGGTATATACTGTCCTGTGTGGCATAGCAGGCTAGTTTTCAAAGGAATTCAATAACATAAGCAGAAATTAGCCAAGTCCTTTGTTATCAACTGAGAGACACCTTAGGGAACCAATATTTCTAAGTAGGATTAAAATGGAAGCATTTTCTGGGCCTGTCAATTACGTTAGTGGGAGACGGCTCTTAGTTTTCCTGTCTTGAAATTAGTAATTACTATGGTGCCGACATTTTTTTTTAATGCTTCTAAGTCAGAGCGGAATTGACACACCAGCTTCAACCCATGTAATCCTGCAGTAAGTGGGACTCACACTGCAGTCTCGATACAGCAGAGACCCAAGACTGAGCTGCTGTTGAGTCCAGTGTGAGCCTGTTTGCCACACAGCTGGCCTTCCTTGACACTCCCCCCTCCATCTGCTCTCCACGCCTCTGATGCACTCGCCTCACTGGGCTGTTCAGCTGTTTGCGACCCTTAAACTTTTCTTCCGTGACACTGTGAGATGTGGGTGTGGTGAACACCGCAGTCTCTCTGAGTGATGCCTGAAGCGTCCATTTATGTAAACAACGTCTTTCGGCCTCTTCTGTGCTCTGGTACTCTCCCTTGCCTATGGGGGCCACTTGCGCTGATGGCTTTCACATCTAAAACCTGTAACTGGATTGATTCCAGATTTGCTGGTGTTCTCAAAACATGGTGAGCTACCCCAGAGAACAGGATCCCCAAACGGAGCTAATCGCATCATAATAGAACTCCCGATCACAGGAATAGAATTTGTGTGAGCACCTAGACCTACGCACTCCACTTCTCACTGGAACCACTGCTATTGGAACATTCTGTGGATTAAAGTGCCCTCTCCCTGGACAACTTCCAGGGTAAAGTTTATTTCCCACACTCCCCGTCTCCTCCTCATTCCTCCTATTGTGCTCCAAGCTGAAGGGAAATGTCCCAGTCCCTTTGACTTCTCCCCGTCTCATTTTCTTATAACTGTGGAGTTGGCCCATCTGACCCTGGAAGATACGGGAACATAGGAAAGCCTCTCTCTACACAGCAGCCTTCTTCACGTGGGGTTTCAAAAGCTAAATGCTACCCAGGTCTCTCCCTCTGCCTCCCTGCAGCCTGTGTTATAACCTACCTCAGGTTGTCTGGAGGGCTGAGAAGGATCTTGTTTGGGGGAAAGTAAAGAAGAAAGCAATGACCTTTATAATGGGTATTAACAGCACACACTGGCATGAGTAAGTCACACGCCCTCCATTACAAAATATTCATGTGGATCTGGAATTTGCTTCAGAGATGCTCTGAAAAAGATCGATATTTTCTCTTCTGTTTTATAGAGATTTCTGGTGTCCTAAGTTGTATGAAACTAATCTCTGAACCAAACACCTCTTCTGGGGAGTTCAATTGTACCCCTCTGTAAAAGGATTGCCCAGTAAGGGATTGTTGACATGTTAAACCCCTTTGGGGAGGGGTGGGGAGGGTTACAGGAGTATCTATTGTTCCCTATAACCTGTTCTATGCAACTATGTCCTACCTGCATGTGGCCTTGGAAGTGGTGATAGTATCCTCTGTGGCCTAGGATGAATAGAAGAGGTAGGCTTTGTCTGTGTGGCCACAGAGAAGCTCTCATCCTGGGGTAAACACTTTCCAGTGAAGGCAGAGGAGCACCCTCGCCTATATTCTGTAAGGATCCCAATAAACCCATTGGTTCCCTAGAGTGAACTTGGAAGAATTTTGCCTCAGTTTATAATCGGGACCTTAGGAAGAAGGTTGACTGTTGCTTATACTGCACCCTTCCCCCAGAAGGTGTTTTAGCAACAGCCTGTATCTGAAACGTTGCATAGGAAATAGAAAGATCTCTTGAAGCATTATAGAAACTTCAAGGTAGGAATGCAGCAGGCACTCGATAGCTTCATGGAGATATAGAACCATAGTTCTAGTGTTATAGTTTAAGGTAAAAGCTCATGGATTTGAATACTTGTTCCCAAGCTAGAAGTGACATTTTGAAGGGTTGTGGAACTTTTAGATCATGGAGCCTTGATGGATGAATTAGGCCACTAAAGCAGGCCTTGGGGTTTTACAGTTCAGCCTGCTTCCTGTCCACTCTCTGCTTCCCGACAGTGAATGTCATGTGACCAGCCACCACACGCTCCCGCCGCCATGCCTTCCCTTGTGTGATAGGCTTTGTTCCCTGTCAAACCATGAGCCAAAATAAGCTCTCCATCCATTAAAATATTTCTTGTCAAATGTATAGCCATACCAACAGACAAGTAACCAACACAATCACCAAATGTAGGGGATGACACCCACACTCACCCGCCCAGAAGGCTAATGCACATCGAAATGACAGCAGCCATCCCGATGACAACTTCATGTGTGCTTGTCCCAGTACAGAGCTGGGCCACGAGCCCAATGAGCACATTCACGAAATAAGCAGGAGAGGAGGAAGTGAGAAGCTCTGACACTCAACCTAGGACTCCACAGCAGTGTCCTCTTCGACTCATGTATTAGGCTCAGGGGTCTTTGAAAGCAGCCGGGATTCACAGTGTATAGGGGAATTCGACAGTGACCTCATCACGTATTTATTCAATTTTTTTCAGTTTATTATGAATGCAACTTACATGAAGCAAGATTAGTGGGCTCGATTACATGCTGTTTTCCTTTGTTCGTAAAACAATAAGCGTCGATATGACATTTGCACGACTTAGATCACTGCTTTGCTCTTGCTTGTCTTTTTGTCCCCATCCTTCCTCCTCAGATCAATCCCCTTCATTCTCTCAAAGCTCCTTCCTTCGTACATGTCAGACGTGTGTGTGTGTGTGTGTGTGTGTGTGTGTGTGTATGCATAAATGCATATTGTTTGATCTAGATTCAGTAAATGGGAGAAAATGTGCACACTCTCTAAGAGGGAGAGAATGGCCGTTGCTTGGTGATGAGAAGGTGTGACTGCTGTGTCTGGAGCCGCACGGAGGGCCTCAGGTAACTCCTGAAAACATTAAGAGTTATTAAACTTAAAAAAAAAGGAACACATTTTTAAAATATAAAATGTAGGTTCAAAATTTGATGTTGGTCATTTTTCTCTGCTATAAAACATAGCTGTCCTTCATTAATATGTCGCCTATATTTTTTAAATGAACCATTTAGACCATATTGTTTTTATAAAAGTATTTGATGAATATGATGACAAGAAATGTCATTTAAATACTGTAATTTCTTTCTCTGAGTAGAAAAATGGTTTTTTTTTGTATTAACAGGGCAGAATAAAATATTTTAAATATACTTTCCTCTACTTTTTGAAATTATTTTTGTTCAGTATTATACTGTGCATAGCATTTTAGCACAGTGACACGTGACTTTCCAAAAACCCTTGTGTTTGTATGTTGTGTATGATATAAATGTACGTTTATGTGGGGGGGGAGCATGTGTCTGTGCTTGTGTGTGTGCATGTATGTGGAGGCCAGAGGTGAACACTGGTGTCTGCCCTGGTTGAACACCTCCTTCCTTATGGAGGCGGCATCTCCCGTTGGACGTCACCGATTTGATGAGTGTAACTAGCCAAATGGTGTAGCTTGCCACACCCACACATTTAAGGGTTCTGGGTTCTGAACCCCAAGCCTCTCGCTTGCAAGGCAAGTGCTTTACCCACTGAGGCGCCCACCAGCTTCCAGGTGCCTTTTATGACACACGTCGAAACACATCCAGCTTTGGGGGCAGGGCTGAAAGGTAGGTTGACCAACTCTGTCCCCATTTTCTAGTGGAAGGCACACGTTTGTGACCACAAGTCACTAACTAGGGTGCCACAGGTCGTCTGCTGGCAGCATGGACCTAATTCTGAGGCATCATTTCATTGTTCTTTCACAAGCCCAAGCCCCAAGGAACAGACAGTGTTATAGCCATGGAACCCATTACCACGGCGGCCGATTGGATCTTCAGACTATCAAAAATGCTCCTGCAACCTTTTACACGGTCAATTTATGTGCAGCGTAGAGAAACTTGTAAAACTTGTGCTACTTTGTGACAGCGTAAAGACGGCCAGGCAGCCATTACGGCCCATCTTGTCACCAGGTGCTCTTCAGCCCGGAGATTACTGACAAGGTGGGTGTAATGACAAGGAGGAAAATGTGTGAGCGTGCCTATCTGTCACGTCAGCCCACGGCCCACCACCTGGCCAAGCTGGGCTTATTACAGCACCCTCACGGAATAGCCAACCGCGGCCACGCAGCTCAGGGAGACAACCCATCATTTTAATTTTTCTTATTTTCAAAATAGACCCAAATGCTACAGGCACACTAATGTGTCAGGTTTCCAACAGGGGCAAATTTCAGTGGCAGCCATAAGACTCAGCAACGGGGCCTTACCATGGGAAAACTGACAGTTCTGTAACAATCACTCCACTAACAGGTGTCGCCAGGATGGAAGCTGGCTTAATAAACCACACTTTGCCCAGGTCGGTGGGCTGCCGCCAGCCCCGCTAAGCAAACCGGGCTCGAGCTGGCCCAGGGACGCGATTCCTGTGCTTTAGGCTGTGTGCACTGGCAGTTTCTAAAGGGGCTCCTTTCACCCGGAATGCTGGATGACATCCAGGTCCCTGTGCCTGGGAGACTAAAGGAGGAATAAGGACACAGGG
This sequence comes from Apodemus agrarius, assembly GCA_964023405.1. Taxonomy (NCBI): domain Eukaryota; kingdom Metazoa; phylum Chordata; class Mammalia; order Rodentia; family Muridae; genus Apodemus; species Apodemus agrarius. The sequence continues at coordinate 4,401,496 of OZ030021.1, forward strand.
CGTGTCAGTGAAGGACATGGGACTCGTGATGGATCCTGGGAGAAAGAAAAGGGTTCTGCAGGTTTGTGAATATGGAGTCCTGGTCAGTGGGCATGAAGGGCAGTGGTCTGTGACAATAAGGAGGGAGGGCAGCTGGGCCTGCAAGCCACAGCTGCGCTCTGAGAAAGCCAGGAGGCCAGGCAGCTCCATGTCCTTGGGGTCAACACAACTGTTCCCCTTAAGACGGATGTAGTTTAGTGGGAGATAAAAATGTCAAGAACTCACACTTTTATTTGCCTCCCCGATGAATCCAAGATAGAGTCTGAGTGAGGGAAATCACACCATCACCTGTTCACCTGTCCATAGGACATACATACCTATGTACATACATGCACATATGCATGCCTGCATTCTGTCTTTCGGAATGTTTCCTATGTGTGCCTTTTCTTCTCAGCACTAAAGCTCTTCCTCATGACAGGATCTCCTTGCAGTTTCCCTCTTCCTTTGGAACTCTCCCTTCATGCCCCTGCCTCAGCACCGTCTGCCTGAAGCCAGGCTCTCTCTTCCTTCCCCACAGTCTCACTGGCTTTATTTCTTCCTTCTGTTTCCTGCACTGACCAGTCCAGACTGACCCTTATGCTGTGGGCATAGGCTAGTGTTTAGATTGGAGTGGAATAAGCTCTTGCGGTGAGCATTGGTGATCTGACCTCCCCGGACCTCTCACGGGATCACATCACGCATTCTACTTAGTTTTCCTATATATCTCCTTTTTGATGTCTTAGTAAATAATTCCATGTGTTCAGAAACCTCATCTTAACTGCTACCAACAAATGAACTTGATGCCTACATGTAGCCTTTTAAATCCATAGCAGTAAATATTCATTGAATGAAAGGATGAATAACCCATCTCCAAATTCAGATAAACATCATTTTTTCCCATGAGATATCACGAATTCCCTGTTTCAGCTCAAAAGATTTAAAAAAAAAAAAAAGCTTCCTTGGTGTTTCAATAACAGCTAGAACATAATTCTATCAAAATTCTTGTAAGACATATTCCAATAATGAACTTAATTTCATTTGCCACATTTGGACCAAGGGCAAAGGCAGGCATATCTTTCTCATTTGGTTTTGTAAACTCCTTGCTATGTAGTGAATGGCTTGTTAATAAATGAGTAAGTGTGACATGGTTCAGGAACCACGATGCTTAATCATATCCACTAACTTTTTATCTACCAGAATAGTGAAAGAAGTAAAAAAAAAAAAATAATCATCAGATGATAAATGGAAATTTTTAGGCAGATTTGACTAAAATTATGTTTTATTAATTAATTAATTAAAATATAGTTTTGTTAATTTGAATAGGAGACACGCAGAGATCTGGGTTGACACCTGTTTTGGCCGTCAGGAGCCAGCTTCAGAGTCCAAGCTTAACGAATACTCCCTGTCACCACACACCGATCCTTTTAAGTCGAGTTTGGGGTGTACCATCCAGAGGTTCTCAGACCAACAGTCCCCTCAGGGTTCAGGCATCAGACCAGCTGCTTAAGGAAGGAAGGAAGGAAGATGTTTTTAGAGTTGTCACGTCTGCTGAATAAACACGATGGGTTCCTGAGTGGCCGTCCATAGTAGGCTAGACCCACAGCGGAAGAGTGTGATCGTCTATCTGGTGCATGGCTGTATTGATTTGACTAGACCACACTAGGTGGAGGGATTATCTCCCAAGGCAGGTTCTCAACTGTGAGTGCCTTCCCTTAAGAAATGTATGGTCTAGTTGGGAGGAATAATTAAGTGTACGTGTGATTATACTTCAGAGGAATGCATATGAGAAAGTGCCCTGAGAGTGATCCCAAGGGGCTATAAATTCAGTTTTCAGATGCTTTGTGGGCATCCAGCTAAAGACGGCATGTGCTGAGTACTAGGCGCGTGATGATAAATAAATAAAGCAACATCCTTGACCAGTGTGCTACTTTCCAGCCCCTCAAGAAAGCCAGGCAGGTAAATATATCATCATAAGATGAAAAATATTTTAAAATTTATTTTTATTGCATATAGTGTGTATGCATGCATGTGTGCATGAGCGTGTGTGTGTGTGTGTGTGTGTGTGTGTGTGTGTCACAGTGCATGTGTGGTTGTCAAAGGTCAACTTGCAGAGACAAGTTCTCGTCTCGTGATGTTGGCCCTCAGGACTGACCTCAGGTGGCCCACCTTAGTGCCAAACACCCTCACTCTTGAGTCGTTTTGCAAGCCTGAAACGAGCACTATTAATAAAAATGTCATAGAAGATTAGGTGAGTAGCACCTTACTCAACCTCACCACTTCATGGTGGCTCCTTGAAGTGACAACCGGAGAGCTGAGCCCTTGTGGATAAGGCTCAGGCATTATGCAGCATTTAGTAGGAACCAAGCATTCTTGCAGACAGTATCCTTAGCTGGTCTTTTTTTATATTTTTACTACTGTGTGATATGCGAATATACATTTGCATGGGTGAGTACCCATGTGTAGTGTCAGAGGTTGACACAGGATGTTTATTCTAATTGTTTGCATTATTTTTTGTGTGTGTGACAGGGTCTCTGGTGAATATGGAGCTCACCAATTTGATGAGGCTAATGAACAAGCCGGCCCCAAGAGTCTTCCTGTCTTGGTTTCCCAGTCCTATGATTTCTGGCATGCACCTCCCACCCAGACTTCAGGATGGACACCCAGGCCTCACCTTATTTCATCCTCACCATAATCCTAGAGGGTGGTTATTGTCAGTCAAGAAAACCCCTGCACAGAGAACTTAACTTTCCAAGGTCACCCAATAGTAAGGGCTGGTTTGGTCTCAAGGTTGAAAGCCTGTGACAACCATGCTAGGAGCATACCTAGCAGAACCCGAAACACATCCCCTGGGATCTTGGGAGTCAAACTGATCTCTGGAACAATGTTTTCAATGTTAACATTTTTTTTTTTTTGCTATTTTTGAAAAGTAAACCATTGTGGGAAATGAATAGAACACTAATAGGAAATTCATAAGAGAGAATTAAGTCATTTCCAAGTATATAAAAATATTTAACCCCACTAAGGAGACATGAAAGGAGAACAAAATCTTCACTGACAGAACTGGAAAACATTTCCTCTAACTTGCTGCCGTCCTTCCGGGAACGACTCGCTAACTTACATCAGAAGCCTCAAAAGGTCACAGCTTTTGTTTCAATTTAGCAAATATACCTTCAGGAAATTATATGAAGGGAATTAAAATTTGTGTTCAAATAACTCTACCAATAAGGGCCTTCCCCATAGTACTGTTTACAGCTCTGTCAGATGGACAGCAGTGTAAATACCTAGAGATAAGGCATGGGTGGATAAGTCATTGTACTGCCTCACAGGAGACATATGTGTATGTTGCGGTCACATTGAGGGATGATATTAAATGACATCAGAAATATTTATGATTCATGAGCTATAATATGGCATGAAAAACACATTCCTATTTCATAAACAACTATTTGTAAGTTTAGAAAAAAAATCACTCTTACCATCTTTATGTGACAATGTAAAAGAAAGCTCTTTTAGTCTTTATGTTTATACTTTTACCTAAAAATTTGCATTTTCTAGTTCCTATAATATTAAAACATAGCATCATTATACAAGGACAAATAGAAACATGTTCTTTTCTCTTTCTTTCCTTTTATATCTTTTTATTTTAAATCACATGTCTATGTGTGTACCTGTGTGTATGTGCACGTGTGCAGATCCCTGCAGTGGCCACAAGAGGCTGTCAGAGCCCTCGAGCTGCAGTTACAGCCTTCCTCTACTCAGGATAAGGAGGCTGAGAAAGAAATTAGGGAAATGACACCCTTCACAATAGCCACAAATAATAGTACATACCTTGGTGTGACTCTAACCAAGCAAGTGAAAGATCTGTATGACAAGACCTTCAAGCCTCTGAAGAAAGAAATTGAAGAAGATCTCAGAGGATGGAAAGATCTCCCATGCTCATGGATTGGCACGGTTAATATAGTGAATATGGTCATCTTGCCTAAAGCAATGTACAGATTCAATGCAATCCCCATCAAAATTCCAACTCAATTCTTCATAGAGTTAGAAAGAGCAATTTCCAAATTTATCTGGCATAACAAAAAACCCAGGACAGCGAAGAAAACTATTCTGAAAAATAAAAGGACTTCTGGCAGGATCACCACCCCTGACCTCAAGCTGTACCACAGAGCAATAGTGATTAAAACTATATGGCACAGAGTCTCTAATGAGTACGCAGGGAAGCCAACATGGGTGCTCTGCAAGGCAGTATGTCTACTCTGAGTCACTGAGACACCTCTTTAGCCCCGGCGGCTGGTTTTCCATCAGGTGAATTGTTTCTGTAAATAAAGCTGGACATGACGTCTTGGCCAGAGGATGCGGTGAAACAGGGCAGCTTAGGGTCGTTGGGGAGGAGACTGCGTTTTTGAGGAAGTCTGAGAGGGCAGTTCCGGCTGCGACTGCAGCACGCAGGAGTTCAGGCTGGCTTCTGTGGATAATGAGTCCCTAACAGGTGTTGAGCGGAAGGCAGATGGAAAGGGCCAGGATCCATCCAGAACCTCACTCTGCAGACACAGAGAGAGAGAGAGCCTGCGGGGAGCCTGGGGGGAAAGCCTGGTTACTGTGAAGGAAAGAGGAGATGGTGAAGGTCTGATTCAGACCCACAACTAAAAAGCAAAAATTCAGGGTATCGTATAGGTGGTTTCACCAATGACCTCATGGAGATTCGGTGAATAAATATGGGGTAGCAGAAAAGGGGTCTCAGTATAGGCTCTGGGTTCTCATCTAAACATTTTCAAGTGTTGTCACCTTTCCACTAGGGCTTCTTTTCTTTAACTATAGATATATAGATAGATATAGGTGATATTGATATGGACAGAGACAGAGATAGATTACAGCTCCCCGTGCCACAGTCTAAGTGTGTACACACATTCGTGTGCCACAGCATGAGTAGAGATCAGAAGCTAACTCGAGGAAGGAAATGTGGATTTAGGGATTGAACTAAGGCCATCAGGATTGGCAGCAAGTACCTGTGCCCACTGAGGCATTTCAGTGTCCCTGCCCTGAGGCTTCTGACACCGAAAGGGAAATACAATGGTTTGGGAAGATGAAAAGTTCTGTGTTCGAACCCCTGAGCCCGAGGGTTTTCTGACATGCAAGATGATGGGGGCGTCTTTCCTGAACACAAACCTTGGCTGCTGGAGAGACCATGAAAGCTTTAATCTGGGAGACAAGAAAAGAAAAATGTAAGCCATAATAAAGATCTAGTTGTTCTATGCAAACAGAGCCTGGGGCGGAAGCTCTCCGAGGGAGTCGGACTTGGCACCAGCACACTGTTCCAGGGAAAGTAGCTGCAGGTAAATCTGGGAAATTTAGAGCTCGACTAAATAACTTTGTTTGCTCGTTTGTGCGATTGTTTGTTTAATGTTACAAGAAATACTGCACAGGTGAGGCCTTTGGGGCCCCAGATGTCACATGGATAATGCAGTGCTAATAGCATCAGCAACGTTGTGCCACAAAACAAAAATATTTACAGCCACTATTTTAAAACCACTTACTATTTGAATATTTTAAACACTTGGAGCTAGGCTTTAGTCTCATCTATGACTCCACTTGGCAAGGGGAGCATTATCACTCTCATTTTATAGAGGGGGGAAACTGAGGCACAGAGTGGCTACTAAGTCTAAGATAATCAACTAGCAGGCAGGAGAATCTGGTTTCAAACTCGTGTCAGTTCAAGTCCAAAGTTTACAGGAAAGATGAGACAAACCTTGACATACAAAGCACTCTCTCTGGGCTCTAAGATGAGACCTGAGGTGTTACCTATGAGCAGCAGCTGGTCTTGCAGTACCAAGAAGAATAGAGGCACAATGAACATTTTTCTGTATATCAGCTGTGAAGTGGGGGCTGGGAAGGAAATCAGCATGGTGAGAGAACAGAGAAAGGGGGGTTCAGGGTATAAAGTAGCCTATCACAGAGGAAGTACAACTCACAGACAAACAATGGATTTGGGTTTTCCTCAGAGTATAGCATTGCCCATGAGAGCAACTTAGTTGGTCACTGTATCTGGGTGTCCCTGCCTTCATAGGAATTCAAGAGACAGATGAGAGTGTAAGACGACAAATCAGAAATAGTTTATGAAAATTCATAATGCAGGAATAATTGTATAAAAGCAGAGTAACAGTTTCTTGTAGCAGAGACAGCAAGTCTGGTGGTCAGAGCTTTTAAAATCTTAGCTAAGAATTTGACACTTTATATATTCTCTGTTTACATTCCAAATGATTTTCCCTTTCCCCGGTTCCCACCTCCCCCTAAGTCCCATAAGCCCTCTTCCTTCCTCCTGTTCTCCAATCAAGCCCCTCCCACTTCTCTATCCTGGTAATCCCCTACAATGCTGCATCAAGCCTTTCCAGGACAAGGGCCCTCTCCTTCCTTCCTTCTTGGGAATGAATTGATATTTGAATTGTGTCTTGGGTATTCAGAGCTTCTGGGCTAATATTCACTTATCAGTGACTGCATTCTATGTGTGTTTTTTTTGTGAATGAGTTACCTCACTTAGTATGATATTTTCCAGTTCCAACCATTTGCCTAAAAATTTCATGAATTCATTGTTTTTAATTGCCGAGTAGTATTCCATTGTGTAAATATACCACATTTTCTGTATCCATTCCTCCACTGAGGGACATTTGGGTTCTTTCCAGCTTCTGGCTATTATAAATAAGGCTGCTATTAACATAGTGGAGCATGTGTCCTTATTGCATGCCGGGGAATCCTCTGGGTATATGCCCAGGAATGGTATAGCAGGGTCCTCCAGAAGTGTCATGCCCAGTTTTCTGAGGAACCGCCAGACTGATTTCCAGAGTGTTTGTACCAACTTGCAATCCCACCAGCAGTGGAGGAGTGTTCCTCTTTCTCCACATCCTCGCCAATACCTGATGACTCCTGAGTTTTTAATCTTAGCCATTCTGACTGGTGTGAGATGAAATCTCAGGGTTGTTTTGATTTGCATTTCCCTATTGGTACAGTGACAATGGTACCAATTGTGGTAGATCAATGGAATAGGATTGAAGACCCAGAAATGAAGCCACATACCTATGGTCACCTGATCTTTGACAAAGGAGCTGAAACCATCCAGTGGAAAAAAGATAGCCTTTTCAACAAATGGTGCTGGTTCAACTGATGGAGGTCAGTATGCAGAAGAATGCACATTGATCTATTCTTATCTCCTTGTACTAAGCTCAACTCCAAGTGGATCAAGGACCTCCACATAAAACAAGACACAATGAAACTGGGGAAAATAGAAAAGAAACTGGGGAAGACCCTTGAGGACATGGGCACAGGGGAAAAGTTCCTGGACAGAACACTAGTAGCTTATGCTCTAAGATCAAGAATTGACAAATGGGACCTCATAAAATTACAAAGTTTCTGTAAGGCAAAGGACACTGTCAAGTGGACAAAATGGCAACCAACAAATTGGGAAAGGATCTTCACCAACCCTACATCTGACAGAGGGCTAAAATCCAATACATACAGAGAACTCAAGAAGTTAGACACCAGAGAGCCAACCAACCCTATTAAAAAATGGGGTACAGAGCTAAACAAAGAATTTTCATCTGAAGAAATTTGGATGACTGAGAAGCATCTTAAGAAATGTACCCCATTTTTAATAGGGTTATTTGGCTCTCTGGAGTCTAACTTCTAGAGTTCTTTGTATATATTGGATATTAGCCCTCTGTCGGATGTAGGGTTGGTGAAGATCTTTTCCCAATATGTTGGTTGTTGGTTGCCATTTTGTCCTTTTGAAAGTGTCCTTTGCCTTACAGAAACTTTGTAATTTTATGAGGTCCCATTTGTCAATTCTTGATCTTAGAGCATAAGCTATTGGTGTTCTGTCCAGGAAATTTACCCCTATGCCCATGTCCTCAAGGGTCTTCCCCAGTTTCTTTCCTATTAGTTTCAGTGTGTCTGGTTTTATGTGGAGGTCCTTGATCCACTTGGAGTTGAGCTTAGTACAAGGATCTAAGAATGGATCAATTCACATTCTTCTGTGACCTCCAGTTGAGCCAGCACCATTTGTTGAAAAGGCTATCTTTTTTCCAATGGAAGGTTTCAGCTCCTTTGTCAAAGATCAAGTGACCATAGGTGTGTGGGTTCATTTCTGGATCTTTGATCCTATTCCATTGATCTACCTGCCTATCACTGTACCAATATCATGCAGCTTTTAACACTATTGCTCTGTAGTACAGCTTGAGGTCTGGGATACTGATTTCCCCAGAAGTTCTTTTACTGTTGAGAATAGCTTTAGCTAACCTGGGTTTTTTTTGTTTTTTGTTTTGTTTTGTTTTGTTTTTGTTGTTGTTGTTATTCCAGATGAATTTGGAAATTGCTCTTTCTAACTCCATGAAGAACTGAGTTGGTATTTTGATGGGGATTGCATTGAATCTGTATATTGCTTTTGGCAAAAAGGCCATTTTTATATATTAATCCTGCCAGTCTACGAGCATGGGAGATTTTCCCATTTAATGATGCTTTTTTCAATGTAGGAAACAGGGAATTTTGGCAGAACGATGTCATAATCAGATTAATGTTTCAGAGACCTCATTTTTATGGGCTGACTAGAGCAAAGGCTCCTGGGAGAGCCAGATAGGAAGCCAGATAGGAGGTCTGGGGAGCCTGGGGAGACAAAAACAACAGGCATGGAGGCATAGAGGAGAATATGTGAGAGATGAGACAGGAGAATTGTCGAGATACCCTGAGAGCCTGTGAAGAAGCGCTCAGAGCAATTCCTGTTTCCCCTGACTGATGACCCGCTGACTCACGAATGGCTGTAATTGGGCATCTTGGAAGTGGGCTTTCAAGAAAAGCAATCTTTTTTTTTTTTTTGAAACTTTTCTCAACAGTCCAGTTTGTGGCCAGTGCCTGACTAATTTAGAGTCTGTTCAAGAGGAGCCTGGGGTCTGAGCAGAAATGTGGATCCCGAGCATATTCTGTCCTGGATAGAGGTAAGAGTCAAAGGTAAGAGTCTCTGTCTCCAAGTGCTCAGTCCCTGAGGCCTGGCGTGCACATAGAGTTGCCAGCACAATAAGAAAACAGAAAAGCTGGAGTAGAGAAGGAAATAACTGTGGGGACATGCTGACGTTAGGGTTGAAGAGAGGAAAGTAAACTGTACGGTAGATGAAGTACAATTGCCAGGGCAGTGGAGGGAGAAGGTCCAAACCAGAAGGTAATGTGGGAGGTTAAGGGCGCCTTGGCACTTGAGAGGCCAGCTGCAATCACCACACAAGGATTCTTCCCGGGGTGGGAGAGGCGGACTCGGGTCCTGGAGGCTGCTTTACTGGGAATGCTGAGTCCAAGTAAAATGCTTCCATGGATGCACAAATGGTGAATATGATTTTGTGACTTCAGCTAGACTTACAGAGGGACAAGACCAACTATACAGAGGGAGATGAAGAAGGAATATAAGACCCCAGAAGGCTGTTGATCATAGCGTCCAGGCACATGTGGTAGGACAGGGCATAATGCCCCCTAACCTTCTCCCTCCCCTGAGCACCCTCTTCTAGTCATGGAATTTGGTCATCAGCCCAAATCTGCATTTTGACTTCATTGATTAATCCTGACTATAATCTTCCCCATCTATCTGTCTCTTTCTTTCTCATTATCCAACCCAGGCTTAGCCAGATGTAAGGAACCTGGGTCAGCTTGAGCATAGCATTCTCGTCAGCACCTATGGGTGAGACATACTCGGGAAGTGGCTGGACAGTGAGCCATTGGGCCAGTTTTATAGACTGATGTGGTCATGGCATTGGGTAGACATCTTCTGAGTCCCATTCCCTGCTCCATTTCTTTTCAGATGAGGAAACACAGTCAGAAATGTCCCACAGATGGTTGGGAGGGGGAGCAGAAAGCCTGGATCAAGGCTTAGGCTTGGAGAACTCCTGGCCTTGTTGTAATGGCCACATTCTATTGGATTTAAGGCAAAGAGACCAGTGGTGAGGGAGGGTTCTGCAGCATTCATGCTGAAAGGGGTCAAAGATTTGGTGGGAACAGAGCGTTATAGATGGAGCCATATTGAAAAGCTTGACTTGGGTAGACAGCACAGACTTAGACTTGGAGAGTTGTAAGGTAAACTGCAAGGTTATTATCCAACCCCCATCCACCAATTATTAGTGCCTCTAGAGAGTAGCTTCTAAACAACCATTCAACCTTGGTTGATTCAAAAGCCAGGGCAGAGAAAGTCCAAGGTGAACCTAGGATGTCATCCTGTGCCAGAAAGCAACAAAGTGCTCAGAGATGAATGGGATTGTGTCAAAAGGACACAGGGAGCCTGGAGACTTGGCTGGAGAGAGACCTTTCCAGGCTGAATAGGACACAACAGAACAACAATGGTGAAATGAGAAAGTAACAGAACAACAATGGTGAAATGAGTCCATGAAACAGGAAGGGTGAAAGCCGTAGGAGGGGGAAAAGGAGAGGCGGGAGGGGAGGGAGGGGGAGAGAAGGGGGAGAGAGGGAGAAGGAGAAGAAGGAAAAGGAGGAGGAGGAGAAGAAAGAAGAGAAGAGAAGAGACAAGTGCAGAAGAAGCAGAGAAATGTTGGATGATGATGGAGTTAGAAAACGATCATTTGTAGTGAATAGAAACATTGCCAATGTAAGCTAAAACCATTGCGTCACTGGGGGGAAAGGGCATTCCCATGCACTTGAGATACCTTGAATTTACTATTAATTACAAAATTTAAAATGTACACTTGAAGTAGCCAATCCTTACCTTATGGACAGTACATCTCAGAGTGAGCCCCCCTCCCCCGAATAAATGGTAGGCTGGTGCTTCCTTGTGTGGCAAACACTGGGAAGCATGAAGCAAACAGTATGGTGTATGAGACTGTGTTGTAGCCTTGCCGCTTTTAACTGGTTCCAATCGTTACAAAAGATAGACAGCACAACTGGCCTGAGTTCTTGTAAGATTTTAAAGATAGAAAATCTGGAGACAGAAGGATAGTTTTTAGCTCAAAGGAAATAAAAGAGATGTTGCACCAGGCAGTTGTGGTACACACCTTCAATCCAAGCACTTGGGAGGCAGAGGCAGGCAGATTTCTGAGTTTGAGGTTAGCCTGGTCTACAGAGTGAGTTCCAGAGCAGCCAGGGCTACGCAGAGAAACCCTATCTTGAAAAACCGAGAGAGAGAGAGAGAGAGAGAGAGAGAGAGAGAGAGGTGGCAAACACAATCTGTGAAAATTAGTTGTATACTAGGATTTTCAAAAATAATAAATGATAATGTTGAGAGATTTGTTCATGAACTATATGTAGACCATGCTTGAAAAGAAAATCATTGAGATGACTGATTTCTCATCACCATAGAATAAGCCATGTTGTCTTGGCTGTGATGATGATGGCCTTGTCATTGGACAACACCAAGCTTTTATGAGCTAGGAGCAAAGGACCAGTATCTAAATATCATTTACAGAATATTCAAATATACCCGGGTCTATTTTCAACTAATCCATCTGAAAATGTATCTCTCATGGTTCTAGCCAAAAAATATAAAAAATTATGAAATGATAAATACAGATCTCAGCCTTAAATTCTGAAAAGGTCATTTTCTGACCATTCCCATGTCTCAAACAACAAAACAAAACAAAGCAAAACAAAATGCTCAGCTTCTGCCTTCCACAACAAGGCAATAGTTTATAGATCAAGATAATGTGGAGCACGATACTACATAGATGTGACAAAATCATGGAAATGGCTTTCACACAGTTATCCTACTCCCACATATTTACTATTGTAGCATAACAGCTTATATCCACAGAAAACATAACTTTTCATTCTATGCACAGTCATCTCAAATCAGACACACATGCCACAAGTCTTCCAGTGGGTGAGTGTGTGGATTATTTTTACCCATTCAGTGGAAAACCACTTGCCATTGATAGTATGCTATGGATAAATACAGCAGGATGGTCAGAGATCACGAGATCAATGAAGCCAGATGCCAGGGCTGAGAGGATTTGGTAAAATAGTAAAATGATGATTGTGAAAAGCATGGGGAGCTGAGATCAGGTCCTCAGCACCCCACACACAACTGAGCATGGAAACACATATCCATAACATCCATGCTGGGAGAAGTCAGAGACAGGCAGGACTCTGGGGCTCAAGGAAGAACTGCCTAGCCTATTGGTGAACTCCAGAATCAGTGTGAGTCTCTGTTTTAAAAGAGATGTGTTAGAGGACAACCAAAGAAGAAGACACTTGACTTTTACCTCTGGCCTCCTTGTGTTTAAGCATATGAATATGTATATGTAACACACACACACACACACACACACACACATCATAGGAGGCAGATTTATGTCCTGTATGATTCCACTCACATTGTGATATTCTTGGAAAGATCACATTACACGATCAAGAACAGAGCGTGAACTCCTAGCTATTGCTATTACGTGAAGACATAAAAGGAACTCAGGGCCCATGGACTGTTAAGCCTAATGACGTCATTGGTTGCCTATGCATATTAAAAGTTTCAGATCTGTACACAGAAGGGTCAAAGTTATTGTACCTTAAAATATAAAGAGAGATGAGAAATAATAAATAATAAATAAACTCATTGTTGAATTGTAATGCTGGTAAGACATTAAAAAATCTAATATAATGAATAGTGTGTTTTTAGAAGATAATAAAATATGCCTTTATTACGATCTTTCAAAATTGATCAACCTATACATTTCTGATTTGTGTACTTGTCTAGATGCATGTTTTATTTCACTAAACTTTTAAGCCTAATTGAACAGTTCATGTGCTTTAGTGGAGACACACTGTTGTACAAGTGAAAACAATGCTTTGTTGGCTGCACAGCATGTTAGCAATGTATTCTGTCTGTTCCGGGATTAGGATGTGATTTAAAACAACTGTCACATGCTTTTTCATTAGTTCAAATTTTCCTTTCCTATAGGACAGAATGAAAGAGGTATAACAACTCCTCTCTAAGTGTATGGATGAAGACTTGGATGACTCAAATGTTCTGGACCATCCAGCTGTTCGCCATGCATGAATTACAGTGGACTATGTGTCCTCCAATACTGATGGTACAGCCATCACCAATTACTACTACCCTTCAAAAGTGTTACATCATTATTGTCAGTACCAATGGGGCTGAAAGTATTAACCTTCCTCTGCAATACTGCAATGCCTGATGATCTGCAGATTCTAGGATAATCGCATGACATATGTAACATTTAGATCATATTTACATTCTTCTAGAGAGAGAAGAAATAACATTCATGTGGCAATTAAATGCCAGGCATTTCATTAGGAGTCTGTTGTATTCAGTTCTCAGAATTTCCTACTTAGCTCAGGGCATTAGCTTCTTTGTACATCCGTGGAAATGGCTATGGTGACCTTGCAAGGTCTTCTGGAACATTTGTTGTTTAACCTTGGAGCCAGCCTTAGCGCTGATGAGAAGGATTGTCCAAAGGTTCCTTTTCTAACTTCATTGCTAGCATCCTAAGTTCCCCAAATCTAAGGATGGCCCTCAGTGAATTGCCCGTGATGGAGCTGGCAATATCTCTTTCCACGTGGCTGGGTCCACAGAGCTTCTGAGACATGTTCATCATGTCCCAGGCATGTGGGATATTTTCTTCCCAGGAAGTGATTGATGACATCAGTGGTTAGCTGAAGCCATTAGTATCGGTGCCATCTCAGCTCAACCTAAGGAGCATCAGGCTCCATAAAAATTCTATTGCATCAAATACTCAGCATAGATTCCACGAAGTGATGGAAATTTGTCCTCAAGTGACAGCCTCCTTACCACAGAACTTATGGGCTCATGTGCTTGGATTTCTTCCATGGACCAATTCCAGCTGTCCTACCTTTTGATGATTTATTTCAGATACCTTCCAGGCTTTACCTAGGAACTCCACCATGAAAAGACTGCAGGAATTCTAGGGAGTTGTCATGGCAACCCCCTAGATATCATCTTCAGAATGGCCCATGGCTGTTGAGTACAGATTTATCACAATTATATTTTGATATGGAAGGCAAGCCCTTCCTAGGCAACCAGACCCTAGCAAATGGACCAGATTCATAATAGTCTGGATCATGCTAACACTCCTGTGCTTGTAGCATGATTTTCATGCGTTCATGTTGGCGTATGGTGGCTCCTTATATTAATTGGGGTCTATGTGTACTTCCAGTACCATCAGAGGAGGGGGCTTCCTGACTTCATGAAACAAAGATTTTATGGTGTCGTCAATGACAAATTTGACATTTATTGTGAAGAGAGTGGCCCGAGCTCTTATTGTAGGTTCTCGATTGTATTTTCTTTTGTCTCCTGAACCATGTTTGAAACAATGGCTGCGCACAGCCCTGTTACAGAGGACCCACCTCCACGCAGCATGACTTGGGCCGGCCCAGCATTCTGTGCGGTGGCTGTTTGTCTAGTACTGCCATTGCAATTTTTATTGCATCTCATGATGTGCACAGATGTGCTTAGTAAGCATCCCAAGAGGTAGGAAGACTCTGTTCAATATCCCTGTTCCCAAATGACACTACCTTATAGACTCTCTTTCTGGGCTACCTCCTCTGGGATCCTGTAACCATGTGAAGTCTCTGGATTTTGGTGTTTTAACAAGGGTTTAATTACTAAGGTAAGTGTATGCACCTGCTAAGGCATTCCTAATTATTTGATAATGGTGCAATCTTTCTCAATACAGCCGGTTTTGTGGTGTAAGCTACACTAATGAAGCACACGGAGAGAACGCATCCCCCAATGTTGGGAAAGCTTATTTAAATTAAATAAATTTGCAAAGGACTGAGTTTTTACTACTGGCCTCAACAATTACGCATCATTATTTAGTGATGAAAACTGGTAAGTTCGTGTGAACTTCAGCTGGCACCCTACCATGTTTGTTTTCAAAGTCTCTTAAATGACATATTGTCAGTGTCAGTTCAATTGTTTTCTTATCTTTTTTCAAATTGCTCCACGCACCCTGCCTTAGATTGAACACAATTGTTGCACTTTGTACAAACGAACACACAAACACACAAAAAGAAAAAGAAATGTAACTTATTTCTCTTCTTCTGTCTGACAGCGCTGGTGGCTTTTCCATGGCTGTGCTCTCTTTTCTTTCCCACCCGACTGTTCTCATTGGCACACGTGGTCTGCGGTGAGTTAGTGACAGGATTGTTGCTGTAACATCTGCAAATGAGCACCTTGCATGGCAGCCTCTCTGGAAACTTGCTGATGGCTGGCAATTGCATAAGTTGGGGTTGATGCTACACCCAAGTGTTTCAACTTTGTTGTTTGAGACCACCACTAACAAAAGTTCCAACAGGCAGATGGTTTTGGAACCACCGTAAGGAGCCACGTCAGGGAAACACAGGGCCATTTCTCCAGCATACATGTACATTTTACTCCATGGGGGAAAGTGAACAGATTTAAACAGGCTCCACCTTTTTTCGTTTGTTTGTTTCTTTTAAATTTATAGAACGAAGCAGCTAGGTTCACCAGAAAGCCACCTGTCCGAGCACAGCTGTCCCAGTTGATAGGAAGGAACTTCTTTAACTATGGAATTATCCTGAGACTTTGAAAAAGGCAAACCGATTACTTTTTAAAATACTATGTCTGTAGCTCAGTTAGTAGAATGTGTGCCTTGTATACAGGAATACTTAGGTTCTGGAACCCCAGTACTGCACACCTATTATCCCAGCACCCAGAAGGTAGGAACAGGAAGACCAAGTTCAAGGTCAACCATAGCTACATGGGCTATCCTGGGGTATACATCTCACTCTCTGTCGTGTCTGTCTCTGTCCGTCTCTCTTTCTCTTTTTAGTAAAATATAAAATTACCTTACACATACCAATTATAGTTGTGATTTTCAAGTATTTTGCAAATGAAGACAGAAAAAAATGAGAACACGGATAATTTAAAAGCTCTAGCAAAGAAGGATTGAGACAGTAGTGACCTGGTGGGTGTGGTCAGGACTCCCCTGTGGTCATGCGTTGGCGCTGATCGAGATGGGCCTTCCAGGAGACCACTGCCTATCAGCCACTGGTTCACCTGGAGCGCAGGTTCACACTTTTCTGTTTTGTCACTGGCCACAGAGGCTGGAGAATATGCCAACTGGGAAACAGAGGCATGGGGGGGGGGGCGGTGCAGCAGAAATAAAACTTGCAGCAGCAGGCAAATCAGAAGGTGGGGTGAGGGGCTCCCAGCTGATTCCTCAGTGTCCTAGAGATTTCTGTTATTAATGTGGCTTGGGGCATGGACTGCTGATAATTACTGCTAGCTGGAATAATTAATAAGAATAATTGCTCGGCATAGAAAGGGAAAGGGACGCTCTGGGAACAGGAAGAAGCAGGCCAGAGGAGTGGGAGATTCCCAGAGCGCATTGGTACCGACAGGAAGTTCAGCAGCGAGCATCCTGACACTCCAGAACTTGTCTGGATCCCAAGGGCAAAGGTTAAGAGAGAGTGAGCGAGCGCGGCCCAATTCAGTGTTCTGACCTTGGAATGCAATGGCGAAGCAGCCTGTTGTGGCTTCATCAAGGAGCGATTCCCTTTGGTAATGATGGGGGGAGGTTGTGCCCAATAAACATTACCACGTGCAGGCAATTAAGAAGTGGCCTTCAATGAGCAGAGAGGTGTGCATCTGGCACAGGCCCAGTGGAGATGCCAGAAGACAAGCTAAAGAGAACACAGGTAAAGCATGGTGCGTGGTGGAGGCTTGAGGAGAGTTTATCCCAGCTTGAAAGAAGAAAAGCATCTGTTAGCAGTCAAGCATTGGTGTTGACAGCGTGTAAAATAACCACAATTTTGATGTAATAGGATAAATTTTCTCCACACTATGCAGAGTTGCCGGCACACAGCTCGACATTGCAGCTTTTTGTATATCATACTGAAATGCCACCCCCCGCCCCCCAAAGGTGGGAGAAGCCCATACTTGGGGGAACTTTGAGAAGCAAAGAGACTAGATGGGAAAGCTTAGGCGTGCTCCTCATGGGGTGCCTGCCCTGAGTCTGTACAATGGTCTGCAGTGAGAGAGGCCTGTGTCATGTGCTGAGTGTTCCCTGTGACCCTCTGCAGGATACAGGGCACCTCACAAAACGCTGCATTTTGAGATAAGAGAAACCCAGGAGGGCTAGAAGCAATTACTTCTGATTCCCTCTTTCCTGTGAGAATCATGGAGACAAATTAAATCCCAAAAGATAGATTCGTCAAATTATCCCTACCCAACGCTTGACATTGAGCCTTACCTCCTCATGCAAAATGCCCTTAACCCTCTCTCCATCTGTGCAATGTAAATGGGTTCTGATCATACCTTAAGAGGGAAAAGGCTGCCCAAACAGCCTGTGGCAAGGATTTGGTGGTGGACACTTCCAAGATATTACTGTTGGTCATCGTTTCACTGAGCTCTTATAAACTTGGGACAGCAGCCAAGCTAGGTGATAGGCTAGCATAGTCTAGGGACAGATAGTTTTGGCTGTATTGTGTTCCTATGACACTGGAGAATTCCAAAGGACTGAGTGCTCAGTAGACATTGTCTTTTAAAAGGCTGTGGCAGGATAGCCCCATTGGAAACCTTCCAGGATTTAGACCAGGAGGTGAGCCTAGAAGAAAGGGCCCAGGCAAAGGTTTAATTCTGATCATTTGTATCCCTGATGTATTCCCCATCCATCTTCCTTGCCTGTGCTGTTCTTGGATGCAGCCCCACACCTGAGCATTCCTGTGTGTACCCTAACTCCTGCACATAGTCTTATGGCGATGACTTTAAGAAGGGCGGAACTCAGCAGAATGTTTGGTTGGTGCTTATCGTTAAGTATGACAGGATTAGTAGAATCGAAAGGCAACCTTAGGGTATACCTCCGAATTTGAGAAGCTCCTACAGGCTCAACGTGCCATAGGAGTCGAGGGTGTAGGTCATAGGTGAAGTGCTGCCCACGAGATCCTGGATTTAATTTGCTATACTACAAAACCACAGAACGAATCAATCTGTCTCCTCTCTCAGCTTTCAAACATGATGGCTGACAGAGGTGGGGTACCTTTTCCGTGGTCCGAGTTGAACTGGAGGATGTTTACCTGGGAGGGCTTGGGAAGGTAGTGGTGGGAAGTCTAAAAGCCCAGTCTGGAGACCCTAGGACTGCTCCTTGAGGAAAAGAGAAGACTATTTGGGGTGCCCTGGCCATCCTGCCCAGTTGTTCGGCACTCAGAACACTTGATTGAATATTTCAAGCTATGCAGAAAGAATGAGAGCCTGATAGCAACACAGCAGAAAGCTCAAGGACCTTACAGTCAAACACACTTGGGGCAGAGAGGGCTCTCGGTTCTCCATAGTGAAGTTGGACAAAACCTCAATCTCCATATAATGTGGGAAGTGATACCTAGGTGACAGGATTGGAACTGAAGCTGAATATGAAATATGCCTAGCTTATAGACTGACATGTCATAGATCTCACATTAGATACTACTTCCTTTGTCCTTTTTAGGCATTTGACCTGTGACCTCTACTTTACCCAACATCCACCCTGGCATGTCTGTGAATAATTAAATAAATAACATACCCAGTTACAACGGGTCCAAGGGTGATCCCTGGCTGTATTGTCTTAAAAAGCATGGTGTCATTTTTCCTTCCTGGTTACAGTTTCCTGGTTGCAATGTCTGCCCTTGTTTCTACAGTGCGGTGTCTGGGTCCACTCAAGGCAATTTAATGGGTGTCTCCCAGTTGTCAAGGAACATGTCTGAGTCCATCACAACCCAAGTCTGTATCATCTCTAGGTACCAGAACTATAGCCATGTTGGGGAGCAATACATGGATGTTGGTCCTCTGGTCCCATAGTTTTGAATGGTGGTTTCCATGATAATTCTGAAGGATTAAGACTCACAGAGACAGCGGTAGGGAAAGAAGATAAACATGAGATGGTTTGATGAGAACTTTTAATCATTAGCTTTTAACAGTCATATGTAGTCCATATGAACTGGAGGATGTTTACCTGGGAGGGCTTGGGAAGGTAGTGGTGGGAAGTCTAAAAGCCCAGTCTGGAGACCCTAGGACTGCTCCTCGAGGAAAAGAGAAGACTATTTGGGGTGCCCTGGCCATCCTGCCCAGTCCATAAGTAAAACCGGTTGGAGTGTTAAGTCATTTAACTTTTATAACAAAGCTAGAAACGAGAACTCACTCTCTTTTATTTTGGGCATGATGAAACTCAAGGATTATGAGACAAAGGATTATGGTCCAGATGATAATGCTAATAAGTCGCTGAGCCGCTTAGCTCTAGGGATTAAAGTGTCTACAGTGTGCCTTGGCCCCTTGGCTTCTACAAGGTGCCAGCATGCTACCATCTGCTTCTACCCTCACATGCCCATCTGCGAAGCAAGGCAGACCGAGCGCATCCTCCCTTCCGTTCGTAGGCTTCTCTTCAGTGAGCCTCCTCTGCTAGTCTGCACTCAGTGCTGCCCTTCTCCTAAGTTAATCCCCGATAGAGTGTTAGCTTGGGATCCATGGGTGCTGCTGTGTCTGCTTTAGATTACCATGGAGATGGGCTAGACATGGTCTTCCATAAGACTCTGATCTGTCTTCTCTTCTCAGTAAAGAGCTCCAAGAGGACTACATTAAGATTCGGAAGTCTCAAGAGAACAGATGGAACCACAAAGAAAACCTTTGTTAATTTGCAAAAAGAGTCTTTTGTTTGGCTGAGTCTGAGGCCAGGATGGTTTCAAGCAAAGCACAGGCACCGCCCAGTCCTTTGAGAGGAGCGGAGGGACCTCTGAACTTCAGGGATGCCTTTCGGTAGATTCCATCCAAGTGGAATTGCAGGCAATCTGAAGTCTCCGGGGACCTAGTTCCCAAATATAAGTTCTTAGCTTGTTTACCTTTAGCTTGGAGCCATTCCCCATGGACCTTGCCATGGGCATTCAATCTAGCCTCATCTTCTGGGGTGAGAGCTGTGTCTTTTCCCAGCTATGCTGAGGGCTATTTTATTTCCCAAATGCTTCAAAATGGAGCCAAATTGTCCCTGTCCCAAAGGAGCAAACAAAACACTGGCAGAGAATGAAGACTTTCAAATGTCCTCTCCCCATGCTCCTTAGGGACAAAGCCACATCAGAAGGGACTAGCCCTTTAGCTTTCTTGTCTCTCGACTCAGCTGTCTGGCTCAGACCAAGTAGATTTTTGTTTCTATGGTTGTAGGTCTTTCCTTCTTCATTTCTTTTGGTTGACCTTGAGAGCCTTCTCCCTTTTTAGGATGAAGTTCAACTCCACAGCAACAGAATGAACATGTCGATGCTTTATATTTAGGCTCATATATCAGTCTCCTTTACCGACTGTACTACTTTGGTGCCTAGAAAAGTAGGTGTGTGGTGAACTGATGGGATGAGAAGACAGAATGTGCAGTAGGGAGCAGAGGAATAGACACATTTTCTACCCAGAAAAATGGATACTGAATTACTTAGTTGTTTAAAAATGTCTCCCTCTATGGTCCCGGCTTGTCACTTGGGAATTGAGTTAGTGAGTCTCGGCAAGACTTTTAGAAGTTTTTCATAAAGATCTTAGGAACTAAGAGCCATCATTGTA
Source organism: Apodemus agrarius (assembly GCA_964023405.1). Taxonomy (NCBI): domain Eukaryota; kingdom Metazoa; phylum Chordata; class Mammalia; order Rodentia; family Muridae; genus Apodemus; species Apodemus agrarius. The sequence goes on from OZ030021.1 coordinate 4,422,053, forward strand.
GTGCGATGCAGTGGAAGGGGTCAGTGGTGATGTGGGTGTGAAGCTACAGTTTTCTACTTTATGGCTCCACTATCCACAGAGCCAAGGAGAAATCCCTTCGCCCTTTATAATATCACTTTTCCTGCCTGTGAAATGGAAGGTCTGAGCCAGATGACCTTTGTCCAAATGTGTGGGGATGCTAAAAGACACAAGGGCAAGCTTAGCCAGCTAGAGATGGCTTCAGCAAACAATGGCCAGCCCAGAATTAGATGGTTCTAGCTTCATTTCTGCTGCTGTGATAAAATATCCCAACAGAAAAGCATTTTAGAGGAGACAGAGTTCATTTTCCTCACAATTCTAGATAAGAGCTCATCATTTGGTGAAAGGCTCAGCAGTGGAAATCACAAACAGCTAGTCATAGCCTATCTACAGGGATAAATAAATGTGTGCTTACTTTTTACCCTAGCTACAGCGATAAATCACATGCTTAACTTGCTTCATCCAATCTTATACAGCCCAGGACTCAGATCCAGGGAATGATGCCTGAGCCACAGTGGCCTGAGCCACCCTACATCAATCAACTGAATCATCAAGACAGTCCTTCACAGACATGCCCATAGACCAACCCCATCTAGACAGCCCCTCCTTAGGACTTCTTTCTGGGGTGATTCTACACGTGCCTAGTTGATAATGAACGGGTTGTCACAGATGGGCTCCGGACTGGTGGATTCCTCGGCAGCTTCAAGCAGTAAGGTTTTTCCATCTTTCCCATGTTCTCCTTCAGTGTGTAGGCTTTCTTCCATGGCCTCATATGAGCCATATGCCATGGGAGCCATATGTAGGCGACGGCCATCTAGAAGAAAATACAAAGATTCCCCTATCGTATGTATTTCCTTGAGAAAACCAAGAGACACTCCTCATATGAGAGAATAGCACTGTAATCACCTTATTTATATCCTAAAGGTCTTAGATGACTTGAGATGAGATTTGCCCCCTTGGTAGGGAATGGGTTCTCAGCCTTCTTTCCAGTAAGAGCAAGAATGCTCCAGAAGTCAGTGACACGGTTTTTCAGGCAAGGGCGAGTATGGAATCGTGTCTGGCTGGGGGGCCATCGAGCCAATTCCATGTGATCAAAAGAGACCAAGAAAAATGACAAGGGGAAATGGCAGAGCGAAGGAGGGCAGGTGACAATAGACAGCAAGTCCCAGGTGAGATGTCCCGGAAAGTACGATTGCCTCATGCCACCAAGGGCAGCCAAAGCAGCTCTAGATCTTCACTGTTAACCTCAGGTTCAGCTTTCCAGTGGCTTCTAACTGGTCTCCTTAAGATCATGTTGGTTGTTCCACCTTCTGTACAGGGTTAGAGGTAGTTCCATGCCACTCAAGTGAGTTAGAACTGTCCCCTCTCCCCTCCCTTCCCCTCCTCCCCTCCCCTCCTCTCCTCTCTTTTTTCCTCTCCCATCATCTCCTCTCTTTTTTCCTCTCCTCTCCTCTCCTCTCCTCTCCTCTCCCTTCCCACTCTCCTCTCCCCTTCCCTCCTCTCCTTTCTTCCCCCCTCCTCTCCTTTCTCCTTCCTCCCACCCATTTCCCATTCTCCATTCCTCTTCATTTCCATATGCCTCTCTCTTTTAGACCAGGGTCTTACAATGCAGCCCAGTTTGGCATCAAATTTTCAGTCCCCAGCTTCCCTGAGATTTGGTATAATGGCTGGCCTTTGGATTTTTCCACTCAGATAAAATTCAGATACATTTCTATCTTCCTTTCTGAAGTAGCTCTATATTTGATATATATTGAGACTATTAATAGCAAGCATTTGGCAAAGAAGGCTACCCCACCTTTGTCCCTCCCTCTCTCCCTCTCTCCCTCCCTCCCTCCCTCCCTTTCTCCCTTCCTTCCTTCCTTTCTTTCTTTCTTTCTTTCTTTCTTTCTTTCTTTCTTTCTTTCTTCTTTTCCTTTCTTCCTTTCTTTCCTCCTCCCTCCCTTCCCTCCTTTCTTCCTTCTTTTCATTCTGTCTTATGGTAACTGCTTTGACCAAGCTGCTGCTAGGCACACAGACACAGCAGGGCTAAAATAGAAGAGGTTTCTTTTTCTTTTTTTCTTTCTTTTCTTCTTTCTTTCTTTCTTTCTTTCTTTCTTTCTTTCTTTCTTTCCTTCTTTCTTTCTTTCTGTGTGTATTTTAAAAATGCAACTTCCTGCTGGGCGGTGGTGGCGCACGCCTATAATCCCAGCACTCTGGGAGGCAGAGGCAGGCAGATTTCTGAGTTCAAGGCCAGCCTGGTCTACAGAGTGAGTTCCAGGACAGTCTGGGCTACACAGAGAAACCCTGTCTTGGAAAAAAACCGAAACCAAAATAAAAAAAAAAAAAGCAACTTCCTGGAGCAAAGAGAAAACAGAAAATAGTTTCAATAGAGGACCCCTTTCTCCTACCTGGAAGGAGAGATTCACCGGGACCACTTTCTCCTACCTGGAAGGAGAGACTCACAGATTAGCTTGGGCTACATAGCTCTCAAAGTAAAAAACAAAAACAAAAAAACCAAAACCAAACAAGTGCTGGAGCAGTGGCTCAGTGGTTAAGAGAACCAACTGCAGACCCAAAGGTCCCCGGTTCAAATCCTGGCCACTGCTTGATGGCTTACAGCCACTTGAACTATAGATTAAAGAAGAAAAAGAAAGCAAGCCAAGAGTGGAAACCTGCTTGAGCCTGTCTAGGCCAGTCTGGGCTGCAGGGCAGAACCACTGCCTCTCAACAAAGAGAAAGAAAAACAAACAAACAAAAGAAAAGATAAAGAAGAATGTATAGAACCAGTAAGATGTCAAAAAGTACAGCTAGTGGGAAAAAGTGGCACCACTGACTATTCAGAAGGAAGAATGCTAAAGGGCCCCAGGCAGATCTCAGCAGGAAGAAAATGCCTGTTAGGGCCTGGCTTGGTGGTGGAGTGCTCCGGCCGCCTAGGCACAAGGGGCTGCCTCTCCTCCTGGGAGAGAGGAGAGGGGAGGGGAGCAGAGAGGAGAAGGGAGGTGTGAAAGAGAAGGCAGGGGAGGGAGAGAAGCTCGGTCCAGAGAGGCAAGTGTAAAACCAGAGCACTCAGTGTGGCCCTGTTGAACTCGAGGGCACACGCAGTCCAGGCAGAGGGACGGCAGGCAGGAAGCGTTCTAATGAGAATTCAATTAATTCGAGGAATCTCAGAAACCAGGTGCAAACTCTGCCGGATATTAAAAGATCCCTAAGAGGAGAGCCGAGGTTTTGTAGCCCAGCTAGATCAATTTTCCAGGAGCTGGCAAGCTGGCAGCAGCCCTGGGGTAGCCTGGGCCTTTCCCTAACCGAGATAAATAGTTTAAATCCTTTTTTTTTCTTCTGGGAACCAATCTGACTGGAGACCTCTGAGTGGGCCAAGGCAGTGAGGTGCTCACCACCCTCCAGCTCCTGGTATGCGCCTAAGTGTCCCCTCCACCCCAGGAAGTTGGACAAGCACCTGTCACCCTCAGAGGAAATATTTCCAGCTGGTGGCAGGGCTCCGCATCGAGCAGCTTCCTGTGGGTGTTGGTCTGGAGATGGATGGTAAAATGACCCATGACAGCCCGACACGCGGCTGAGAGCAGCAGCAGGGGCTTAATGCCCAAGAGGCATAGGCTGAAACCGCCAGGAAGAACAATGTCCTGCTGGAGAGAAGTGTTGAGTGGGGACCCTGCAGGGGCCACTCGGAGGGCCTTTAAGGACTTTGTGTCCGCATGATTAGCCAAGATGAAGGGGCCAGCTGCAAACGCTGATTTCCTGATGACACAAAGGAACCATGAACAATATATAGATAGGATTTGAATTTGTAATAAGTGGTGGCTTAATCCACAGCACAGGATAGTTAGTCTGAGAAGAAGAAGAAAAAGAAACCTGGTGAAGTTCTTAGGCCCATTCAGAGCACTCTTTACTGAACTTTCACTTGAAGCAGTTTCTCTTGGAAGACCTACTCGTTAGCTGTGGGAAAAGAATGGGCACCTTGCTGGAGGGCGCTGGCTTCCCCACAGCCCCAGTCTCCTTAGCAAGAAGACAAACAGTGCTGTTATAATGGCCTTGGATGCACCTGGCTGGGAGAATGTTCTGGAAGAAAAGAATGAGTGCGTTTATCCGCTGAGAACATTTTGCCAGACACCAACCTTCTGTTACTGAACTCTTGGTCTTGAGTCAGGGAGATTTTTTTTTTTAAATGTTGCTCTCTTCAGTTTTTACAGATAAAAAAAACTAGAGTTGGGTTTTTGTTGTCTGGTTTTTTTTCCAGTGGGGGTTGGAATTTAAGTTAGCCCTTAGAAAATCAAGTCCAACCTTGGTCTTTTCCCTTCTCTTTTCTGCTCTAATCTTCTTGAAGTACTAAGGTGAGTAATTAAAAAATAAGTTTAGAGCAACAGGAAGTGGCTTTAAGGGCAGGGGACGCCTGGGACAAAGGGGGCCAGATGTTTTGCCAAGTCGGGGAGTCTGAGAGGGGAAGGGGGGTTTCTACTGCTCTCAGAATAGGGCGCTTTTGTCTCCACACCTTGGAGAGATCCCCCACCCCATCCCATGGTATCAGAGTCCCTCCAAGCCTTAAAATGAAAACATAACACGCGCAGAAACATTGTGAATCCCAGATGTTCATCGTATTAATCATGAAAAGTTGCTGGGAACTTTACCTACATTATTTTATTCATTCTGTGGTGACACGCCCGCCAATGGCTTTATCAAGCCCATTTTTCGGGTGACTTGGTTTGGAGTATGAGAACCTACTGTATTTGTCCATGGCCAGTCCAGTTCTTCAGTGTTGCAGTTAAGCTTGGTGCCCAGGTTCTGGGACACCAGAGACATGATGAGCAGAATGACAAGGGAACTTGGACTTGTGGGATGACTCTGGGGACATTCCTGGGACCCCATTCTATTAGACCTCTGAGTCTTTTAGACCTTCACATGGTTGTGAGTTTCAATCCTGCTTCTCCTATCTGTTACTGGCCATCCAGTCTCACTCAAGGAAAATAGTTACAAAGAATAAAAGACATCCCTCAAAAGCACACTTGCACACCTGTGTGTGTGTGTGTGTGTGTGTGTGTGTGTGTGCTTGTGTGTGTTGTAGGAGGGCATGTGTATAGATATCTGGAGGCCAGAGGACAACTATGTGGACTTGTTCCTTGCTTTCACCTTTATGTGGGTTCCTGGGATTGAATTTAGGTCATTAGGTGTATGCAGTAAGCACGGAGCCATTTTATTATTCCAAGATACCATTTTTTTAAATAAATTTTTTAATTGAATATATTCATTTACATTTCAAATGCTAAAACCTTTCCCAGTTCCCCCCTTCCCGAAAACCCTCAACCCCTCCTCCACCACCCGCTGCCTCCAAGTATATGCCCCTCCACCCGACCTACTCCCACCTCCCCCTACCCCCCTGGATTTCCCCACGCTGGGGCATCTATTGAGCCTTCACCTGTCCAAGGACCTCTCCTCCCACTGATGCCTGACAAGGCATTCCTCTGCCACACTTTTGGCTGGAACCATGTGTACCCCTTGGTTGATGGTTTGGTCCCTGGGAGTCCTGGGGCATCTGGGTGGCCGACATCGTTGTTCTTCCCATGGGACTGTAAACCCCTTTAGCTCCTCCAGTCTGCCCTCCAAGTCCTCCATTGGGGACCCCAGACTCAATCCAACGGTTGGCTGCTAATATCTGCCTCTGTATGTTTAAGTCTCAGTGGATAACGTGTCTGACTACTGATCAGAAGATACCATTTTTTAACCTGGTGACAGAATCCGGATCCTCAGTAGTGTGGCTTCAGAGCAGGAAAGCAATAGGGTGTTCTTGCACTGAAAATAACTCCGCATGTCGTTTGTTTTGTTATTTACGCTTTTTAAATTCATTTGGTAACTAAGTTAAACGGAGCGGGAATAATGTGCTCGTTCAATTAGACTATCCTTTAGTGTTACATATCTCGTGAATCAGTGTTAGAAACCAAGGTCAAGTTTAAGGGTTCAGAAACCTGATCCTCGTGTTCCTCTCTCCGGCACTGCAAGCTGCTTCAAGGCTGAAGTTGGCTGGCTGGAGGCTCGCCAGCTGCCAGGTCTAGATGACTGCCGTCTGAGCACAGCTGCTGGAACAACTGGGTCCTGTTCCTCAGGGAATGTGTTGGACCGTGATGGGAACGGGTGGGGTTGAGAAGCAAGAACAACGGACGGGTGTGGTCATGTGACCCTCTTGAGGCGCGCCCTTGTCTCTGCCCTCTGTGCTTTGGTTTGGCTTCTCGCTTGTTTACCATTTCTCTTTGTCCCCCAAACTCTGTGCAAGGGCAGGATGCTGGGTCACGCTGCGGGGGAGTCAAAGGGTCCGCAATGGGTCTTTGAATATTTCTGATCCAAACTATTCCAGCATGATGCCCGTGGAGGTTTGCCACAGACTGGGCTGCCAGAACTGGCGCCCTCATCCGAATTTTCCGTTTAGGACAATTGTGCTAATTAATGTGACCAAAGAACATCGGAGCCGCTCAGGGGAGCCAAGAAGGTGTTGAGGGTCTGGGTCGGGCATATTGACTCTTGGCACATGTTGCTGCACGGCTTAAGTTACAGTTTTAAAGCTTCGGTTTTGCTTTAGCTCTCCTCAGTGCGGAGCGGCGGCCAATGGGGTGGGGGTGGGGGTGGGGTGATGTGTGACTGTGCATCCTTCCCGACTGTGCTCAAGCATGTGTCCATTTTATTTGAACCAAATCATCTTGGGGGTGAATTTTGTTTGCCTGGGCTGAAAGAGGTTGCGCGTGGGCGACTGTGTCCCTCAGTCCACGCGTGTTTGGAAGAGAACACAGTCATCACTTAAAGCTGTGGCTCAGTCTCTAACCCATGAAAAGCTCCCTCCACTTGAAGCTCTGTAGCAACTCACCTTTTCCAACATGCGCTCCATGCTGAGTTTCCGTAGAAGTAGATGGTATGGCGTTATGAAAAGCTATTATTTATTTTAAAGATTTATTTATTTATTTTATTTTTGTGAGTACACTGTAGCTGTCTTCAGACACACCAGAAGAGGGCATCAGATCTTATTACAGATGGCTGTTAGCTACCATGTCGTTGCTGGGAATTGAACTCAGAACCTCTGCAGGAGCAGTCAGTGCTCTTAACCACTGAGCCATCGCTCCAGCCCCCGAAAAGCTAGAAATTTAAGTCAGCAACATACATGTGTGAACACTGTGTTCTGCCACTAAGAAGGCACACTGCATAGAAAGGTAGTACGATCAGACATACCAAGCTTAGTTCTGTCTTTCTAAAGATTTATTTCTACTTTTCTTTATTTTATCTGTTCTGTTTCTACTTTTATTATGTATGTGTCTGTGTGTGGGTATGTGCACATGAATGCAGGTGCTCTTGAAATCCAGAAGAGGGTGTCAGATCCCCTGAAATGGGAGTGACAGATAGTTGTGCGACACTGGACATAAATGCTGGATCCTACACAGGAGCAGAATGTATTCTTTACTGTCATCCGTCTCCTCAGTCCCTGGATTTAGTCCTCTTATTTGACCCAAGAATACTGTTGACCTCTTTAAGACCCAATTTCCAAGCTTTTCAAGTGATAATCCTAGAACTCCTTGCTTTGTAGAACTATTCTGAGCCAGTGCTGTGTAATAAAAATCATCTTGGCCCATGATAGCTTTACTTTGTTCAATACACTAGTACTAGTTCAGATAACATTCTAGGATATACAAGGGACCTACTCATGGTAGGAACCCTCAATATTGGTTTTCTATATCTCCTTATGAGATTATGGTGACTAGGTATATTGACACATTAGATGTAAAATCACAGTCCCCAAATATCAGGCTATTTTACTTAAGTGTCCTGTGCATTTGATATCCCATCTCTTGTGGGCACGAGACCTGTGGAGCTGGCCTGGGGCAAGAGTGAGGTTGAGACATGACCAAGAACCCGTGAGAAGGGCAGGAGTTAGCAACTCTCTTCCCTGTTCTTAAGCCTAAGACCTTCAGCTCAGGACCCCTACCTCCCCTCCCCCACTCTGAGAACTGTCCAGTGGTCTGACCAAATCACAGGTTCAAGTTCCTCTCCCCTAGTAAGAGCCAGCCTAGCAGATTCTTGGAATTCCTCTTCATTTAAATGAAGTGTTCCCACCCTGGCCAATAATGTATATCTACCCAGGGAAATCCCTACCCACTCCTCAAGATCTATATAGTTCTTGTTCACCCCAAATAAAGTCGAGCTGTCTCACTGAAACTGATCCCTGAAGTTAATTTGTTGGTTTTCACGGCCGTCCAAACCCTGCTCTGCCCCTTCTGCGCAGCCCCCCCTTCCCCTTCCCTTGTGGACTGGTGGCCACTGACCCACAAGGAAGGGGAGATCCAAAATCTACCTGCCACTTTCAAATCAATGTGACTCCTAAAGGGACCAAGTTCAGATTTACATACAACAAAGAAGTAAATTAACCCTCCCGCAAAGTTCTGTGTTACGCTATCGCTTTGAAGACCACAGGCTGAGGTCATGCTGACCTCTTGAGTATCCTGAGCCACTTGACTAACCTCATACGTGTCTGTGCAGTTTGAAGTTACAAACCTGGACTCCTAAACTCGCTCCTCTGGCTTTGGGAATCTCTTAGAGCAAAGAGTTAGAACTACAAGCCTGCTATGTGATTTATAATAGTCCTTGGATAGTCCAAGTCACGGAGGTGGAAAGAACACACTAAATGCCAAGGTTTTAAAGACAGTGTCTCACAGAAATGACCATAAATAGCAGCTCAGGAGGCCACTTACCTGAGGTTAGGCCCATTTCGGACTAGTGGCTATTACAGCGTAAGCTCATCATAACTTGATTCAAGTTCAATGAGCGGGAAGTAAGGATGACCAGCCAGTGTGCGAGAGCTGCGTGCAGATCAGATAACCACATTAAAAAGATTAAAATGCTCAGCCAGCTATAAATGCCTGCTAAACTCCTAAAAAGGAGTCTGAGGAGACCCATAAAATTGTGAGGAAGAAAGTAAGGGAGCCGGAAGCTTCAACCAGATGTTCTGTGATATGAATGACTATGTTAGTAAATTTTCATTCCAGCAATATGGCTTTGTATTGATCTTTGGCTTTTATTAGTCAGTGCTGCTATGAGATTAAATATTGTCTGGAAGGAAATGCAGGTTTCCCCCCCTTAGAAGTCTCTTCTTGGTAACCCTGTGTTTGTGATCAGTGAGCGCACCGGGAGTTTATAATGAATTGCTCAACAGCGTGGGGCTTGAGTCTATAAAAAGAGTTATATAAGGGGTTGCCTCATAGAAAATAACCTCATCTGGGAAGCCAGCATTGTGTGAGGCACCGGGGAGGAAACCTGTGGAGAGCTGTCTGAAGCAGAAATAGACGTGAGTATTTATGACCAGGAGCACCAATTACGATAGACGGTGCTAAACATTTAATCTATGGTTAGATTTTACTTCAGACCCAAGCTGAAGTCAGCAGAATTAAATCTTCAAGTGGATTCCAGCAGCCTTAAATCCTTCTGATACTGTTAGTAGTGGCAGGATTCCAAAACACATTCTGTTAATAAGACAGTAAAGTACAAAATCCAGTTATCTCCTTAAAGGAGAAAAACACAGAGGACAGGGAGCTGGTTTGGTGCCATGTCATGCCCAGGATTCAGGCCTTCTCCACCCGCCTTCTTTTCAATTTATTCTTTTACTACCAGACCATTCTCTTTGAAAAATAGTAACATATGAAAGAAAAGGAAAAGAAAAAGAAATCACTCCCCATTTTTCTAAAACTATCAATGGTATCTTTGGAAAACAATCCTTAGGAACTTTATCTTTATTTTTTTGCTTTTTCACAGGTCAGAATATGGCCAGTCCACGGGCAGCATACACTGTCACGTCTCCTTGGGCCGCCACACTCAGCAGATGCTACCTGTTCTTTCCCACTTAATATAACTTCCGGTTTACCTGCAGCTAAAGAAAATTCGCGATGAGCTCCCTGGGCTGTTGATTCAAGTCCCCAAGGCAACTCCATTATCTTCCCCAGGAACAGCCTCCACAGCTTGTCAAACTGTAAGAGGAAAGGAAGAAAGGCAGAAAGGAGAGGAGGAAGAAATGGGAGGGAGGCGAGAGGGAAAAACATCACAGCTCACAACAGCTTTTGAATTCGCAGCCTGGAAGGAACAACCCGTCTAAAATCGCCTTTGTGCACACGTGGGGCCACCTGCTGCTCTCCAAACCCTGCTGAGGCCACTGGGCCAGGTTGGTAGAGATGGATTTAAACTTAACTCAGAAGTTCTGTGCTTTTAAGATTTTGGTTAATCTCCGTTTTGAGGAACCAATATGTACAGTTATTGGTAATTTCCTATTCTTTAGCCATTTCTTTTACACGTTCAAGGGTTAGAAAATAGTGGAGGAAAGACACCGAGAGTCTGGCCTGCCTGCCTGCCGCGAGTCCGCCTGCGGTGTGAGCAGGCGCAGCAGTGTGGGACTGTGCTGTGGGAGAGAAATCGAAGCAGACCGGGTTTAACCTTGTAAAGAGAGGCGGAACTGGAGGCGTGAGGGTGGAGAGGAGCAGCCTGGTGTGAAGCTTGCTCTGCCTCCTGAGGCCATGGTGAAGTCCCGGTTCGCGCGGACACTGAGAACCTAGTCTGGGTTCATGGCCATGCAGCTGCAAAGGGTCTGTGTCAATGCCTCTGACTCATATTACCACCAAAGGCCGTGCAGATGTCCCTTGCCTGGAGTGATGCCCGGGACCATGTTGGCATCCAAAGGCTGTACAGAGCTAACCCTATCCCTCCCTGGATCGATCTGGAGAGAGAGAGAGAGAGAGAGAGAGAGAGAGAGAGAGAGAGAGAGAGAGAGAGAGAGCTTCACTATGACTGGGTAGCACAGTAAGATGGCCCTGGTGGCAGGGGTGGCAGAGCTGGCCCCACCCACTGTCTTCCATGCTTACAGTGGCATGGCTGTGGGAAAGATGCTCTCCCAACCCTGTGGCAGGCAGGACAGCTGGCCCTGAAGCCATGAGAGTGTTGGCTTTGCCACCCATCAGTTGCAGCACCCAGGAAAGTGACCCCACACTCAACCTGTCAGCACAGTGGAGCTGGCCCTGGTGGCGTGGAGGCCGGTGGGCCAGCCCCCAGGGCATGAGAGCTGGAGATCTGGCCCCGCCCTTGCTGGCTACAGACCTGGTAGTGTGGGAGCGGAAGACTCGGTGGGCTGCTCAGCTCAGCTACCCCCCCCAGGCCCAGATCTAGGGGTTTGAGTTGGCCCACCCCAACATCTACCTCATCTATGAACTGCTGGAGTGGGTGAAGGGGCCGTCTCTGCCTGTCTAAAGTTACAGAGCTCCATGACGCAGGGCAACAGCACGATATCCAAGAGGAGTCCCCGTGAGGACCCAGTGTTGGTGGGTATGGCAGAGCCAGAGACCTTAAATCAGACCAATGACTCACTGCCATGAACATTCGCAAGTAAAGATGTGTGGACAGAGGGGCACACTGTGGGGCACATTGTGGTAATACAGCTTCCAGAACTATTTTTGTTTCATTTATTTTTATTATATTTTGGGGAAGGAGGTTGCGAGGTCAGAGGGCAGACACGAAGGAGCAGGGAGATGAGAGGGACTGGGGTGCATCATGGGAAATTCACGAAGAATCAGTAAAAAGCTAAGCAAACAAAATAAGTCAATCTTTAAAAAGAAAAAGAAAATGGTTGATGTTCTCTTATTATATATATGTATTTAGACAAATAAGAAATATATAAAATTGAGTTATAGCAACCCACTGAGCAAATAGTACATGTATAGATTTATGCTTTATGCAAGATTTCTCATAGAGAATATATGCATCTGGGATATACACTACATAAAACATATATACATATATATGAGTTATATTTATGCATGTATGTCTGATATTTTAAAAGGGAATCTCATAACATTTCATCATATAGATGATGACACCGAAGAAAAACATAATTCCTAGTTGAATCTATAGTTAGTTAGAATTCTCTATCGATCAATTTTCCTGAACAGAACAAAATATGCAAATTATTTTTCAAACTCTTCTTGAGTAACTTCCTGAACAGAATCTTGAAAACAAGCACCTTTCCCTCCCCGCCTCCAGCCTTACTGGATTCTGTACAGTGCACCTCCTTCATGTTTTCATGGCGTCTCTGTTATCGTATGAAATGGACACCCCCAGGTCTCTCCTGCCCCCCTTTACTTTTGGGGCTTTTCCTAGTTATTTTTCTTACTGCTGTGACAAAATCAACTTAAGGAAGGGCAGGCTGAGTTTGGCCCGAGGGCGAGGCGCGAGGCGCGAGGTGAGGCACAAGGCACGAGGGTATCTTGTTGGGGACCTCGAGTCAGCAAGGGCTTCCTCTCTCAGCTCAGCCAGAGGCATCCTCACATTGTTCCGCACTCAGGAAACAGACGCAGGCTGCTGCCCATATTGCTGTCTCATTCTCTCCTTAGAACCTTGAGGGTTCACTCACTGCTCCACTCTGTATACCAGACCCAGGCACCTGAAATGACCTTGGGGGATAGTAAAGATGGTGAGGAGAAGACCTGACAGTGGCTGCCTGATGCTGTCCTGAGATGCTCCCATTGTAATCTGCATTGGTGCGCTGATTACGTGCTATTCTGACTGGTAGTCATCCCAGAGACTAACAGGGGCTTGTACCTCGCTCCTTTCGGTGGTGGTTTGAAACAGGAATGGCCCCCATAGACTCAAGTGTTTGAATGCTTGGCCCACAGGAAGTAACACTATTAGGAGTTGTGTCCTTGTTGCAGAAAGTGTGTCCCTGTGGAGACAGCCTTTGAGGTCCTATGTCAAGCTCCACCCAATGCAGAAGAGACCCTCCTCCTGGCTGCCTGCCGAGTACAGTCTTCTCCTGGCTGTCTTCAGATCTCGATGTGTAACTCTTGGCTTTTCCAGCACCATGTCTGCCTGCATGCTGCCATGCTTCCAACCATGATGGTAATGGATTGAGCTTCGGAAACTGTAAGCCAGCCCCAATTAGATGTTTGCCTTTGTAAGAGTTGCCTTGGTCATAGTGTCTCTTCACAGCAATAAAACCCCAGGACACTTCCCTTCTCATCCACCCAAGGAGACCTTGTTAAAAATCCTAAATGTTCAACTCCTTCTGAAATTTCTAACTCAATAATTCTGAATAACACCCAGGGACCTGCATTTTATTATCCTATGTAGTCCATTCCAGATGCTTCTTGCTTGAACTGATCAATAAACACGGACCTATGGCAAAGGGGAAAGAGAATTAGGTGAGTTATCTTTTATTCATAAGATTTTTATTTGTTTGGAGAATTTGGAGGTTTTGGATAACAGGTACAGAAAATTGGGAGGAATTCCCAGCCAATTTCTACATTCAAGGAAAGACACTTAAGGAAATAATGTAATTAAGCCCAACGTAACAGGTAAACACACATATTTGTTCATTAAGAGCTCCGAACTAGTGGTTAGACACATAAGATATGGGTCCCGGTGCCCCAGGAACGCAGAGAGCATCCCCTAAGTGTCTGCCACAGCAGCTCAGACCATTCCTTTCCTTCAATTCTCTGTTTCAACAAGGTTAGAAAGAAGCACAGCGTAGCAGGCAATGGTCTGTTCTTCATCTCAGACTTTCCGTAAGTAAATCTTCTGTTTCCTGATGAAGCCCAAGGGCCAACTGTCCATGCAGCTCCCCAGGGTAACAGGGAAGAAAGGGGGGGCAATGATCTGGCTCTCCTCCCCCACCCCTACCCCCCATACCCACCCACCCCCCCTCACCCCCTGTGCCACCAAAGGAAGCTGAAGTCTCAGGCTAAGGGCCTTGTGAGGACTACTGCTTAGTTGGTAACAGAGTTTGTGATAATACAAAGTCTTCCTAAGCATTGCTCTATCTAAGGGAGAAAGTATCCTTTCTTAGTTCTACAGGTATCTAGAAAGCCAATACCACACCAAGCCCATACTGTGGTCTGAGGATGCAAACATGAATAAAGTCCTTCTATCTCTATATCTGAAGGATAAAGAAACCAGGTGAGAGGGTTAGTGAAACCAACTTCCTGTGACTTCCTGCTAGCAAAGCCCCTGCAATTCACTGTTACAGGCCCCGTTTTGAGACCTCAGTCACATCCTCCCCAACCGTTCGTGTTACTCTCTGACGAACCGTAATTTTTGAGCCAGATCTCTCACCTTGAAGGGGGCAGCAGGTGCCTTGGTGGCTGTTCCTGTTTGGCTCCAGAGTAGTGTGGAGCCTTTGTTTATTTCCCAGGTCCTCTCAGATGGCTCTGCGGCTGGCTGGAGCCAGTCTGCTGACCTCCATCTCTCCAATGCTCTCCTAGTTTTCACACAGCCAGCAGCAGATTGGCCAAGGTAGAGTTGGATACCATTTTCCATCTCTCCTACTTTCCAAGTGTGTGTGTTAGAACACACAAGCCATGTCTACCCTCAGCCTCTCCAGATCATTCTATAGTTCATTTATCCTTATCTGTCACTTTGAAAATTGAAGATTTTAGTTACAATCAGAAGTATGAAGACTTGGGGTCTAGGGAGATGGTCTGGTCAGTAAAATGTCTGTTGCATAAACCAAAGTACCTCAATATACATTCCCTAGAACCTGTGTAAACCACAGATATGATAAGTCTGGGAGGAGGTCAGAAACATACAGAGCTCTGGAGCTTACTGGGGGGCAAGTCTAGCCAAATGGATTAGCTTCATGTTCAATGAGAAATGATATCTTAAAAAATGGAACATGATCAAGAAAGACATGCCCAATGTCTCTTTCTGGCCTGCATCGGCATGTGCGCACATGTATGCATACCCACATGAACGTATGTATAACACACATAAACACACACACACAGTTTGGACCTTGCAAATCTTTCCCAATAAAAAAATTCTTTCAGTTTGAACTTCCCTAGTTACAGAAGAAAATCAAGAGTTAGAATTGATTCTGAGTCTTTAAAACACAGCCTGTCATGGACCCACCACTTTCCTAGTGGCTGCCTATAGCAAAGAGTCCTTTCTGTGACTTTACTTTTCAACCAAAGCAAATCTAAGATGGTCAATTGCATCTTGCAGCTATAAACCCCAAATACAAGTCTGCCAGAAACATGGTATCATGAAACAACTCACTTTCTATCAGAGTAAAGCACCGATTTTGAAGACTACCAAGTCCATTCCTCTCCGCCTTCAAGGCTGCTGAAGTATCTTGCCTGTATTTACAATTCACGTAGTTTTCAAAAATGCGTAAAATTGGTTATCCAGTTAGAAGATAACATTTCCTTTTTAGAACGAGGACTTCATCTCTTGTGTCATCTCGAAGAAACTAATATGCATTTGTCAAACACTGCGGATGCAGCACGGGTTCGGCATGACTAATGGTGAATTTTGTTGTTAAATCTAAATGTCTTTCGGGGAGTTGTCAGGCAACTATCTTGTGCCTGATTCTAAGATGTGTGTTATGAGGGGAGTCAGGTGTATTTGACATAGTAACAGCACTCAAGGGTTTTCAAAACCTGATCGAAGGAGAAAACACACACAGGATGACAGTAACATCTGGAGGAGCCTTAGATTCTATCCATTGTGAGGGTTAATTTTGATTGTTGCCTTGGCTGGATTAAGAAGCTCACAGACCAGTGAGGGAGAGCTCTGGGTGTGTCTGGAGAACATTCCCAGAGAACAGTCACACAGGAGGAGAGACCCTTCTTGAATGTGTACAGAACGTGTATGATCAGCTTGGAGGTCCGGATGGAATAAAAAGGGAAGAAAGGAGGCCAGTCCAGCTCATCACAGGCACCCACCCCTCCTCTCTCCTTCCTGGCCCCAGTGAGGTAAGCTGTTCTCTGTTGTACTCTTCCCGACAAGATGGTTAGTTAGTGGCCTCTGAAACCTTGAACAAAATTAATCTTTCCTTCTGTGGAATTCTTTAGGTCAGATATTTTATTGCAGTGACCACAAAGCTATCACCAGCTCATTTTCCTTATTGGGGACACTTCTGATGTTCACCAATTTTCCTGGCTTTTCAGTCTCTGTGAGTAGCTGGGACATCTGCCCGTCTCGGTTCTCTGAATCCACTGACTTTCACTGACCACGTAAATGGAAAGGCTGGGTAGCACAAAGGGATGCTGACCTCTGACAGCTGGAATACGTCTCACTTCCCTGTCCAGTCCTTTCTAACACAGCAGCAATGAAGGAGATTTCAGGGTGAACGCTCGAGCATAAAGCCTGAGTCAGTGAGTGTTGCTTACTGTGCATCCCTTGCAGCTAGAGCATGAGCTAGGAAAACATATTTTATTAGTGCTAAGACGCTGAAGCATCCATTAGGGTAAGTTGTTACCACGGTGTAACCTAGCGTAAAACCTTCATCCTATGGATGGCACAATGTAACTATTAACATGAGTAGTATGAAAATTTAAAGTATTCAGACTGCATTATTACTGTGGAATGGGATCGCTGAAGACTTCTTCATAAAGGATGTATAGTTTGCTTTTTACCTTATAGGACATTAGAGGAAGTGGTTGTGATATGGGTGGGGTGTTCACAGTCTCAAAGTGAAAGACTCAAATAAGAAGAAAAAATGAGAATAAAATAGCTACTTGATTATGACAACAATAAAATAGCTTGTCATGTATGCCTCTGAGTGCCCAGCTCCTGATGCGCACTATTTCATCAGGGCTACTGTGGAAGCACTAACCAGCCACCAATCCTAGGGGCATGGTGGCTACCTCTGTTTCTTAGTTACAGCAAACAGATGCAAAGATGTCTCACTCAGAATCACTGGACCTGCATTACTGTTGGAATCCGTCCACCTTGCTCCTGGACTGAAGGTAGGAAATGCCATTTCTTGTATCAAGTCCTTTGTCCTCGCTTGCTCCTCTTCTCTGGGATGCTGCTGTCACATCTCCTAGCTCATCTGGCTCTATCCCTTTACTTGATGATATCCTAGGCAAGCAACTTTCATATTAAGATAACAACAATCCCACTCTTATAAAGCTGGTAAAAAGCAAATGTGCTTCATTCTGACTGGTCTTCGGGGGTAAACAAATTACGGTTTTATGAACCTTTCCACAAGGGTTCCTCTTGCCTTCTAAAGCTTGCTCTTGTCTGGATTCTGTGTTTTGGTTCTTTTCTTAATTAGGTTTGCAGTTCCCTTTTCTCTGCTGGCCCCTAAAGGCTGGGCCTTAGCCTTCTTCTCACTCTTCACGCACTGGGGAAAGTCTCACTCTTTTCTATGACTTTACTCTAAACTAATATATTCGATTTTCCAGCACCTATAGCTCTAGGCCAGTTCTCCCTCAAGAATTTGATAAATATGCATTCTGTTCTTTAAATCAAATGCATCCTTTGAATAAGTAAGTAAAAAAGAACCCTAAACTCAACTCATTCTCTCTCTCTCTCTCTCTCTCTCTCTCTCTCTCTCTCTCTCTCTCTCTCTCTCTCATCTCCATAAATGACTTTACCATCTCTACATTTCCTCAAACCACAGACCTGCTTGTCCACCTCTCATTGTTAGGACTGAACGTCAGAGCTTGGCTAATCACAGACTGGCCCCAGCTGATGCTGTTCTTCTCTCTTGGCCATCTCTGCCACTGGTTTAATTTTAGGATCTGCTGTCTTTTGTTTAAACTTTATCTTCTTTTTAATTGCATTAAGAATCCCTCTGAGCCATTCTTTGTACTTTAGCCAAAATAAGTGGTTTGAAGTTCCAATATGTTCAAATCATCCCTCAGTGTTATTCAAAGGGCTTCACTTCATTCACGGCAATCAGATGTTTCAGATGGCACTCCAGGTCTGTGGCTAGTGGCCCAGCCTTCTCTACGTTAGTTCTTTCTTGACACTTACCCGTGTCAAAGACGTTCGAGTCTTGCGACAAGCACCAGGCTCTCCAGTCTTCTCCTGAGGCCCCTTCTGGTACTTTTCCCTCTGATTCACATCCCAGCATCAGAACCCTTCCTGCCCCCTGTGGTACTTGGGCATGGATCTATGGTGTTTTGTCACTTTTCATTGTGACCATGTGTATGTTCCTCTCCTAGATGAACGGGCAAGAACACTGATGGGGGAGTTCTTAACTCTGTTAAGTTCATCGTTGTATTCTTATGCCTAGAATACAGATTGATAACAGGTTGTCAGTAGGAACCGATGATAGATTATATGAAATATAAATTGAAGAAAACAACTTGAAAATCCTTCAAATAATGCATAAGACAACATACAATCATTAAAATGTCTAAAAGTCCCCTCTGACTCACAGCCTCGAAGTTTGAGACAAACATTTAGCGAATGCATGGGTTTATTTTTTTTTTTAAGATTGGTTGTCTCCTTTATAGCTCAGAAGTTACATCTCACCCACGGGGATATATAAAGATAGCTTGATCTTCACATATCAGTGATATGTAGAGCTGCAGACGGACCATCTGATCTGCTGCTTAGTGGGTGTGTGGAGAGTCCTAAGTCGTTCAGTGGCCTGGAAGCAAGGCCCAGGGCAAAGGTGCTTCAACTTAATTAAGAGAGATCAGACTAAACCCGTGTTTTTATTTTTGATCTTTCATACATGGAAGTGCTGTAAATTCTCTCTCTCTTTTTTTTCATTTTCTCAATCTCATTAACTTCACTCTCGACTGCTTCATTATTTTCAGAGCTGTCTTCTTGCTGTCACATTTTTTCCCCCGAACCCACTAATCTGTCAGCTGTTACCATATTTTTAATTATATTTTTTCAATATTTCTTTCCTTGTCATCATTTATTTTTAATTCACATGCATATATTATTTTTATGATGATGCTCAAGAAAGGCTGCATGGGCTCTGCAGTGTGAGCCACCACACCTCACCAAGGCTTTGAGATCTGCAGTGTGAGCCACCGCACCTCACCGGGTCTTTGAGATCTGCAGTGTGAGCCACCGCACCTCACCAAGGCTTTGAGATCTGCAGTGTGGAGCCACTGCACCTCACCGAGGCTTTGCTTCTTGAGCTATCTAAGGTCACGAAGAAGAGTGTAGACCTGTGTTGGCGGCCACTGGAATTGGCTCTTCTTCCGTCATTACTACCTGGGCTGTCCTTGTTGGGTTTTTAGGCTTTGTGTCTCAAAGTGCTATCCTGGGCAGCAGAAGAGACCCTCGAAGCATTAAGAAGATGTCAATTTGGTAGCAAACAGTACTCAAGGTAACAACAACAAACACAACCCCTGGTATTACATGCTCCAAAATCTAATGAATAGAGTGAGTTGCGGGAGGCATGCTGGGAGAAAGCCAAGGTAGTTGAGTGACAGAGGAGAAGGCATTTATACTCACCTCTCAACTACTCATTTTCTTTGTGATTCATGTCGACCTGTTCCTGGGAGTCTGCACTCCCCTCCTCTGAGATGTGTGTTTGGAGAGCTTCGGGATGTGACTCAGTGACAGTCTAGCATATATAAGGCTCTGGGCTTAGTCCCAAGTAGCTCTATATAAAACAAGTTTATTCTCTGGCTTCATGCCAAGGGAAAGAGAAAAGGCAAACTACTAGTAATCGTGAGTATTACTTACTGATTGGTAAATTGGCAACATCATACAGGTACACTGTTTAATCTCAACACCGTAAGTTCATTGTTTAATCTCAATAAGCCTAAGAAGCAGACACTGATATTGCCACACTGAAAATGAGAAAACAGACAAATAATCATGGGGTAATCAACAGGACTAAGAGCTGAACTTGTGCATTCTCATCACAAGCCCTAGCTCTTAGACATCACATTATAATGGATGATGGGGAATGTCTAAGGATGGAGGGCATCTAAGGAATAGTTTCTTCTTGTTCCCTAGATACTTAACATAAAAATGCCAAGATCCCCCTTTTCTGCTTACATATGTCCTTAGGGGACATAAGCACAACCATTCCCGTGCCTTGAACAACTGACAAAAACTCACACCTTCAATAGAGTACAGACTTGTACATCCAGCTGACTTCTTGGCATCACTTTGGAATGACAAGTCAATATTTCACATTTATTTCTTATAAAATGAGCAAGCCTATGTGTCTTTCTCAGTGTGCCCCAACCTCATGCCATCTAAATGAAGTTCTAGATAGCTCCATTGTTATGCTTTCTCAGAATCTAACCTGTTCCCTCCATGACACTAGACTCTTCATATCATATCCTGTCCCATCAGAATGACTGCAGTTTTCTAGTTTCAATTTTATCTACCATTAGCTTGTTTTCTAGAGTAGTCAGCATGGTCCTAGTAAAATTTACCAAATCAAGGAAGGAAGTAAACGCTTATTTTGACTCATAATTTAAGGAGATATACTCCACCATGACAGGAAGAGCACAAAGACAGGAGTATGGGGTGAGTGATGGAACCATTTCTGCAATCAAGAAACAGGTGAATGCTGCTGATACTCAGTTGGTTGTAGCAACTCAGAGTTGATACTCTGTTCTTCTATTCAATCTGGGACACCAAAAGTGTGTCTCCCAGGTGACTCCTAAACTAGTTGGGCCAAAGATTAAGATTAAGCATCACACCTTGCAATAACTTCCAACATAACCAAACATATGCTTTTCAGTGGCCTACCCATGTGATTAACTTTTACCACAAAAACATCTTGAGAGGCTCCCTCATCCTCCTCTTCCTCCTGTCTTCCCTTCCTTTTCTTCTGCTCCCTATCTTCTCCTTTTCTTCCTTTTATTTTACTTTTCTTTCTCTTCCTCCTCCTTCTTCTCCTCCCCCTCTTCATCTCCTTCCCCCTTCCTCCTCCTCCCCACTTCCCCTTCCTCCTCTTCCCTTTTTCCATAATCTTCCCCTACTTTTACCTCTACTTTCTTCTTTCCCTCCTCTCTCACATCTTTGTTCATTATCAACTTAATAATACAATAAAGTGGAGTTCAGTAGGTAATAGTGTCCACTGGATAAAACGTTGATTCCTTCTTTTCCTAAAGAACTTTCTAGTCAGTTTTAAAGTAAGATGTGTGCAGCTCATCATTCGTTCTTCCCTCTCCATCATCTACCTTGTTGAACATATAGGTCCCCAATCCACAGACATGGCTCTCAATGCCATACTTCCTCTCTCGCTTCACCACTGCTCTCCAGCACAGGTCCTCTTTCTCTTCCACCTACATCACTACATGTGCCCATTTCTGCATGCCTTTCCCTTATAATGTCATGACACAAGCCAGTCTGTTTGCCTTTTCATTTACCACTTGCAGTCAGAGTTATGCTTCAAATACAAGTATGACACAATTTCTTGACTATATATTTTGCCAACTCTTTGTAAGTTTAGCAGACTTTCTTGGAAGGAGATCCGGAATCTCTCAGAAGCCTGACACAGTGGAAGAACTTCCTAAAAATATAGAAGGAAGTACCAGAATAAATGTTAGGGTTCTTAGGGATCCCCTGGGATTATCTATCAAAATATCCAGGATCCAAGGACTCTAAATATATAGACCTTAGGCCATAGGAAAGTACATCATGTCTTTCAATAGCTGGCCCAAGCCCACCATCAGAGTCCTCATATCCTTGACAGTTCCAGCACAAGACGCGGACTCCCTACTATCCCAGGGGCCCTCCTTTCCTCTTTGGTACATTTAAAGTATACATAGTAATTGTCACACTGGGTTGTGAGGGTTTCTGAGTGCTCTCTGACTAGAATTCTAGATGAATAACATCTGTTATGCCCTAGTTTCATCGCTGACTCTAGGTAGGTACAGTTGGTGTCCAGAAAAATGTATACTTGATGATTACATCAAAGTGGGGGTGTGGTGAATTCTCCTCTCTTTTACCTTTGTGATACAAAGCAAGAAACACAGCTATCTCAGCTACATAAAATGGCAAAGTGATGTAATTATACAACACTCAGGTAGACTCCCCTCACTGCAGGGTTTTGGCTGTATGAGTTGCTGTCACATACAAAGAGTTTGGCTCTTTGAGCTGAACTCACTCCTGATGGCTACTTATCAGGGCTACATCATGTTTTACCTCTGTTACCTGTTGATTTTTAGAAAAACAAGTCCCTGTCTAGTTTCCCTTTCTCTTTCTCCAAATATAGTAAGCCTGTTACCTACAGTTTCACTTTTCACACTTTCAGATACCCACAGTCAATTGTAACCCCCAAACTTCCAGAACCAAACAATTTATATTTTAATTTTTTTTATTTTTTAAATTTTTATTTTCTATATTCTATGTTTACATTCCAAAGGCTTTCCCCTTTCCCAGTTCCCACCCACCATAGTTCCCATATAGTCTATTTCTAACATGACTCTAGTTTTTATTTATTGTTAGTACTGTCTTAAAAAACAGTGTGTGAAATCTAAACACACACACACACACACACACACACACACACACACCACTTATCTTCAGACATTCCTTGGGGAGCTGGTTCTTAGAATGTATCCCTCCCAGATGAGGAAGGAACAGGTAACAGCTCTACACTGTTAGAATCAAGCCCCATGGTAAACCAGGCTTCTCACCAAGATGTTACCTCTGCATCTGCACAATCTATTATTTGTGGCCTTCAACATAAAGCAGAGTTTCTCACAGGTGAGTCAAAGGCTGCCTGTGCCCAAATCACCTCAGGTATTTGAAAAACAGATTTTTGGCACCAAGTCAATGAACAAATACAGAACAATAGCTTTAGGAGGAAGAAAATGGAAGCATTTTCTTAGAACTTCTCAGGGGAATGTCCTAGATGTTAAACTTGTGAGACAATTGACCTAGAATCAACTTGGCTTTTTTTGGGACAGAATTTTCTGGGTTTAGATGACCTTTCTGCCACTTAACTTCCTGTGTGTGAGTCTTTTAATTTCTAGTCCTTGCTTTCTTTCACAGTAAAAAAGTGTTAATAATTCTTATGTATTATGTTAATAATTCCTTAGTATTAAAATATCTTTAAACATGCTGTTTTCCCAGTGAGGTAAAGGTATGATTCATCCTTACACACCTTCTTCAGGTAAGTGCATATACCTACTTATCTGTTATATTCCTAGTGCAAATGTCTGATACAGAGTTCCTGATCCTCCATACTCACCTGTGTAGCTTATCCTGGTGTGTCTGCCTGTCTGGCATTCTCTGTCTGTCTAGCACTTAAACTTTTTTCCTTAGTTCCAAACTGCAGAAGGTCAAATTCCTTGAGAACTTAGAATACACTTTCTTTATATCAGAAAAAATTTGAAAGTACCTGGACGGAGCTCTATGAAGGCTAATTTTGATAATCATGTCTGCCCACTGTCTCAGCTGATAGTTCTCCCATGCCAAGCGAAGTTCAACAAACTATTTGCAAAGAAGAGCACTTTGAAGAAAGGGAAGAGCACGAGGATGAGCGAAATCTGTGGGACAAGTCAGGTAATAGAAATTGTCCATCAGGTTCTCACTAGACAAGTCCATGACATGTGAGCCGTGTTCATGGAACCCTCTTATTAACTAGGACCAAACAGCTTTTGGAGAAATAGTTCAAGAATGGCCCAAAAGATTTTTCTATAGAAATAAAATGCAGTGCTATAAATTTTCTTTAAGCCTGGTGTCTTTCTCCACCACCAAAATTTGTCAAGACCGCATCCACCCTAGGGCCTAGAATTTCCTCCTGATTGGAAGTCTCTAAGCCAGAGTGGCCGTCTCACCTCAGTTCCCATTCTCAGCCTGAATGTTTCCACAGGGATGCCACCAGTCCCTGAGCCATGGCTGCTTCTGTCGGGCCACTTTCAATCATGAAGTGGAGTTGCACAGAAAGCTCCACTGTTTGCACAGTGATGAGTAGGGCTCGAACGCACGCCCCAGTTTTGTCTGCCTCCTCCGAATAATCTCCATCTCCACGCCTCTGTGTGAAAACTTCCAAGTGGCTTTAGTATTGTACAGATCATATGGGGCTGATGAGAACAATCAGAGATTCAGTGAAGAGACTGGAGAGAGAAGAGACTGTCTGTGGGATGGCTGTGAAGCACTGTGATGTACTTCCTGCATTCGTGTGGGGTTCTGCCAGTGCCAAAGGCAGAGCAGAAACCGTAGAACTCTGAGACTACTGGCCACTCATCTTCACTACATCGACAAATCCAGGTCCAAGGAAAGTGGACAGAACCTGAACCTGAGGCTGACCCGGAGCCTCCACATCTCAAACACACTCCCAGCCCCAGCCGAAGAGACTGAGAGAGTGCTCACTGGCTAAAAGGCAAGCCTTAGTGAAAATTAGGGGGGCGTTGCTTGGGTTTTCTTTCTTTCTTTCTTTCTTTCTTTCTTTCTTTCTTTCTTTCTCTCTCTCTCTCTCTCTCTCTCTCTCTCTCTCTCTCTCTCTCCCTCCCTCCCTCCCTCCCTCCCTCCTTCCTTCCTTCCTTCCTTCCTTCCTTTCTTTGGTACAAGGATTCTTCCACCGATCTATATTCCCAACCTGGTTTTCATGTTTTAACTTTTCCTTATGAAACGGATTTCATCAAATGCTTTGAGGTATTCCTTCCAGATTATCATCTATCTTTTTAGTTTCCAGGAAAGGGGTAAACCGTTAAACTTACACTTTCCTACCTGGTCCTTGATCATTTTCTTCTTGGATGATTCTTTTTTGTTGTTGTTTGGTTTGGTTACCATTGTGACTGTAGTTTTTTATTTCTATTGTATTTTTATGGTGAGACTTCATCCTTTATCACAATTCCATATACTTTATAAAACCCTCAACGGGCAGTGGTGGCACACACCTTTAATCCCAGAACTTGGGAAGCAGAGGCAGGTGGATTTCTGAGTTTGAGGCCAACCTGGTCTACAGAGTGAGTTCCAGGACGGCCAGGACTATAAATACTTTTGTAATCCGTTGTCTATAAAGTTGGAAAAGGCTGTTTTGGTATATAATCTGCAAAGAAGCGATGACATGGATTTATAATGACTATATTCTTTTTACCATTACGTATCTTACTACATCATCAAGAAGGGTCGGAAAACATTACAAAGAGTGGGGGTATTTCTTCTTATACTTAATTTGAAAGTCTAAGATCTTGTAGTAGACATGACATGGGCTATTTGATAAACAGATATGAGGAGCCTGAGACATGGCTCTGTGAATGACAGCATGCTCTGCTGTCGCGAACCCAAGGTTAACTCCCAGCCACCACATGGGTGGCTCACAACCACCTGTAAACCCAGCCTCAGAAGGTTTGGTGCCTTCTTTTAGATTCTAGAGGTACCTACACTCATGTGCACATATTTCCATAGAGACACATGTAAGCCTGTGACTAAAAATAGACCAATTAAAAATAAATGGACTAATTAAAAATAAACAAACCGATTGAATCAGTACTTGTAGCTAGAATTTTGCCTGCTTTGTGGGTTCTTTTTCCTTCCACCCCTCTCTACCCTTTTCCTTCCATACTTTTAACCCTCTAACTGGGGACATCAAGTTCCTTGGGGGAAAATTTGATCTTCTCAATGAAGGTATCTTATTTCTTCTTGATTTTTCTTTTCTTTTTTTTGCATACAACTACATAACAAGCACCACCAAAAGCAACTAACAACCAACACACTACAACAGCAACCTTGCCTCTCGGGGCCCCAAGTAGCCCACGCTTGCAGAAATTATCTGCAACTGACAAAATCACGCGGCTGCTAGAGCACGAGGCAAATTGCAGTCAGCTGCTGTGGACAATCTGAAGCAGATCAATATCCCACCCCTGGGGTTAAAATGAAAACACATTCTTATAATATTTCTATGTGTTTTTTAAAGAAACCGAAATTCTCTCTGTAAGTACATTTGTATATGTCTAGAATATTGGAGTTTTTGTTTGCTTAAGAAATCAACAATGAATGCAAAAAAATAAGCATATAGTTTAAAAAACAAATTTCTTTGTGTTTTACAGTTGTGTCTATGCATGTGTGTTTGTGTGTGTCTGTGTGCACGTGGGTCCAGTACTCACAGTGGCTAGAAGAGGCCATCAGATTCCCCGAGTTAAAGTTCCATTACAGAAAGTTATGAGCTGTGTGGCATGGTTGCTGGGAACCGACTTTGGGACCACAGTGAGAGCAGGCAGTATTCTTCATGGGTGAGACCTGTCTCTAGCGTTCTACAAGTGGTTTTCTTTCCACATTAGTCTAAGCATTAGATCTCTTTATGTAGAGTCCGATTTTAACTGTCTTCATTGGCTGTGATACTTTATTATTTGCTTTCTGATGAGGAAACCTGTTTTTTGACGTTCTGTTTGCATGTGTGCGCCTTCAGTAACAAGTGATTTTGCATTTCAGCAGACAGTTGTGATGGTTTTGGGGAGAGAGTCATGTTTTGATATTACTATAAAGCGAATTGAAGTGTCCTTTATGTTTTCTGTGTTTAAAAGTTTATGTGGTGGCTATTCTTAGTTGCCACCTTGACTACATCGGGAATTACCCAAACCCAAGTGACTGGGCACATCTGTGAGGGATTTATTTATTTATTTTTACTTAATTAAATCATTTGAAGAGCATCTACTTCTAGATCTTTGAGATCCACCTTTAGGCTGGGCTATACCTTCTGCTGAGAACCTGTATAAGGGGCACAGAAGAGGAATCTCTCTTCTCTCTCTCTCTCTCTCTCTCTCTCTCTCTCTCTCTCTCTCTCCTGCATTAGCAAATCCACTCTTTCATCGACATTAGAGCACACTTTGGGATTTCAGAGTATACCAAAGACTAGCTGAGACATAAAGCCCAACGGGCTGAATGACCACTAGATTCTTGGAATGTCCCTTTGTAGGCGGAAATTGTTGAATTAGCTGGATAACAGCCTATAAATCATATCATTCTAATTAATCCCATATATATTCTTCTATAATAAATATAATACATTCCCTCTAATATGTGATATATATTCATTCTGTAAATTCTGTTACTGTAGAGAACCCTGATTAATCTGACTAATACATTTTAT
Source organism: Apodemus agrarius (assembly GCA_964023405.1). Classification (NCBI taxonomy): domain Eukaryota; kingdom Metazoa; phylum Chordata; class Mammalia; order Rodentia; family Muridae; genus Apodemus; species Apodemus agrarius. The sequence goes on from OZ030021.1 coordinate 4,448,826, forward strand.
TCAGTGTGGGATTTGTCTCAAATTTGAAAGAACTCAGCCATAAAACCAGTTGGATATAAAGCTTCTTTTGTAGGATATATTTTGATAAAAATCTTTCAATTTTTTTCTAAGCTGTGATTCTAATAAGATTTTCAACTAATGCCTCAATATTTCTCAGAAACTATTGACTTGAAGCTATCTTCTGAGAGTGGTATTTGTAGATTTTATTTCAAGTTGATGTCAAACCTTGGTCACAGATGGTAGAAACCATTAAGAAGTGACTTTATTAACATAAAACATTTACTTCTTGATTTTTAAAATCACAAATTTTTCCCTATAAGTGATCATATTTTACTCTTCTCAAAATGATAAACTGTATTTATAGAGGTTATATAGACCAACTAGATTCTTAATTAACTCACATAGCTGCAGAGTGTCCACTGATAGCAAAAGACAACTCTTGAAAGATACTGAATTCTCTGCTTAGAGTCCATAATAGAAAGAACTGAATGACAACTTTCCTGCCTTCAGAAAATAAATTTCTGAACATCAACCACATCTCTGCCATTAGCAAATCACTAAGTCTTAGCTTTACTTGTGGGATGTGTGTACACATACACACACACACACACACACACACACACACACAGTATACCTCCTTCCTTGTCCTTTTTGTGAAACTATATATTTCTGTCTTTGTATTCACTTTTATTTATATGCAGCTTACCCTTGGTATTCACAATAGAGACTTAGCATAGAACCAATTAATTAAATTCACTGATAGACTTTTCAATCATAGTATTTCTAGGTCCAAACAGCATTTTTATCATGGTCTTTACTGTATTTTCTTCAAAGTAGAGACACAGACTGGAAAAGGGAGTGAGGAGAAAATTTTATCAAGATGACAAGCAACAGTGGATCCCCACTGTTAGCTAGGACACGAGTCTGGTGACATGTATTTGGTGTCATTCCGATGTAGATTCTGACAGAGGCCAATTTATGGCCCAATTTATGTCTTGACTCTCGTTCGAAGGCCAAGCAAGCTATAAAATGTAATAAGAATTTCTTCAATCAATGTCCAGAGGAAAAACAAATCACTCAGTTACTGACACAATATTGCATCAACACTCCGGTGAAGTTCTCACTAGTGTGTGACGTGCCCCCAAGCTACACAAGTGAGGAGAATGAGAGCCCAGCATAGCAGAGCCATGTCCTGATGGCAGGGCTAAGCACAGTCGTGCCACATTCTGATGGCAGAGCTCCTGAGCTTCACAACGTTAATAGGTCTTCTGCACTTCCTGCCTTCCATTCTAAGAGTATCCCCATTTTGGGGGTGGGAATTAAAGAAATGAACAGACCCCTATTCCCTTCCAGTATTTCCGCTTTAGACTTCCTTCTGACCCCATGCTGTAAATCCCTTCGTTTTATTTCTCCTTACCCTCTTCCCTCTCGGCAGCTAGCCCTTACACACAGTTATTTATTTGTCCCTTGGCATGTCATTTCTAGCCAGGCTCCTGGTGAGGTAGCACAGATTAATCCCTGATCACCATTTCTACCCAGCCAGTTTGGGGCTTGTGCATTTTCTGTCTGTCTCTTCTTTTTGAGCTAGTCCAACTTGCTTGACATGCTGTTACGCAGGTTACAAGCTGGCGTCTTGTTACGCAGGTTACAAGCTGGTGTCTGGAAGGCTTGAGGGGACACATGCTGGCCACACGGAAACATGAGATTTCGGGTATTGTTTCTTCCAAACCTCATATTTTCACTGTACAACATACACACACCACACACACCACAGACACACACCACACACACCACAGAGAGAGAGAGAGAGAGAGAGAGAGAGAGACAGAGAGAGACAGAGAGAGACAGAGAGAGACAGAGACAGAGAGACAGAGAGAGACAGAGACAGAGAGATGTCGTGGGAATATCATTCTAACCTATTGCAATTTTGGTATCATCTGTGCAACTAGGGCTAGGAGTCAGGGTAATCCATTTGGGACAGTGACTAACTCTTCACTATTTCCTTTTAGAACACGGGAAAGTCAGAGGACAGCTAGGGAAAGACGTATTTTTTCCTTTCTGATAAAGAAGTGGGGAAGAGTAGGAGCCAATGACTACTGTGACATTCTCCTGTGGTAGATGGGAACTGAACAAAGCTGATTCCAGTTCCAACTCTCTCATGTCTTCCCTGTGTACCAGGATGGGACATTCCATGAACAAAGCACCCAGATAAACAATCTACTCAGTTAACTGGAATGATGGCCAAGGGAGACATCTGGAGCATTGTACTATACCAACTCTAGACAGATGAATAAATGCTTCATCAAATTCATTTCAGTGTTTTCTGATGGTACCCAAACATTTATGTAGAAGACTACCTACTGTATCAACCTTGGGGTTGCTTCTTTTTATGTATATGTATATAGGCTGATTTTGAAATGACGTCTACCAGTCACATTCAGTGACTAGGATTCTACTTTGGAGTCTTGGAATTCTGACCAGCTCCAGCAGGAAAACATGACCTGACTTTGAAGAAGGCTGTGTTGGGTTTGGGGACATGTCCCTGGGCAGGACAGGCTTTAATTATGTCACTTTGAATCATGCGTGTATGGCTGAGTGACAGTTACAAAGGAAGGGGCTCGGCCTGCCCTACATAGACATCTACAGAGCACATAACTTGAGACAGGGAATGAACAACGGGTTCTGCCTTCTTCATTTCATTTAATTCTCAAAAACTCCTATGAAAGAATAAGTAAGGACAACAGGACTCAGAGGTGTTGGGTGAGACACTCCCAAACCCTCATCTCTGTGCCCATCTGTTTGTTTAGGATTTTATTGAGTGTTTTCTCTAAGTGTGGCCCTGAACTAGGCCTTCAGACTTAAATAAGACTTCATTCTTCTCTTCAACCTACTTGAGTCTTCAGAAGAACGCAGTGTTGACACAGCCCAGCAAACTATGTGATGGGTGGGTGGGGGGGGCAGTGGTGATGCCCTGGACAGCCGTGGTGCGGCATTGTGGGAAATCTTTACCAATGAAGAAATAACTGTGCCAAAGAGACCAAATCTATAAAGACTGAGGACATTCAGAGGGGAGTGGGTGAAAGTACTCCTAGCATACAAAGCCCTAATGTGGACAAGATGACGGTGCGGATAGAGACTAAGGCATGCCTGGAATGGTGGGTGCACAGAGCATAAGCTTACGCGAACAGCGCTCCAAATCAAAGCATTCACTGTTTACATGAAATCCAAAGGAATGGCACTGAGCGTGCTAATCAAGGTTAGCTGGCCACATTCGTTGTTCAGAAAACGCGCTCTAGCTGCTACTGTAGAATATAACACAAGCTGTAAGAGGCGCAGCACAGCGAAGAATCAGGGGGTTACCTGGTAATCCAGACAGGAAAGATGACAACGGGCAAATAGAATGACCCTGGTCAAGGGAGATTCGAGGGTTGTTTGTGAAGAAGACTTAATATGAAATAAGCTTTTACTGGAGAGAGAAGAGAGGATAGGGGAGAGGAGGGGAGGAACGGGGAGGAAAGGAGAAAGAGGTGGGGTGGGGAGAGGAGAGGAGAGGAGAGGAGAGGAGAGGAGAGGAGAGGAGAGGAGAGGAGAGGAGAGGAGAGGAGAGGAGAGAACAGCTATAACTTGACTGAGCAAATGCTTACATTCACTGAGACAGCTCAAGAACATGGAGGAAGGCCTGCCTGCTTCCCAGACAGAGGGCTGAGAGCGCTCAGGTAGAATTTGTAGTGTCTGTGCATGTCAAGTTGGAACAAGCAAGAACATCATTAGATGTAGGAGCCTGTAGGCTGAAATCATGAATTTAAATGTCTACTGGACATAGCTAAGGGTTACTAGAAAGGACATATAGGGTGGATTTCATATAATGAACAGGAAAGTGTCCTTAAAGGAGGTTGGGAGGAATTATGGGAGGAGTACAGGAACACAAACAAAATGTTGTTTTAGAAATAAGAAGAGAGTAAACAGCTTTAGAAAGGGACCACTGAGCTCAGATGCCCAGAATTCTGACATATTAGCACGTCTCTATAATCTATGCATTCTTCCAGAGAAACAGTGCACAGACGCAGGAGTCCCTCCAGAAGTTTGAAGACTAGTTAGCCTGGTGTACTCAGCTTCAAACAACAAAAGACCCAGTCTCAAATAAGACGGAAGGCAAAAAATGACACCAAGGATTGTCCCCAGATCTCCATGTACCTGCTGGTATATACACATACCGTATCCATAGGGCATACACATGCTATATCCATAGGGCATACACATATGGCATGCATAGGGCACACACATACTGCATCCATAGGGCATACACATGCTATATCCGTAGAGCATACACATACGGCATGCATAGGGCACACACATACTGCATCCATAGGGCATACACATGCTATATCCATAGGGCATACACATGCCACATCCATAGGGCATATACATACCGCATCCATAGGGCATATACATACCACATCCACAGGGTATATACATGCCACATCCATATTCATGGTTCTGTTCACATGCAAGTAAAAATAAAAATAAGAGCCACAGTTAGAAAGCCAAGAAGGGCGATTTTCAGGAGTTCTTAAACAGACTGGGTGACATCCTGAGTTCTAGCACAGCTAGATTACTTCTAAGACCTAGTCTCAAAACAATCAAATGAAGAATGGATTTCTGGGTTTCTGTGCTGTTATATAGTACATATTGTTCATTAACTTTAGGAAGAAAGAGGTCGCTGGGAATGCTACCTAGTTTCATTTCACTGAACTAAAGATTGAGCCCAGAGTGCTGGTGGGGATAATTAAGAATACGTGACTGCGATTGACAAGGGGAGACAGGAAGCTAGCCCGCTCTGAAGAAGTCTCTGAGCGTCCTGGGAGAGGGTGACTAGTGACTAGAGGTGTGTGGGTGCTGCTTGAGTTCCTGTGCAGACATAGTATTTTCTTGCATGCTATGTACTTGTCTGTGGTTTGGCTGCAGAGTTAATTTAGCATTGTAACTTTGAATTTACTATCCAAAATATTTGGATTATGCCACAAATATAGAACCAATACTGTAAAAATTCACATTTAAGAACATATACAGATGTTACCAAATTTGAATGAAACCTTGCCTTAAATCTATGTAGAGTGATTATTATTTATCATATCAAAATCAATAAATGGTAGAGCAAGACAGAGGGTCAGCAGGTAATGCTCTTGAAGAGGATCCAAGATCAATTCCAAATACCCATGTTGGGCAGTTCATAACTGTCTATAACTCTAGCTGGAGTCTAAGGAATCCGAGGCCTCTGGCTTCTGTGAGCACATGCATTAAGGTGCACACTCTCTGATACAGCACACACACACACACACACACACACACACACACAGACAATGTTTAACTGGGGCAGTGTTTCAGCCAAACGAGCTAGTCTTTATACAGTTTTGAGGAAAGGGCAATGAAAACAGCCATCCCTGGCTCTGGGACTCTTCTTGGAATGTTGACTATGCAAAGCGAGTTCTGAGAAGAAAGGTGCCTGTCTCTCTCAGTGGTTGGTGATCATCTTTACACCGAAAGAAGGATATTCCATAACCTCGTTGCTACTGACCACATGTGGTAATGGTTTAGAATGTCTAAAGGACATTTTCTTGTTAGCACCTATATTTTAGAATGCACCAAGCAAAGGGGAAAATCTCAAAGGAAAAATCCAGGGAAAAGAAAAAAATCTGCCAAAATAAAGGTTATATAGTTAATCCCTTTGCTTTGTATCAGTAGCTTATTTGCTGGGAACAAATCTACAGAAAATTGTAAGCAATTACATATCCTACCTACCCTTGTTTGTGATGCCACAGAAAGCAATCAGGTGTTATAAGACAGAAAGTGTCTCATTAGATCAACATGAACAAGGCAAACATAATCCCATGAAAGGACCTAGACACACAGTTATTAAGCTGAATCAAAGTGGGGTTCACACCTGAAATACTGTGCATGTCACAACATCTTTTTTATGAAATACAACAGTTTTCTCTTAAAAACTACATTTAAACAGTTCTAAAATGTAGGAATTCTTCAACACAGCATGTTGTATGCAGTAAGCACATGCAATTTTATCTGTCAACTTAAATAAAAATTTTAAATAAAGTATATTAAAATGACACAAATGAGTCTATATATAATATCACAAAATCATGATATTTGGGAATAAATATGTCAAGATAAGGAAAATATTTATACACTGTTGAGCTTCACTGCAAAAAATTAAAAACACTTGAATAAGTACAAAGCCAGCCCATGACCACAGACTGGAAGATTTGATATGCTTAAGAGACAACAACCTTGTGTTGATATACAGATTCAATGCAACCTTTTGCCAGACTTAAACTGCCTTAAAAATAAATTGACAAGTTGATTTAAAACACAAGAAATTGCAAACAGACAAAATCATCTTGAAATTAAAACAAAGCTAGTAAACTCTTACTTTATGGTGTTGCGTGTCTTGGTTGTTGGATCTAGAATCAACTAAAGCACAAATTGAAAGATGCTCCTGGGATGGACTTTCTTGTTTCTTGTGATCAGATTCTGTGAAGCAGGAAAACCTTCCTCCTTAGATGTGGGTAGTTCCCTCGGATGACACCAGATAGATGGACACAGAGAAGGGAAACTGGTTTTTACCTGCTTGCTTCTACTCTTGTTGGCAAATGTATCTGTCTTATTGCTGCTGTATTCTTTTGCATGTACCAGAAGAAACTATATGTTTGTATGACAGATTAAAGGGCAACAGTTGGCTAGAGCCGGTGCTCTGCCACAGGGCTCCACACCCAGGCGATGCAGAGAGACAGCTAGCCTCCCATGGGTAAGGACAGGCCTATGAGTCAGGTCGGACCACCCTGCTGCTCAGAGGATCATAGACCACAATCAAGTAGGCTTCATCCCAGGGATGCAGGGATGGTTCGATATATAAAAATCCATCAATGTAATCCACTACATAAACAAACACAAAGGAAAAAAACCCATGGCTATTTCATTAGAAGCTGAAAAAGCATTTGACAAAATTCAGCATCCTTTCATGTTAAAAGTCTTGGAAAGATCAGGAATTCAAGGCTCATACCTAAACATAGTAAGAGGAATATACAGCAAACCAGTAGCCATCATCAAAGTAAATGGATGGAAACTTGAAGCAATCACACTAAAATCAGGGAGTAGACAAGGCTGCCCTCTCTCTCCCTGTCTATTCAATATACTTGAAGTACTTGAAGTTCTAGCTAGAGCAATTAGACACCAAAAGGAGGTCAAAGGGATACAAATTGGAAAGGAAGAAATCAAACTATCATTATTTGCAGATGATATGATCATATACTAAGTGACCCCCAAAATTCCACCAGAGAACTCCTAAAGCTGATAAACAACTTCAGCAAAGTGTCCAGATATCAAGTTAACTAAGACAAATCAGCAGCCTTCACATACTCAAAGGATAAACAGACTAAGAAAGAAATTAGGGAAACAACATCCTTCATAATAGTCACAAACAATATAAAGTATCTTGGTGTGACTCTAACCAAACAAGTGAGAGATCTTTATGACAAGAACTTCAAGTCTCTGAAGAAGGAAATAGAACAAGACCTCAGAAGATGGAAAGATCTCCCATGCTCGTGGATTGGCAGAATTAATATAGCAACAATTGCCATCTTGCTAAAAGCAATATGCAATCCCCATCAAAATCCAATTCAGTTCTTCATAGAGTTAGAATGAGCAATGGAATTCATCAAATTCATCTGGAATAACAAAAGACCCAGGATATCAAAAGCTATTCTCATCAATGAAAGAACTTCTGGGGAAATAAGCATCCCGGACCTCAAGCTGTACTACAGAGCAATAGTCATAAAAACTGTGTGGTATTGGTACAATGACAGACAGGTAGATCAACTGAATAGAATTGAAGACCCAGAAATGAACCCACACACTTACAGTCCCTTGATTTTTAATAAAGGAGCTAAAACCATCTAGTGCAAAAAAGATAGCCTTTTAAATAAATGGTGCTGGTTCAACTGGCAGTTAGTATGCAGAAGAATGCAAATTGATCTATTCTTATCCCCTGTACAAAACTCAAGTCCAAGTGGATCAGGGACCTCCACATAAAACCAGATACACTGAAACTAATAGAAAAGAAAGTGGGAAAGACCCTCGAGCCCATGGACACGGGAAAATTTCCTGAGCAGAACACCAATAGCTTATGCTCTAAGATTAAGAATTGACAAATGGGACCTCATAAAATTACAAAGCTTCTGTAAGGCAAAGGACACTGTCAATAGGACAAAATGGCAACCCACAAATTGGGAAAAGATCTTTACCAACCCTATATCTGATAGAGGGCTATAATATTCAATATATACAAAGAACTTAAGAAGTTAGACTCCAGAGAACCAAATAACCCTATTAAAAATGGGATACAGAGCTAAACAGAGAATTCTTAACTGAGGAATACTGGATGGCTGAGATGCACCTAAAGAAATGTTCAACATCCTTAGTCATCAGGGAAAGGCAAATCAAAACAACCTTGAGATTCCACCTCATACCAGTCAGAATGGCTAAGATTAAAAACAGGTGACAGCAGGTGCTGGTGAGGACGAGAAGAAAGAGAAACACTCCTCCACTGCTGGTGGGATTGCAAGCTGGTAAAACCACTTTGGAAATCAGTTTGGCAGTTCCTTAGAAAATTGGACATAGTATTACCTGAGGACCCAGCTATACCACTCCTGGGCATATACGCAGAAGATGCTCCAACATATAATAAGGACACATGCTCCACTATGTTCATAGCAGCCTTATTTATAATAGCCAGAAGCTGGAGAGAACCCAGATGTCCCTCAACAGAGGAATGGATACAGAAAATGTGATACATTTACAGGATGGAATACTACTCAGGTATTCAAAGCAATGAATTCATGAAATTCTTATCAAATGGATGGAATTAGCAAATATCATCCTGAGTGAGATAACCCAATCACAAAAGAACACATATGGTATGCACTCACTGATAAGTGGATATTAGCCCAGAAGCTTGGAATACCCATGATACAATTCACAGACCACATGAAACTCCAGAAGAAGGAAGACCAAAGTATGGATACTTTGGCCCTTCTTAGAAGAGGGAACAAAAAACACATGGAAGACAAAGTGTGGAGGAGAGACTGAAGGAAAAACCATCCAGAGACTGCCCCACCATCCTATATACAGTCACAAAACCCAGACGCTCTTGTGGATGCCAACAAGCGCTTGCTGACAGGAGCCTGATATTGCTGTCTCCTGAGCGGCTCTGCCAGTACCTGACAAATACAGATGGAGATGCTCTCAGCCAGCTATTGGACTGAGCACAGGGTCCCCAATAGAAGAGCTAGAGAAAGGATCCAAGAAGCTTGTCTTAGTTAGGGTTTTACTGCTGTGGACAGACACCATGACCAATAAGTTTTATAAAAGAAAACATTTAATTGGGGTTGGCTTACAGGCTCAGAGGTTCAGTCCATTGTCATCAAGGCAGAAACATGACAGCATCCAGGCAGGCATGGTGCAGAAGGAGTTGAGAGTTCTACATCTTCTTCATCTGAAGGCTGCTAGTGGAGGACTGACTTCCAGGCAGCCAGGGTGAGGGTCTTAAGCCCATACCCACAGTGACACACCTACTCCAACAAGGCCACACCTCTTAATAGTGTCACTTCCTAGGCCAATCATATACAAACCATCACAGAGCTGTAGGAGCCTCCTGCAGCCCCATAGAAGGAACAACAATATGAATCAACCAATACCCCCAGAGCTCCCAGGGACCAAACCATCAACCAAAGAGTACACATGGAGGGACCCATGGCTCCAGCTGCATAAGTAGCAGAGGATGGCCTTGTTGGACATCAAAGGGTTGGGGATGCCCTTCATCCAGAGGATTCTTGATGTCCCAGTACAGGGGAATGCCAAGATAAAGAAGCAAGAGTGGGTGAATTGGTGAGCAGCGGGAGGGAGAATGAAACAGGGGGTTTTCAGAGGGGAAACCAGGAAAGGGGATAGCATTTGAAATGTAAATAAAGAAAATATCTAATAAAAAATAAATAAATAAAAGACCAGCAGCTCCTCTCTAGGAGCCCTCTAGACCTTCAGTGGAAGCATCGAACACCGTGGCCTGAACCGCTACCTAGTGTGTATGTATCGAATCTTTAGAGAATACTATTACATTCACTTCTTCGTACATTGCTCTGGAAGTACAGCAACTAGCATAGTATAGAGTGTTATCACAGACTGGATCAGACCTAATTTGACCCTCTGTAGTGACCCCTACCTTCTCATTTTGTCAGAGTCCCTGGAGCATGGTTGAATGAGCATTCTAACTGCCTTTAAAGTAAGATTAACCAGGATAAGCCACCAGGCAGGTCCTAATGTCCGAGAGTGCCAGGGCATGGAGAGGAAAGGGGCTGTCTCCTGGCTGTCCCCAGGCTCATGTGAGCATGGGTACTGGTTTCCTGTCACACAGGGACACTGGTCTATGCCGGCTTGGCTTCACCTCTTTTGGGCCATCTGAGCTGTAGTTTGCCACCATCCCTGGCCTCTACCCTCTCAGAACACTGTAGGAGAGGAAAGTCCCTGGCTCTGAGGAGCTGTAGGAACCAGGATTATTGGTTGGCCATATGTTCCGGCCCTGCCCACTTCCCTTCTGGTTCCTGACCTAGGATCTGCTTTTAATGCTTGTGAAGTCTCGTTTCCTCATCTATAAAGCCATTCCCTATGTCCTGCCTCAGAAGTTATAAAAAGAGTGAAATGCTCACCTGCCTATTAATGATAAATATGATGTTTAAAATGATTAAATAGGAATTTATTTCCCCTCCATGATAAATCCACTTGTTTCCCATTTGTAGTCATAGCTCAGGTTCAGCTGCAAAGGAGGGCAGCGTTATACACAATTTTGATTTTTGTTTTTATTTACTGAAATGTGCACTTGCTATAGTAGCCCAGGCTACTCTTGTACTCATGATTTTCCAGCCTCAGCTCCTGAGTACATGTGATAGCACACCAGGGTCTACCCATATTCTTTGAGATAAATAATGAGTATTGTATTAGTCTGGGTTCTCTAGAGTCACAGAACGTATGGGCAGTCTCTATGTAGTTAGGGAGTAGTTCTAGAGGAGCAGAAGTATAAGGATGAATGTTTTAAAATTTTGGACTTGGTAT
>OZ030021.1:4465000-4475000 GCA_964023405.1 Apodemus agrarius
GTGCATGCAGGCATGTGTGCACACTTACACACAGAGAATGGAATTTTTTGAAAGCAAAAGTAAAATTATGATATTTATAGGAAAATGGACACAACTGGAAATCACGCTAAGTGAAATATGTAAGACTCATATACACATGGCATGTTTTCTCTCATATGTGGAATGCGGAATTAAAATTATATATTTGTGGATGCATGCATTCATATGTGTATGTGTGAGAGGAAAAGAAAAGGCCTTAAGCGAGTGTAGGGACAGTGTAGTGGAACCCATGTGAAAAGAAAGCAGAAACAGGAACTCACCGAAGGGCAGGGAGATGGCCAGCAGGAATGCGGAAGTGCAAGGGCAGGCTGGGTGGCGATGAACGGGAATCAGAGTTTGAAGATGCCACAGGGATGCCCACGGCTGTGTGTCGACCTAACACGTTAACAGAAAGAAAGCATCCTACCGCGACTTCTGAGAGTCAAGAGACTTTCAGAAAAGATGACTTTAAGTTTGTCCTTTCTATGCCAAATATCTACACATAAAACATGCAGGAACTGAACTACACATAGATGCCAGTACAGACACATGCCATATCTAAGATGCGGTCTTAGGTGAGCACTGCTCCGAGACTGTGTAGGACGCAGGAGCTGTAATAATTGCCAGTCCACGGGCTCAGGACTCGATAGGACCGGGGTTCCTAGTGTGATGCAGCGGCGATCCTAGTGCCGTAGAACGTGGTGGAGGGGAAAATCAGCAAAGCAACATAGACACACCAACAGGCTGTCAGACTCAGAAAGCAAGGCGAACATCCGTGACCATCTGGATAACTTCTTCAGTGGATTTGAGGTTTTTAAAGTGGATGCCAAAGATTGGGATACTGGCCAAAGAAAAGGGCGAGAAAGAGAAAGAATACAGAAGAAAAAAAAATAACAGCAAAAGTCAGAATGAGAAACCAAAAATAAACAACTACAATCACTGTGGTAGACCAGCATTTCAAATTGTGTGTGGGAGGGTGGGGGGTGGGGGGGAACCTACACGTGCGTCCCGTGTCCCGTGTGTGGGCGTCAGGGGACGACCTTGAATGTTACTCCTCCTCTCCCACTCTGTTCGAGGAGGAAGGGTCTTTCTTTGCTGTTCACTTCCGTGTACACCAAGCTGGCGGCCTGCGAGCTCCCGGGGATTCTCCTGCCTCCACTTCCCACCTTACTCTGGAGCACTGAGTTTGCCTACGCGCTGCCATGCCTGGGCTTACGTCATTCTTGAGAGCGTGAACCTGAACCCTCCTGCTCGTGCAGCAAAGGCTTTACTTCCGAGCTATCTCCCAAGACTGGAATTGTTGTTGATGTTGTGAGTGTTGTTGTTGTTGTTGTTGGTGGTGGTGGTGATGGTGATGGTATGTACGTCCATGTCTGTGCATGCGTGTTTGTGTGTGTGTTTGTGTTTGATGTGTACGGTGCGTACCCATGAGTGCACAACGGTGTAGGTTCACATATCCATCGATGCGCATGCAGAGGCCACGCCCTTATTGTTGCCTGCCATATTGGCGTGAGACGGAGTCTCTCACTGGACCAGCAGCTCCTGCTCTGCTAGTCTGGTCGACCGGTGGTCTCTCAGCATCCACCTGTGTCTGTTCCCCTGATGCAGGTACAGTGGATAGCCTGTGTTTTTATTTGTGTCCTACGGATTAGAATTCAGGTCCTTGTGCTTTTATAACAAGCCTCATTATATACCAAGCCATTCGCCAAGCCTCTAAAGCTTGTTTTTAAGATCAATAAGCCACAGTTAGGTTGACATTTAAGAAAAAGGCAGAAATTATAAATATAAAGATTATGTGATATCTGTAGATATTTGATTAGATGAAAAAATGTTTTCTTTTTTCTTTATTTTTATATGTGTGGAGGCTTTCCTGCATGTAGGCCTGTGGACCACTTGTGGGCAGTGCTGTAGGTTTCAGTAGAGTGTGTCTGCTTTCCTGGGATTGGAGTTACAGAGTTTCGTTAATTCCTGTGAGGATGCAGGGAATTACCTGTGTCCTTTGGAAGAGGTGCCAGTGTTCTTATCCTCTGAGCCACAGGAAAGGTTTTCATATAACTCCAATGCAATTCATTTGATAACCACAATAAAGCAGTTAAATTTTTGGAAAAACCCAAGCTACCAAACATTCAAGAATTCATTCAGGGGCTTGCAGAGCCCTGTAGATATTAAAGAAGCTCTAACCAGCCACTTAGGAGGCCTGAGCAGGAGGTCTGCAAGTCCCAGGCCTCCCTGGGGGACTCAGAAAGACTGTTTTAATGTAGAAAGGGGGAGGGGAGGGGCTAAAGGTGTACTTCAAAGGCGGAGTGCCTGCCAAGTGTCCCCCAGGCCCTTGGATTCTACCCAATACAATAAAAACAAGTAGGATAAATAAAAGGAAAAGAAAGGAAAAAATATTATATTTGCATTTTTAAAATATTCTTAAGGAAAACAGCAAATGTAGGCAGCTTGACTGATAAGAACAGAAATAATGCCAGATTTTGTCCTTCTGGTTAAAATAGTGATTTCCTGACCCTTTAAGCAAGATTGGTGCTTTTCTAAAAACAACTTTAGGCAAAAGTATCACTTGAAAAGAAGCCAAATGCCATATCCACTTTCTGACAATATCTTTCTGAAGAGAGCGTGCTGCACACGGCTACACAGAGTTCAACATGGTTGTTCACAGTGGCTTGATTTCCAATAGCTAAAATCAGGAAAAACCCCAAATGGCCAAACAAACTCACTAGATCTATTCACACAGCATACTTCCTAACCCTGAAGAGGAACGGCCACATCGCAACAACAGAACCAAGCAAAATAATTATGTTGAAAGAAGCAAACCAGAAGAGCGTCAAGTGCTTTTTGAGAATTCTAGAAAATACAGACTCATCGGTGGTGGCGGAGAACACATGGACGAGGTGCCTGGAGACTGGGACACAGAGACTTGGTTCAAAGAAAAGGATCACAGAGGGAACACAGATGCTGCTGGGAGTGACAGACACTTCAGTTACTACAACTATAGTCACCAATTCAGGCTCTTTATGAGTCAGACTTATCAACTGTACACTTTAAGCATGTATACTTTAAACATGGGTGGGTTTGCTGTATATCAGTTATACTTCAGTAAGCTTGCTAAGATGAAAAATTAAAAAAATACTTTATGTGGCTGGAGAGTGACTCGGTGGTCTAGAGCAACAACTGCCCCTTCAGAGGACTGAAAGGGAGTTCCCTGAACCTGCCAGGTGGCTCACAACGAACTGCGGCTCTACCTTCAAGGAGATCTGCCGCCCTCTTCTGGCTTCCTCGGGAACCTGCACAGCACATGCGCATACACTCACATAGGCACACGCCCATACACAGAGATAAAAAGAAACCTCTGCCTTTGCTCTACTTTTCAAGAACCCTTTTAAATGATTTCCCAGTGGCTGTGGCTGCTACCTTTACTGCTCCTTCTTGTGTGAACTGAATCCCTGACGCCAGCTTCTGTCTCTAAAGAAGACTAATTCTTTGCACTTAAACCATCTACCTAATTGACAGACGATTCCTTGACTCTTGTATCTTAAGCAAATGGTATTTCCGTGGATCACTGGGTTCTGCCTGTGCCTTCCACAGCCACAAAATCATTGGTCACCTTACAGACTTACTATTAGCTGGAAAAGGGAATTGGCAGGTGACAAGACTGTAGTGTTTCAGAAGTTCAAAGGTGGACTACAGCTTTTGCTTTCTACAGGTGAGCACTCAGAGCTAGGGAGAGAGAGATGCTGTCTGCTCAAGATGAGGTGGCTGGGTGGGCCTGACACTGCCAAAGAAGCGTATTTATTTATAATCCGGGGAGTGGAAAATTAGGCCATTGTGTTTCTGCACAGGGGAAGAATTCATAAAAAGTCACACAGAATTATTCTTATATAACTGACAATGACATCGTTGTAGGGTGGAAACGGGCCTTTATTTGTCTTACTTAAAATGATGTATAGAGCACTTGTCTGTTTACCCCACTGCAAACAGCTTCTGCAAAAACAGCCCGGGATCCCCAGGGGCTTCCACTGATAGTTATAAGTTACTCGAGCAAAATCTCTCAAGCAACTTGCTGCCTTGCAGGTATCCATTATTCTAAATTCAAAGGGCCTTTTCTTGCTGTTTGTTGTTTGGCTTCGAAGGTGGGTATTCCCCTCCCCCCTCCAATTATGTTTCATGCAATATTACTTTAAAAAACATAAAATGTGTCAGAACAAAGCTACTTTTCAAATAGTAAGTATATGTATATACCTAAATCAAAACATGCACAGCAAAAAGGCGGAAGTTGGGGGGATTGAGGAGGGGGGGCCTCTAGATAAATAGGCCTCGTAATCAAATCTGGCTCAGGTTAAAGTGAAGTTAGTTTTATGGATTTAACCAGAGCCCCTATAAATAACAGTCTCTGTAATTAAGCTACCTTGGCTTCTCTCTCTGAGGCTCATGGGCAGCTCAAAGGCAGAAGGGAGACAACAGTTCAGAAACAAGCAGGTTGCGTGCCCACCCACATGCAGATTCACCAGGTGTAGGGCCAAGTGGGGCTGCTCCGACGTCACTGAGTACGTGCCAAGGCCCATATGTGTGATGAGGAAAGGAGTAAGTCCAAGTCGATACAGGACAAAACTACTTCCTGCTTTTCTGTTACAGCACTTAGACCCTTCCACGGCGGTTATCTGCCTAAGTGTCCTTTTAAAATTTATTTTTAATCTGTGTACATGTGTGTGATCTTTGTATGTGCAGATGATGTATGTACATAGGTGTGCTTGTTTGTGTGTGTGAATGCAGGCACATAGAGAATGCATGTGGATACCAGACAACAACCCTGTTGTCCGTCCTCGCCTTCCATTTGTTTGAGTCAGGGCCCTTTGTTGGATTTCAGTGTGTACAGCAGGCGGTCTGACACATGAACTCCCAGGCAACCTCCTCTCTCTGCCTCCACTCTCATAGGCACACAGGGATAGTAAATGTGCCCTCCAAGTGTCTGGCTTTTATGTGGGTTCTTGGGCTCAAACTCAGGTCTTTATCCATTGCATCGGGTGCCAGCTTTCTCTCCATCCATCTGTATATGCTAGTCTATGGGTACTCAAGGGGCCCCTTCGTGTGACCCATCCGTTCACACACACACACACACACACACACACACACACACACACTTGAAAACACTAGTACAAACAGCAACAGTCCCTTTGTAGCATAAAACTATGGGTCCCAATCTTACCAGACACATGAGACACAATGTAGAGAAGCAGTGCCACAGGGAACTCTCTAGCTCGCAGGGTAAAGAAGACATAAATTATACAGCAAACGCTAAAGTTGAAAGAAGTGGGTGTTATGTGCACACCAGGGGATAGACGATTTGTATTTAACCATTTTTTAAAAAAGAGAACCAGGGATAGTCAAGTTACTGGATGTCCCTGGGTCATAGCGTCCTTGTTTATAAAACAAACATCTGTAGGACAGATAGTTATACTATCAATATAAGATATAAAGACCGGTACAAAAGGTGAGAAACACAGGCTGTGCCTCCATGGCCTTCCTTCATGCTCCAAGCCCTCAAAGAAGAAGAATGAGTAAAGATGATCAGTATGAGTAAAGATGGTCTTTCACCGAGAGAGACTGAAGTCAGCACTGACTCCTCCATGTGGGAGGGTGGGAAGGAGAGAAGTGAGGAGTCCTGATTTCCCTTCAATGTGATGAATGAACTCATACAGAGAAAAGCAAGGCTCTTGTTCCTTTAAATTACATGTGGTGTTCCTCTTCATTTTGTTAGCTATCATGTCTACAACAAAGTACACATACTTTTTCAGTCCTGTTAGAGATCCAGTATTAGCGGGAACATATGAGATAGGTACACACATGCAAAGCTGTCCCCATGTGACAGAGCTGCTCATACACTCCTTTTGGGGGATCCCCCCCACCCAGCCTCAAGAACTGTGGTTAGCTGACAGTTCCAAACCGCAGGCAGACAGGCCTTAGGCTTGGAGTGTGAGTCATGAACTTTCCAAGTAGGCCACCAGTCAATGTCTGCTGGCTCACTCCGCCTCCCAGAGCTGACGCTGCATGCATAGCCTTCAAACTCAGTAATATCTGTTGATTCCTTGCAATCGAGCACAATGTAAGTATTTAACCACAAGATTAGCAAATACTGTAAGTCATGTTTCACTTTCTGGGAGCCATTGTTAGATAGTTTCTGGGTCACATCATCCCCAGCCAACACCTGAACAAATCATTACTACCTCTGCCAAACACGAGAGCCCTTTAGGAAGCAATCGCCGCTCTGGTGTCATCTGTGGAACCTGCAAATCCTGAGCAGCCTACATTCTCAACTGATGGATCTCTTTGCCCCGTATCCCTCCTCCATCTTCTTTCCAGAGATATCATTTTCCAGGAACCTTCTGCACTCCCAACCCTGCCTTCTGGAGGACAGACACATGCTGAAGTTGGTACCTTGAACTGGTCTAGAAAAGGATTTACTGATATGAACTTTAGTATTGGTACTCAACTCCCAGCTGATAGTGACTGGACAGTTGTCTAGACACAATTTTTGGTTATGTCTGTGATGGTGTCTCAAGAAGAAAGAAGTTTTGGATTGATTGACCTAGTAAAGTAAATGGACCTTTCTAGGAAGATGGGCAGGACATCAGCTACTCTGGTAAGAGTCGAAGCAAACAAAGTTGAGGATTATGTTTGTCTTCGCCTAACCGCTCATGTAGGGACATCAACATCCAGCTCTTGGTGCTCCCATGACCTTGGGTCTTCAAGTCATGCCATCTCTGATTCCCCATCTTGCCAACAGCAGATCATGAGACTTCTAAGTATCCATAATCACATGAGCCAAGATATTCTCATAAATTCCTCTACCTGGCATGTGGTCAGGTCTTACCATCTAGACTTTTAGCACCTCAGGGTGTGTCTCAGCTTTCTTCCCTTTCTCCTCCCTCTTTCTTCTTCCCCATTTTTCCTTTCTCTTCTTCCTCTAGTTGCTTCTTTCCATACTAGGGGTTGGACCAAGACCATTGTGATGGTTTGTATATGATTGGCCCAGGGAGTGACCCTATTAGGAGGTATGGCCTTGTTGGAGTAGGTGTGTCACTGTGGGTGTGGGTTTAAGACTCTTACCCTAGTTGCCTGGAAGTCAGTCTTCTACTAGCAGCCTTCAGATGAAGATGTAGAACTCTCAGCTCCTACTGTACCATGCCTGCCTGGATGCTGCCATGTCTCTGCCTTGATGACAGTAGACTGAACCTCTGAGCCTGTAAGCCAACCCCAATTAAATGTTGTCTTTTATAAAACTTGCATTGGTCATGGTGTCTGTTCACAGCAGTAAACCCTAACTAAGACAGAAGTTGGTACCAGGAGTGGGGTATTCCTGTGACAACCTGACCATGTTTTGGGGAGGACTGTGGAAAGACTTTGGAACTTTGGGCTAGATGGTACATTCAGTGTTGAGACCTCTGTGAGATGTTGTGTATGAGCTTGGAAGATTATGCTGAGAACAGTGCAGAAGATGGAGGCTTGGCTTGTGAAATTTCAGAGGGAAGATTAAAGACTCTTATCAGGGCCATGAAGATTCTGTGGTTTTGGTTAGCTGGGGCTGAAGAATCAGCTGTGATTAACAAGATACCAGAACCACTAAAGCGAACCTTTGTGTTACTGGGACTGTTGATGCTGGTTAGCTGGAGCTAAGAAATTGGTGGTGATTAAGAAGAAACCAGCATCACTGAGGTGAAATCTTCTGGGAGGTGTTTTCTGAGAGCACAGAGGGTGTGCCAAGGTTGTAGTTCATGCTGTAGCAGGACTTGGTACTGTGTAAGAGTCACCCAGATGGTACTGGTTTTGAAGGCATGAAGAACAGCTGAGGCTTGGTACTGTGAGAGGCCATGGAAGGCCATTGGTGAAAGTGTACCCTCAGTTGCAATTGATTGCCCAGGTCTGACGGTGTAATGCAAAAGAGTTGAGGCTTGGCATCATGAAGAAAGCCTATGAGCGGCTATTGGTGAAGCCTAGTTATAGCGGAAGATAGCAGTGTTTTGGAGATGCCAGTACTATGCGATGACCACCAAGGACAGCAGCAGCAATGGAGTACAGGCAGCTGGAGCCTAGAAGACAATGTGTGTGCTACAAAGGGCAGAGCTGGAGAAGTGACCCAAGCCCTTGGAGAGCTCAGAAGATCGTGAGTTGGATCCCAGACTTTGAACCATTGGAGTTTGAGTTTTGCTTTTGATTGTGACTGTGCCCTGATAATTTTCTCTCTTGAAGGAAGAAAGTATTTTAGTGGAGCCCACAGTTAAGAGACTTTGAATTTTTAAAAGAATTTGAATTTTAAGATATTGGACATTTTAAAGGGATTGAACTTTTAATATGTAAAGACTGTGGGACTTTTAATGTTATTTAGATGTTGGGGATGAATAAGAAAGTAAGGGTTGAAGCTTAATAGTGATATGTTGGTGTGTCAAGTTAACAAGGAGTCAATTGTACTGGCTGTTTTTTTTTTGTTTTGTTTTGTTTTTTTTTTTGTCAACATGACACAGGCTAGAGTTATCATAGGGAAAGGAGCTTTAGTTGGGGAAATGCCTCCAGGAGATCCAGCTGTGGGGCATTTTCTCAATTAGTGATCAAGTGGAGAAAGGCCCCTTGTGGGTGGTGCCATCTCTGGGCTGCTATTCTTGGGTTCTATAAGAGAGCAGGCTGAGCAAGCCAGTAAGAAACATCCCTTCATGGCCTCTGCATCAACTCCTGCTTCCTGGCCTGCTTGAGTTCCAGTCCTAACTTCCTTTGGTAATGAACATCTGTGTGGAAGTTTAAGCTCAATAAACCCTGTCCTCCCCAACTTGCTTCTTGGTCATGATGTTTGTGCAGGAATAGAAACCCTGACTAAGACAACCATTATGTGTGGCAGACTCAGTCTGTGTGCTGGGAACTTGCTGCATGGCTTGTTCACACATAGTGCACAGGATACCAGGTTTGGGCAGGTGCCAGAGAAGAGCTGTGTGGAAGCATTACAGTTACACACCCTCATATCTGTCATTCTCGCTGTCATTCTCGAGGCAATTGTCCTTCTTCAGTCCTCTCTTAAGTCTGTCTTAAGATGTTTTCTTGCAGAAGTTTCAGAGTTTTAGGTCTTAGGTTAGTTAAGGTATTTGGTCCATTTGGAGTTGATTTTTGTCTATGCTAAGAAGTAGGGTTTCTAGTTTCAATAATCAAAGCTACACCAAGAGTCCATATTGCTTTAGTCACAAGGGTTATCACCAACAAATCAACAGAATAAAGGTTGGCAAATATGAAATATAAACAAACAAACAAACAACCCTCATCTATTGTTGGTGGGGATGCAAGTTAGCACAGTCACTGTGGGAATCAAATCACCCCAGAGTAAGACGACAGCGTACAGGCTAGAAGAGAATCTTCGCCAGCTCTTGTTCTGACCAGGGATTAATACACAGAATTCATTAAGAAGCAAAAGTTAATAAAAATGATAAAATAATAATTCAATCAATAAACAGGCAAATGATTGAAATAGACAGTTCTTGAAAAAACACAAGTCTCATCAAATAAGTATGTGAGGAAAACGCCTTTTCTCAGTTATATTTGAGTCCTCTCTTTCCCCTCCTTTCTCTGTTTCTGATTTCCTGTGGATCCTCATGGCTCTTATTGAGTTCATGTTTCCTGCCATCCAGTGCCATCTCTCTTCTCCATGTATCTCGGCTTCCCATATCTCTTCTTCCCATATGTAAGCCTCAGTTGGAGCTGACCTCCCAAACAACCTCCTCTGGTCCAACTGGTCTTTTAGTATGGACATTTTAATGGAGACATTGACCATCAGATCTTGGGAAGAAAGACCTGATTTCTTTGCGTTCCTTCTCTGCCCCATCACCCCCACTTCCCTGTATTTCTAGGGAGCCTGGAGGCACACTACAAATCTCTTCATAAGAGTGTGCAGCATTTGTAAGCACCAAACATGATTTGCATTGACATAAATCTATGCTTCAAAACT
>OZ030021.1:5080000-5307500 GCA_964023405.1 Apodemus agrarius
TCACCTCAGCGCCACTTATGCCAGTCCCTCTCCCTCTCTAACCAGCTGGCCGCTAGGCAAGGCTGCTTTTACAATTTTGTCATTTTTGAATCTTATATGATTATCATGTGGAACCTTTGCTGACGACCCTCGATCACTCGGAGTGATTCCCCCTGTGGTCCCCTGGCGGCTGGTGGCAGCTGCACTCCCCATCCCTGCTGGACGGTGCTGCAGTGTGAGTGTGCCTCTGCTGCTAACAGGTGCCTGCTTAGCTTTGGGCCCTGCTATGTTTGGGTTTTACAGGTAAAGTATGAATATCTTGGGGTAGGTGTTTTGGGGAATATGTGGTTTTATTTCTGTGGAATAGATATCATACAATTGCTGGCTTGTGTGGTGATACATTTTTAGTGTTATACCAGATTGTAAAAGCAGCTGTGTTGTTTTATGACCCTACTGTCACAGTAGCATTGGGTTTTTGTAATGGTTGTTTTTTTATCATTCTTTAAATATGTGCAATTTCTGATTATGGATTAAACATCTATTTCCCCAAGGCTGGAAATATTGATTCTATTTCCTTGTGCATATTTGCCCTTTTACATTGATTAAGACATGTTGCTGCATCCTGTATGGCTTGACACCTTAAGCTGCACAAAGGTAGCCAGGGTATGGAGACAGGACAGACTCACAGACATGTGTACAGAACAGCTGGGGTCAGGGGGGCGGTGTGAGGGAGCCTCATGGACTGATTCACCAACCTGGAGGCTCCCTTACGTACATCCGTCATGTACAACACACAGGGAGGGACTCGCTGGGCTTGGTCGGAGGTGTCTGTAGGGGACAGTCTCAGGCTGGGACTGTCTGGAGGAAGAGCAGCTGTTAGTCCTGAACACACTGGCCCGCTGAGCCTGACCCTGGAGGAAGGCTTTACCAGTTCCATGGGTCTAGTGCATTGATCCTTGACATAGCCATGCAATCAATAACCCCCTCAGCACTTCTGTCTTCTCTCCACACATCCACCCAAGGCGTCCTTGGCTCCCACAGTGTCTCTCTCTCTCTCTTTTTTTTTTCAAGACAGGGTTTCTCTGTGTAGCCCTGGCTGTCCTGGAACTCACTCTCTAGACCAGGCTGGCCTCGAACTCAGAAATCCGCCTGCCTCTGCTTCCCAAGTGCTGGGATTACAGGCGTGCGCCACCACCGCCCAACTCTAATGGTCTTTTTTAAACAGGGATTTTATATTGACCCTTAAAATGCTCATTCAGGCCGGGCGGTGGTGGCACACGCCTGTAATCCCAGCACTTGGGAAGTAGAGGCAGGCAGATTTCTGAGTTCGAGGCCAGCCTGGTCTACAGAGTGAGTTCCAGGACAGCCAGGGCTACACAGAGAAACCCTGTCTCGAAAAACAAACAAACAAACAAAAATGCTCATTCAGCAAAAGAAGGTCCTTTACTATGCCTTGTAATTGTCACAAAACAATTTTTGACAAATCTATAAGTTGAAATAATATTTAGTATCGTTCTGCTTGAAAAGGAATGAAACTAGAAATCAATAGTGGAAGGCAAACTTAAAATGCACAAAAGTATTTCAAATGTAATTCCAAACTGCTATGGCTAAGAATAAATCAATAGCTACCATAAGTAAAATTAGTAAATATTTTGAAAGAAATAAAAAAAAAAAGAGTATCAGTGGTGTCAAAGGTTATGGACGTAGCTAAGCCAGTGCTAAGAGGAAAGGGAAGTCTTTGCCTGCAGTGACTCTCCACTGGACGCACAGAACAGAGTGACCCCAAAGGCAGCACCACACCGAGATAGAGAAACAACAAAGATGAGAGAAAGCTACAGCAAAACCTAAGTTTTGAAAAGGTGAACAAAATTAAGAAACTAGGTATATTGAGTAAGTAAAACCATTTCTCAAGTAAAATGAGAAATGAAAACCAGTGTCATTGCTTCCACTCACAGAAATACAAAGGATTTAGGAGAATATGTGTACCAGTGCACGCTGACAACATTCATGAAGTGCACAGACACCTGGTCATTCAGTCGAGAGCTCAGTGGACATCTGAGAGGAGATCTGTTATCCCCACACACCAACAGGACAAGAACACTAGGGGAGAGCTAGACAGCTTCAGCAGCTGAATCAGAAGGTGCATTGCTATCAGTCAGCACTCTTCCTGGTTAAAAAGAAACACAACAAACTAGAAGTTTACGTCCGCACGATTAAAGTGCATGTGACTAACTCACAGCTGAAGCATTGATTCATGATGAACAACTGAATCACAACAGACCCGGACACCAGCTTTGTCACTTCATGCTCTGTCCAGAGTAATTAGTCAAGGAAAAGACACAAAACACCCTGTCTTAGTTAGGGTTTCACTGCTGTGAACAGACACCATGACCAATGCAAGTTTTATAAAAGACAACATTTAATTGGGCTGGCTTACAGGCTGAGGTTCAGTCCATTGTCATCAAGGCAGAAACATGGCAGCATCCAGGCAGATATGGTACAGGAGGAGCTGAGAGTTTTACATCTTCATCTGAAGGCTGCTAGTGGAAGACTGACTTCCAGGCAGCCAGGGTGAGGGTCTTAAGCCCACACCCACAGTGACACACCTACTCCAACAGGGCCACAGCTCCTAATAGGGTCACTTCCTGGGCCTATCATATACAAACCATCACACACCCCAACGGTAAATGGAAGACAGGAAGATAGTCTCTGATTACAGGTAACCTTCCATGGAGAAAATCCTGTAGATTCTACAAAGAATTGTTAAACATACTAAGAAATGTGTCTGAAATGAGATTGCAGATTAGAAACTGTCTCTGTCACCCCAGGAGTGAACATAGTATGAGGTGTAAATGACTTCATTCAGAGAAGAGAACGGAGGAACACCAGGAATCATAAAGAGATGCCAGAGAGCAAAGAGCCTCAGAGAGTGAGCAGGGGTGTGGAGAGAGAGTGCGCAGGGGTGTGGAGAGAGAGTGCGCAGGGGTGTGGAGAGAGCAGGGGTGTGGAGAGAGAGTGCGCAGGGGTGTGGAGAGAGAGTGTGCAGGGGTGTGGAGAGAGTGAGCAGGGGTGTGGAGAGAGAGTGAGCAGGGGTGTGGAGAGAGAGTGCGCAGGGGTGTGGAGAGAGAGTGCGCAGGGGTGTGGAGAGAGCAGGGGTGTGGAAAGAGAGAGTGAGCAGGGGTGTGGAGAGAGAGAGTGAGCAGGGGTGTGGAGAGAGAGTGCGCAGGGGTGTGGAAAGCAGCCTGCAGTCAGTCCGGCTGCTGGGCTCAGGGAAGCCGAAATTACAGTCACAAGCAAGTCATACAATCATGGTGAGAGAACCAGCATGCTAGTGGGAGGATTTGGTGTGACCCTGACACCTTTAGCCTGCCAGCACCAAAGTCCGTCAACGCTGGGCTTGCCATGCCTGTGTGACAGAGAGTCACCTGCTGCGCCATCTCCTGAGCGACCACCACTATACGTATTTGTCAGTGTTTCTCTAGTTGTGGGTCACAGTCACATTGTGAAGAAGACGTACTCTCAAGTAGCTTATCTGAACTGTTCCTAGCTGCATAAAACTTTAACCCAGGGGTGGGTTAGGCCATCCCTTGCCAGTCCTTTCTTGATGATGTTGGTACAGAGAATTACCTTCTGGTCCTTTAATTGGGTATCTGGCCTCGGCTCTCCCTTACCCTGTGTTGAGGTGATGTTAGACAGCCGTATACGCAGACAGCTCTATTCCCTGCCTGTTCTGTCTCCACGGAGTGCCGATGATGCAGGTGTCCACAGCTGCTTGTCAGTCCAGCTCCAGGGCATCTAATTCCCCCTTCTCCCTCTTCAGACAGTTGCACACACACCACCACCACCACCACCACCACCACCACCACCACCACCACCAACCACAACCACCAGTCACATGCTACAGTCTCTGACCTCAGCTAGAACACACACTGTCCTCATAGACATGCTGAGAATTTTGACTTGTTTGGGTAGTTTAGCTCTGTCAGAGGTCCACCTGTCCTAACATCTTTGATTTCCATTTTTTTTTTGTTTTTTTAAAAAGATTCATTTATTTCTTTATTATCTTTAAGTACACTGTATCTGTCTTCAGGCACTCCAGAAGGAGGAGGGTGTCAGATCCCATTACAGATGGTTGTGAGCCACCATGTGGTTGCTGGGATTTGAACTCAGGACCTCTGGAAGAACAGTCAGTGCTCTTAACCACTTAGCCATCCCTCCAGCCCCTCCAAAGTTTTTATTTTGATAAAAAATTGAGAATTGATGTATCACAGTTATTCAAACGTACTCTGAATGACTATGTGCTTCAAGATAGAGAATTGTTCTTGCTCTCATAAGAAAAATAAAATCAAGTTATTAATTGTGTTTAAAGCAAACCACTTACAAATTACCTTTACAAATGAGAGAGTAGCTGTGAAATTAGGCTTTAAAAGGAAATGAATCACAGTTCAGGCACATGGCATCTCCTGGATCCTTATGAAGGCATTACTGCAGAGCGAAGGGCGCAGTAAGAGAGGACTGAGAACCAAACCTTTCGACAAGGAAACACACTTTGAGACATGTATAGACTAACGCTTCGACTGTCCCGCAGGTCTGACAGCTGACGCTAGGGTAGTGATCAGCAGGGCGCGGGTGGAGTGCCAGAGCCACAAGCTCACGGTGGAGGACCCCGTCACCGTGGAGTACATAACCCGCTTCATCGCCACGCTAAAGCAGGTGAGCTGACTCCCCGGCCGCCCTTCCGCTTTCTGCTTCTGCCACCATTGGTCCTGTCTTAGAAATCCGCAGACGCTCCAAGCATTCAGTTCACACAATGCCTTGGATGCCTTACTCAGTCTCAGAATCACCCCATGCACTTATCTGGGTGAAGTGGGTTACATCACCACAAATCAAGATCAGCTTCAATTCCTGGAATTATTATTATTCTGAATCCATGCATGCCCAATCGCTGAATGCCACGAGTGACAGTGGCACGCCGCTGAGCTCTCGCTTGCCGCGTGTGCCTTGGGCGTGGCAGACTCTCCTCTAACTGCCTTCTAACTGTGGTGGTAGAATCCGTGGCCGGCTCTGGTGGCCATTTGAGAGCGGCTTTACTTCAGTTTCTTTCCTGTTTTCCCTCTCCCTGATACTCAGTCTGACCATTGCTTGTTCTTCTTTTTAAAATTGTATTATTAAATTAAATTTTAAGTAATGGGTTACTAGATTGGAGATTACAATTGATTTTAAGCCTCTTGCTATGTGTGCCAAGCAGCTCTCCAGAAGGATCGCTCCCTCTTGTACTGTGCAACCAGCTGCCCCAGAGGGCCCGGGAACGCTGGTTTCCATTTGTCTTTCTTTTGTGAGTGAGTCTTGTATAATGTAATAGTTGTTTTAATTTGTGTTTTCCAACTAGTGACATTGAACCACATGCTGGTTCACTCTTTTCATTTCTACTTGAGCAAATTGTCCTTCAACAGGAACGTCTTTTTTTTGTTAGTGGTGGTTTTGTCACCTAACCTCCTCAAACAGGACGCTCAGTATACAGACTTGTGTCGGTTTATGTTCTCTTTAAGAAATATTTTTTTTTGAGACAGGGTCTCTCTGTGTAGCCCTGGGTGTCCTGGAACTCACTCTGTAGACCAGGCTGGCCTTGAACTCAGAAATCTGCCTGCCTCTGCCTCCCAAGTGCTGGGATTAAAGGCATGTGCCACCACCGCCCAGCAAGAAATATTTTTAATCTTAAAAAAAAAAGATGGTATTTATGTATACAGTGTTCTGCATGCATTTATGCCCGCACGCCAGGAGAGGGCGCCAGATGTCACTATAGATGATTGAGCCCCGCCTCACAGTCTTCACAGCTTCAATTCTCAAGCTGAGAATTGAACTCAAACCCTTTGGAAGAGCCAGCCGATGAGCTCTCTGCAGGCCCTAAATGAACACTTTAAATTGCGTATTTATTTTGGGCGCAGTGGCATGCGTCACTACACAGAGAAGGACAAGCTGAGGGAGCTGGTTCTCTTCCAGCAAGGGGGATCCTGGTGACAAACTCAGGTGAGGCTTGGCGGCAGGCGCCTTCCCCACTTGGCTGTCCTACCAGACGACGTTCCTCTTCCAAATCTGTTTCTGGGCGTAAAGCTATTCCAGTAAGTATATACTGTATAGTGAGCAAATCCCCCATGTCTATCATGGATTCCTGTCCTCCCTCTCCCCCTTCTCCCCCACTAAAGCCCCTCCATACCTCTGTGGTTTCACTTCATTTGTACATATATAACATGCCATTTGTACATGCATGACTGTGGTTTCACTTCATTTGTACATATATAACACGCCATTTGTACATGCATGACTGTGGTTTCACTTCATTTGTACATATATAACATGCCATTTGTACATGCATGACTCATCATTTGTACATACATGAAGTTATGTGTCTATATTGTCTATATAAAATATAGGATTGTTTCCAGTTCCACTCACTATTCTACAACAGAGTAAGTAATTTGGTTCTTGTTTGTGATTGGCATACTCTGGTGTGTGTGTACCATATGTGCACACCATATTTCTTAAGCCATTCCTCTGTTAACAAGCAGTTTATCAAGAATAGTCTGCCAAAGCTGTAACTTAAAAATGGAATTCTGGTTTTCCCCTGTCTTACTGCCTTTGGGAAGCTATTGAGTTTGTTTTCAGTCATGAGCATGGGTGTTAAAATGCCGCCTGCTTTGCTGACTTGCGCCCCTGCCTTAGCTGCTCTGGCAGGGAAGACACTCTGGTTCTACATGGAGACTTTTATAGGTGCTTTATAAATCTAAATTTGATGAATAATATACATCAAATCTCTATTTTGGTTTTTAAAAGCTTGTTGCTTCATTTTAGAAGAAATTCCAAAAGTTTTGTATTGTTACTTACATATTTTGTTTCAATGTTCCCCGTTGTTAGAAAGGAATCTAGCAAAAGAGCCAGACGCAGAGCAGCACCCATGCAAGGCTCCTGTGTGCGGCTTTTAAAGCTGCTTCCGGAGAAATGGAGGCCTTGAGACCAGACTGTGGAAGTACAGTTGAGCGTGTGTGACAGTGAGAGCGCTGGGAGCCCCGCGCCTCCAGGCCAGACACGTCTCGTGTCACCTTACATATTTAACTTTCTCATATTGCATTTTTACTAAAATGTAAAGACTGAAAAGTAAAGTAAGGAGGTCTTTGTTCTAAGGTAATATCTAATGCTTCTAATTCATACCTTGGTGTAAACTAGAATATTAGACAGTACACAGAAATTAAACAAGACCCCTATTTTAAAAGAGGATGTTTATATTCATAGCTTCATAGTTTATACAAACATTACTAGCAAAGCATGGCATAATAGACTTGAAAAATGAGAAACCAGATCCCTATGTAGATAAGGTGAGAAAGCCACTAAAAGGCTGCTTCTAACCACAGAATTACACCGAGCTACATCCAGCCACAGAGTTAAATAAAGTTACCTATGTCTTCAGTCCTTAGCTTTCTGTCAGGGATGTCTCTTCATATGACCCGTCTCCGTGACAATGCCACTCCTCAGAGCACAAATCCAGGAAGTTCCCAGACACAAAAGTAGTAAGAAATATAATTGGCTTCAGTGTTGCCTTGTCTGTCGGGGAAATGTGTGCTTTTTGTCAAGACAAACAAAAGATCCCTTTACTTGGGACGGAAGGAGATGACACAGTGCAGAGAACAGAGACTGTTTGGTAGCAATATTATCAAGTAGGGGCCGCCCCTAACAGTAGCTACAGGGTTCCTCTAGGCAAACAAGGGCGTGCCCCAAACACAGCTTACTAACTCAGCCTCTGACAAGCAGAACCATGCCCACTGCTCCCCTGGGTCAGAGATTTCATACTGTCTTAGTCTGCTGCTGTGAGGAGACACCATGGCCACGACAACTCTTCTAAAAGAAAGCATTCACTCGGGCCTGCTTAGGCCCCAGTTTGAGAGGGTGAGGTGACTGTTGTCACCATGAGGGCATGGTGGCACACAGACAGACACAGTGCTGGGGGGAGCTGAGAGCTCTGCGTCTGGGTCTGCGGACAGCAGGGAGAGAGGCACAAAGCTGGCTTGGGCTTTTAATACTCAAAGCCCACCCCAGTGACCATTTCTTCCAACAAGGCCACACCTACCAATTGCTAAAACAGTGCCACTCTCGGTGACTGAGCATTCACACGCACGAGCCTCTGAGGCCGTTCATACCTGGGCACCACCATCCACACACACACACACGAGCCTCTGGGGCCGTTCTTACCTGGGCACCCCCATCTGCGCACACACGAGCCTCTGGGGTCGTTCTTACCTGGGCACCCCCATCCGCACACACACGAGCTTCTGGGGCCATTCTTACCTGGGCACCACCATCCGAGCACACACGAACCTCTGAGGCCATTCTTACCTGGGCACCACCATCCGCGCACACACGAGCCTCTGGGGCCGTTCTTACCTGGGCACCCCCATCCGCGCGCACACGAGCCTCTGGGGCTGTTCTTACCTGGGCACCACCATCCGCGCACACACGAGCCTCTGGGGCCGTTCTTACCTGGGCACCCCCATCCGCGCGCACACGAGCCTCTGGGGCCGTTCTTACCTGGGCACCCCCATCCATACATACCTGGGGGCTGAAGAATGAGACCCACTGACAGGAGAGCAGAGGAGGGAGGAAAACACCAGCAGAGGAGGGTGTGGGGATGGGGTTGGCTCAGGGGAGGCATGGCTGAGAGCAGCGTTGATATGGCAACCTGAAATTGTATTTAAAAATGGGAAATAACAAAAGTGGAGTAGGGATCTTTTAAGAAAAAATAAGATATATTAGCAAATTTATGATTCTATTTTACAGATTATACATATTGATTTATTTAAAATGTCATTATGAATTAACAATAGCTAAGAAACACTAAAAAATGTATACAATAAAATTAGAAAAGTAGGGGCCAGAGGATGGTTAAGAGCATTTAACTCCTTTTCCAGAGGACCAGAGGTCGCGTCCCAGCAGCTCATAACCACCTGGAATTCCAGCTCCGTGGGATGCCTGCGCTCACATCCACACACCCACATGATGACACACATCTGTGTAATTAAAAACACTGAAGCCGGGCGTGGTGGCGCACGCCTTTAATCCCAGCACTTGGGAGGCAGAGGCAGGCGGATTTCTGAGTTTGAGGCCAGCCTGGTCTACAGAGTGAGTTCTAGGACAGCCACGACTACACAGAGAAACCCTGTCTCGAAAAATCAAAAGACAAAAACCAAACAAACAAACAAAAAACACTGAAAAGATTTTTTGTTTGTTTGTTTTTTGTTTTTTCGAGACAGGGTTTCTCTGTGTAGCCCTGGCTGTCCTGGAACTCACTCTGTAGACCAGGCTGGCCTCGAACTCAGAAATCCGCCTGCCTCTGCCTCCCGAGTGCTGGGATTAAAGGCGTGCGCCACCACTGCCCGGCAAAAAGATTTTTAAAAGATGAGAAGAGTAGATAATTTTGACAGCAATGCTTTAGTTACTCAAACTTCATTTGATGTGATCGTGTTTGTGGTGGTTCAACTAAGAATGGCCCCAGTGGGCTCCTATATTTGAATGCTTCGTGGCCCGGGAGTGGCCCTATTTGAAAGAATTATGAGAGTTAGGAGGTGTGGCCCTGTTGGAGTAGGTGTGTCGTGAGGGGGTAGGCTTTGAGGTTTCAAAAGCCCACACCAGGCCCAGTCTCTCTTACCTGTTAGCTGCTTCCCCAGAACTTCTGTCTGCTGCATGCTGCCTGCCATGATGATGCTGGACCACTGGACCACTGGACCTGCAGGCAAGCCTCCCATTGCTTGCTTCCTTACATCAAAGTTGCCTTGGTTATGGTGTCTCTTCACAGCAACAGAATAGTAACTAAGACAGTGTTATAGTAAAAATAAATTTTATTTTTTAGAAATACACCCAGAGCAATGGACGGAGGCCTTTTGGTATTTCAGCCTTAATTGTAGGCTTTGATGATGATGGGATCCCAAGATTGTATCAGACAGATCCCTCCGGTACTTACCATGCTTGGAAAGTGAGTAATGGATTTATTAATTTTTCATAGAAGTTTTCAGAAAAATGCATTAAAATTTATTGCAAAATTTGTAATAAATGCAAATGCTTTATTGCTTTCGGGAACAAGACAGAATTGTGTTGCATTAAAATATGGACAGTGACACCGACTATAGATTGTAGTCATTTTGCTCTTCATAAATGATGGTTTACGGTCATGAAAAGACCTTGGTCTAAAGCCCTCCGCGATGGTCTGTGCCTGCCGTCCCAGATCTTAGGACTCGGGCCACAGATTGCTGGGGGTCAGGGACAGCCAGGGTCACATAGTGAGTGTCAGGTCAGCCTGAGTGGGCCTTGTCTCAGAAAACAAAACAAAACAAACCCGAACCAGACGAATAAACACCTCATTGATGTCTGATGTCTGCTAACATTTAATGCATGCATATCGCTGGACTCCGTTGGTATTTATTCGTCCATTGCCCTTCCTGTTTCTCACCACCCCTACCTCGCAAACCTACTTGTGAGGAGAAAGTGTAATATTTGTCTTTCTGAGTTTCATAGCAAAATATTTCATTTATTCCATTTATATGTATGGATGTTTTGTTTGAATGCATGCATGTCCAGTGCTCTCAGAGGCTAGAAAGGGAATCAGATCTTCTGGAACTGGTGTAAGCCATCATGTGGGTGTGCTCTTAATTGCTTAGCTACGTCTCTAGTCCCATGCCCTCTATTCTAGGAGAGTCAGGTAACCATCAGCTCCAATACAAGCTATGTGTTAGTATATAGCGGTAATCTCCATAGAGTAAGTGGAACTGTTTGTCTGTCTACGTTCCTCTGGTCTCAGCATGCTGTCCGTCTCCTTCCTTATTGGCTTGCTCAAAGGAAATGCAAATGCCCAGGGCTCAGAGAAGCTAGGAAGTTCCCAGCAGTGAGTCTCCATGAGCCACCGTGTATGGAGTAAGGCTGTGGCTCCGAGTGGTCTAAGTAATTTAAATCATTAAAGTTAAGTGCTCAGGCTCTAAGCGATTCCACATTGAGCTTATTTCACAAGTACTAAAGCCAAAGAAATTAACGGTGCAAACACCACCGTGGTCTTCACTACCTGTAGAAAGTCAAGAGTTTGGCTGAGGGCTGGCAATGCACCTCACACGGCAGAGGTCTTGCCTAGCATGCATGGAGCCCTGGGTTTGACTCCCAGAAGTTATCCAGCGGATGAGTGCAGGAAGATCTGAAGTTCAGCCTCATGCTCAGCTATACAGTAAGCTCAGGACCAGGTTGGGAGACACATGAAATACAGTCTCCAAGGGGGAAAATAAGTTGATTTGAACTAATCATACTGGCAAGCTACTGTTTCCTAACTCAGAGGCCAGTAAAGCAGCAAATTACAGTCTTGCAACCAATGTATGGGTGCTCCTCTCAGCTGTCTGTAATCTGCTAGGGAAGCTAGTGGTCAGAAGATACGGATTTGCCCTTGAAAAGTGTTAGTATCTCATCCTGCCAACTAGAAATCCTATGACCTATAGTAACTTTTTAAAAAAATATTATGGGCTGGAGAGATGGCTCAGCGGTTAAGAGCACCGACTGCTCTTCTAGAGGTCCTGAGTTCAATTCCCAGCAACTTCATGGTGGCTCACAACCATCTGTAATGGGATCCGATGCCTCTTCTGGTGTATCTGAAGATAGCGACAGCGTGCTCACATACATTAAATAAATAAATATTTTAAAAATGTATTACACGTATGTATTTGTGAGTGAGTGGAGTAAACATGTGGTGGCTGCAGGACTGCCCGCAGTAGCAGGCAGGTCTCCTCTTCTGTCTCCTGGGTCTGAGGAGCCGCCTGAGGTTCTCAGGGTCGGCAGCAAGCTCTGTGCCCTTGCAGTCATTGCCCTCAACAAATCTAATTGGTACATGGTCTGTCTTGAAATATCTTTTTAAGCTTACTAGCTTCAGTTTGCAGTTATCTTTACAACATTACTATCAATTCTAATGTAGTTTTAAATTTGCATAAGTGGTTTTCACTTTAGTTTGTCTAATGCCTGGAGGCATCCAGAAAAGTAGTTTTGTTTTTTTCCCATTAGTTAGGAGAATGAGAGAATTTTCAAATTGTTTGAAACTTTACCAGTGACCCGGATTTGAAGCATGCCCTGCTCTGGTGTCTGCTAAAGTCAAATGGCAGCCTTAGCTCTAGTCCAGTGAAAATATGTTCTCTGTAGGAACATTCTCCACACACACGGGAACTTACAGACTGTGTCCAGTATCAAAGGAGACTTTATCTGCATTTATTAGAGTGGTTTATAGACTGTGATCCAGCTAGTGCAAGAGTGCCTGTCTAGCAATGGAAAGTCCAAGAATCCAGTTCAGTCCGTAAGGCTGGATGTCTCATCTCACACAGAGTCCTGAGGAAGCACTCTCTAGAACCAGTAAGTGAATGGACTTGCCAGCGACAGTGAGGGCAAGCAGAAACCGCACGAGCGTCCCTCTTCCATATCATTCAGATAGACTGCCACCAAAAGGTGTGACCCATATTAAAATAGGTCTCCAATTTCAAATGATTTAATTACAAAAAATCTCTTTCTGGGTGAGTTGGTCTATAGAGTGAGTTCCAGGACACTCAGGGGTACACAGTTAACTCTGTCTTGAGAAACAAACAAACAAGCAAACAAACAAAATTCCTTACAGGTACCAGCCACTTGGGTTTTAGTTAATTCTAGATATAGTCAAGTTGACAAAAATAGCCATAACAGTAGCTAAAATGACATACGTGCTTTTTGATGGATGCCTTGGGAAGGAAATAGCATTACCTTTGAAGTTTACATACCACTGGTTTTAACATGAGTCTAAAAAGGAAGGAACAATCAATCACATATATTCAGAACATGAAATAGTCTCTTGCTGTTGAAAGACATAATAAACACAAGGAGACCTTTCTAATGTAAACAAATCAAAACAGGCAAATGTGAACCATTATTGTTGATTATATTCTGGATGGGGAAGATAAACTCAAAGAAGATTTTGGAGTGCAGAGGTACTTATATGTGGACTTAACATTAGATAATACTGTGCAGTCTTCTGGATGTGGTAAGTATAATGTAGTCAAATAAGACTACCTAGGACTGGGAAGATGGCTTGGGAGTTAAAGATGCTTGGGCAAACCTCATGACTTGAATTAAATTCCCAGGACCCACCTGGTGGAAGAAAACCAACTTCTTCAAATTGTCTCCTCTGATCTCTATCCACCAACACAATTCATACCCACAAAATAAATAAATGAATGTAATAGAATATGGTATATATAATACTGAAATTGTGTGTGTTTGTGTGTGTGTGTCTGTGTGTGTAAATGGAGAAAAGTACAATACCTATCTCAATGTTAAATGTAAAGATAAAGAATATACTGTTAATATTTCATTTTATGTTCATAAGTTTTGAAATCCTCACTCCAAAAAAAGCAGGCGACAAGAAAGGCAGTGTCTAGTTTTGTCTTTTTATGATGATGAAGAGGAGCATAGAAATAGAACAGTAGGAGCTGGAGTGATGGTTCAGTGGTTAAGAGCACCGACTGCCTTCTGAAGGTCCTGAGTTTAAATCTTAGAAATCACATGGTGGCTCACAACCATCTGTAATGAGATATGATGCTCTCTTCTGGTGTGTCTGAAAAGAACGATAGTGTACTTACATATAATAAATAAATGAATCTTAGAAAAAAAGAAATAGAACAGTAGGTAGATGAGAACAGAGCTGCAAGGGAACCCTTCTTCTTTCAAGAGGACCAAGGCAGATTTGAACACTGGAGATAGGAGTGCCTCAGACAAACCTGTATCATTCTAGATGCTAGAGAAGGACAGGCAGTGAGGTGCTGTGTTAGGTGAGTTATGGAAGACTATGTCCAGATGACTTATTATAAAAGTAGATGTTTATCAAATATGTTCTATATAGCAGTTGCTGGGACTTAAAAATCTAAAGTATTAGCCGGGCGGTGGTGGTGCACGCCTTTAATCCCAGCACTTGGGAGGCAGAGGCAGGCAGATTTTTGAGTTCGAGGCCAGCCTGGTCTACAGAGTGAGTTCCAGGACAGCCAGGGCTACACAGAGAAACCCTGTCTCGAAAAACCAAAAAAAAAAAAAAATCTAAAGTATTTAGCCAAAATCAGATGTAAATTATGAATTGCAGTTCTCAAAATATAATCTGCAAACCTCTGCTCCAGGAGATAACTGGTTTTCGTAGACCTATTAATGCTTTTGAGTGTGTACAGTATTTTCTATGTCTTTCCTGGCCAATGA
This sequence comes from Apodemus agrarius, assembly GCA_964023405.1. Taxonomy (NCBI): domain Eukaryota; kingdom Metazoa; phylum Chordata; class Mammalia; order Rodentia; family Muridae; genus Apodemus; species Apodemus agrarius. The sequence goes on from OZ030021.1 coordinate 5,094,257, forward strand.
GATCTGGCAGCTAGACATTCAGCAGGCCTGACCTCAGGACCATTCCAGTGAGACTGTCAGCTCTAATGGGAATCCCGTGTCGAGGTAGCTTTCTTTACCTCAGAAGTCCTCTTCAGATCTACTGTACCTAGTGCCTTAGCTGGTGTCTATGAAACTCCAGAACTACAGGATGATGATAAGAGAAAGGGCATCTCAATCAAGCTTGAGATACAGTATTTTATCTCAAGTAACAGGGTATGAAACGATTGCACATTCCAAGGTTAGCAGGAAAGCCTGGTGCCTTGGAATAAAAGATTGATAATCCAGAAAAGAGGACCACGATGGGTACAATGAGAAATAAGTCCAGATTTAGTGGGGGTCTTTTTGGATGTGCCTATTGATGTCTGAAAGTCTGTTGTCTTATCAACCCAGAAATATTAGTGGTGCCTTCACTGGCAGCATGCGGATTAAGCTGGGGAGCGGGTTCTGTTACTGGCGGTAAAGTCTAGGCATCTTGCAAATGTGAGCAAGCGAACAGACATAACTGACAGTCGGCGAAGGTTGCGGATGGTTGAATAAGGTGTGGGCAGGTGAGCCACTGAGTCCTTCAGTCACTGGATGGCTAATTAGACTGTGCCCCTGAGCTCACCAATTCTTGGAGGCTGAGGCCTTATAAATACTTGGAGAAGTCTTTGAGAGTTTCTCCTTCCTACCCCCTTGATATTCTCAGTGCTTCCTCAGAGGGCAAGATTGAACATCTGGAACCCAATAAAAATATGCTAGGTCAGTCATCATGTGACTGACCCAGATCACTGTGTTCTTTCCCATAGTATATCTGAGGCTATCTGTGCCTCCACAATCCATAAGAAAAATTCATAACAGCACTTAGATAACCATTCCCTTTTTATATGTGGACAGGTAAACTGATTAAACGTGGTCAAGCTGCTGGGGCTAGAGCACCAAGCCTCAGTGGTGCTTACTAATCCACACCATCACGAATTTGCAGCAAGTAAACAGGCAAATTCCAGTTATCTTTGATGAAAGAGTAGATGCTGTGAATTGCTGCTGTAACCCTCTGGCTACACGCACAGCCCTTTAGCATTCTGTGTGATGGACGCTCACATGCACACAGCACATCTGCAAGCAGAGGGGATTGTGTGCAAAAGCACAATTAGCTGATCCTTTCCCGTGCGAGTCAAAACTGCCCACACTTGACGGCACTTCACTGTGCTTCTCAGGACAGTAGACAACAATGGCCTTTATTCAGACGTGAGATCTGCCAGCACGTGTTCTCAGGACTGAACAGGCTGAGCCTATTTCTTCAGAAAACATCAGATAGTATTTGCTGCTAATGATACAATTCAAGGTTTTAAGCAAAATTTAGAAACATCTGTCTATCTATCACAATGTGCCTGACAGTTTCTTAGTATGTCTTTGATAAAACCATTGCTAAAAAGAAGGAGTTTACTTATTTGATATTTTAGAAATGAGATAGGTCAAGATTTATAATATCTGTATAATTCAGTGAGCCAGTATTTTCCAGGTGACCAAGGCACAGTATATAAGATTTATTCTAAACTACCAATGATTGTGGACTCTTCAAAGTTAAAACTGATCACAGCACCCTGTTACTGAGTGAAGAGAGTAAAAGATTTGGGCTCAGCCTGAGATGCATACAGTGGAGAAGCCTTTACAAAAGCAAAACAAAACAAAACAAAACAAAACAAAATTTACAATACTGTCACTACTGAAAACAGAATTCTACAAACTGTAGGGCTACTTTGCTTGCTTGCTGTTTTGTTTGTTTGCCTTAGACAGGCTCTTTCTGTGTGGCCTAGAACATGTCTTGGGCTTCCTGACTTCAGGGGTTACAGGCATGTACCACCTTATCCTAACAAGAAATTTTTAATTTACCTTAAAATAATTATTGGCCAAGGACTTTAGTGTAAACAGTTTTTTTTTGTTTTTGTTTGTTTGTTTGTTTTTGGTTTTTCAAGACATGGTTTCTCTGTGTAGTCCTGGCTGTCCTGGAACTCACTCTGTAGACCAGGCTGGCATCAAACTCAGAAATCTGCCTGCCACTGCCTCCCAAGTGCTGGGATTACAGGCGTGGGCCACCACGCCCAGCTTTAGTGTAAACAGTTTTAAAAGTTCCAGTTTAAAAAATTAAAACATGTGGTTCCAGATTCCAATGTGTAGAAAGCAACTACCTTGAGTGGAATATGAACACTTCACTGAGAAGGACATTAAAGTGTCCCTTCCTTTCTTAACACTCAAATGATGCTTTAGTTCACCCAAATTAACAGTATTTCAAAACAGTGAGTGCGAAATAAGATAGAAAAAGTCTGCTCACATGTGTGTGCATGTGTATGTGTGTGTGTGTGTGTGTGTGTGTGTGTGTGTACGCGCACGTGTGCATTAAATTTTTAAAAAGTTTTTTCTAAGACATATTTTTATGTGTATGGGTTTCACTTGCATATATGTCTGTGTACCATGTGCATGTCTGATTCCAGGAGAGGGCATCGCATCCTTTAGAAGTGGACCAGAGGGGTTGCTCAGTTGCCTGTGGGTCTTGGAATGAAACCTAGATCCTCTGGGGGAACAGATTGCGGAGCTCTCTGCTCCTCAAGTGTACTTTTTAAAAGTATTTTATTTTTAATTAAAATATTTTTGTGAATATGTATGTATGTATACACACAAAATTGCTGAGTCTGTTTCATGTTGCTTTTATTATGCATATATTTTAGGGTTAGCCATGCTGTATTGCATAACCAACTAGAGGGCTCATCCCTGGGAAGACTAATTCTACCTCTCTCAGTAGCTGTTAGCTGCCTGCACCTCTCCGTAGAGGTCCTGTGATATTGTCCCCATGCCCAGTGGCATGCTCACATAGAAAAGGTAGTTTAGGTATCTCTCTCATCTCAAAGGACACAAAAATTTAATCCTACTTTAAACATCTTATGTAACATTAGTTATCTCACCAAACATCTTAGCTTCAAAACTAGTCATATTGAAGGGTAGGACTTCAACTTAAGAATTGAAGGAAACAACAAATTCTAGTAAATGTGCTGTGATTTTATTTAAAATCGCATTTTCCAAATCAGGGGTGGGGAGGGTTGGGGAGGGGTAGGGTGAGGTAGGGTGGGGGAGCTGTGTGAGGATATTTTAAGAAAACCCTTGTTTGAAAGCAGTTTGCAATTCAAGCCTCTAGAACTTTGAGAAATTTTCATTCCTGAAGCCACCTAATTGGTGGTATTTTGTAATGGTAGACCAAAAAGTCTAACACAGCAAACATATAATAGGCTTGTTATTCTTAAATGAATTAAGAATTTCAACACTGTCTTAGTGTTCTTTTCTTTTTAAAATTTTTCAAGACAGGGTTTCTCTGTGTAACAGCCTTGACTATCCTGGAACTCACTCTGTAGACCAGGGTGGCCTTGAACTCAGAGATCTACTGTTGGGATTATAGGTGTATACTCCACCGATCAGCCCCAGTGGTTATTTCTAACTATTGGGTTTGGACTTGATTTTATACTAGAGTATTTACATGTTATGTAAATTAGCTTGCTGCTATTTTATGGTAAAAGACTCAGATACCCCTGAGTCAGAAACAGTACTGAAGTGGAAACTTAAGGATTCTTTGGAAAGTCATTTGTGTTGGATTGTGTTTTGCTGGGACAAACACGTGAGGCAGACATAGGTGAGAGGATGTTCTGCTAAAGCAAGCACATGAAAGGACACGAGATGAAGGATTCCTTGCCAACAGCACGCAGGCATTGGTCTGCCTTACACTGCACAATTGAGCTCCGTTTGTCAGGACTCCATAGAGAGAAATGCATCGAAAACCTCTGGTGTTGTGCTAAGATTCTTGCCTCTTCAGCAGACTCGGGCCCACTGGTAGAGTGATGTCACTAAGTGTAGTCACCACCTCTTTTGTAACACCACTTCAGCTTGGGAATCTATGTTATGCTCCAGGCAGGAAATTGATCATTCTAGGCACTGGATATCTTCATCTATGCCTGCTTTTAAACCATTATTATTCTTTGTCTGTAATTCCAGTGCCGGCTCTGGATAGTCTTGCCCCTAGAATCAATGCCAAGATCAAAAAGATAGGTTCTCTTTTCTGTCTCATTAGGCCTCTCTCAGTTTGTCCTATAAAAGTTTTCAGCACCGTTCCTCTGAATAATAGGTTCTATGGGGGCACTAACTGAACCCCGATACAGAACGGGTCTGGGCTAGAAGAGTTAAGAACCGCCCACACAAGGGGTCAGTCCTATTAAGCAGACCTACCATGCCTGTTCTGGGAGGATAATCCATTTGGAGTGAATATGGGCGTGGTCTGATCTCAGAGGTGTTGATGTGACAAGGGGACCTTTCCCTGTCCTGATATGGTTTGAAGGGTTAAAGCCTTCCCATCCCTTGGCTTGTTTTCCCTTGTCCGTGAATCTGAGCAAAACTCTGGAATCATCTCCTTGGCAGGCAACCGTGGTAAGAGCCTCTTCTGACACCCTCCACCCCCTTTCTCCAGGGATTGTTTCACTTCCCTGGCAGCATGATAGAACTGTCAGGGTCCCCACATCTGATAGCTTTTGCCCTGGGCACATGTAAAAAGTCTTCCATCAGCATTCAGGGTATGAATCTTGAGGAGTCTGTTGGGTGTTGGGCCATGAGTTATCAGCCAGATGACATAAATCAAAAATCAAATCTGGGAACCAGGATGTTCCAATTGGCCCTTTTGTACAAGCCAGATGGGCATGATAGCCAGTCTCAGAATTTTAATCGCCCAATTAAATCAAAAGGCTGGTGTGGGTTAGGGGTTGCAGTACATACAGTTAGCAGGGACAGTAGACTGAGGACAGAGTCCATTTTAACTTGAGGGGATTGGTGTTCCTTCCAACCTTCCATTCCATTGAGGCTGGAGTCAGGTGGTCTTCTTTAGTGAAGAAGGGATTAGCAGGTCTGCCTTGTGTGTGTGTGTGTGTAGTGCACCCAGACAGTGATTCCATCCACTCTGATGGCAGTTGGCAAGGTCAAGAGGACCATCCAAGGTCCTTTCCATCTGGGTTCAAGCACACCTTGGCAAAATTTCCTCACACAGTCTCAGTCTCTTGGTTGAAACTTGTGAGGTTCTGGAACTGGGCCTGCTTCCTAAAGGGCACGTAATTTAGGCCAAACATGTTTCTGAGACCATTTAGTAGCTCTGACCTGAACTATTCTATCATCATCCTCCAGTTCTGCAATGGCTGAGGAATACAGGCTGGGTACAATGGGGTTTAGTTCCATGTGGTAAGGGGAATCTTTACGGGATACAGGGCAAAGGGAAGGAGCTTCACCCAATCCCCACCAGTCTCTACAGCTAATTTAGTTAAGGTCTTTTTAAATGTTCTATTCAGTCTTTCCACCTGCCCTGAACTTTGGGGTCGGTATGCACAATGCAATTCCCAACCTACCCCAATAAACTTTGGTACATCCTGATTTACCTTGGACAGAAATGCCAGTCCATTGTCTGACCCTATCATCATATGAGGAAATCCATACCCGGGTAAGATGTCCTCCAGCAATTCCTTGGCCACTACCTTTGCTGTTTCAGTCTTAGTTGGGAACGCCTCTATCCATCCAGAGAAAGTGTCCACAAATACCAACAGATACTTATAGCTGGACCTTCCCGGCTTGACCTCTGTAAAATTAATTTCACTATAGGTCCTCAGTCTGTTATTTCACAGTTGAAAACCTGGATGTTTAGGATTGCTGGGAGTATTGGTCAATTGGCAAGCTTTACAATCTGTTACTACATCGTCAATAGTGCTCTATATATCCTTGAAAATCACTTTGGATTGTCTGACCACATCTGCCGTTCATCTGACACCCATGTGGGTGATTCTATTGATTTCTCTATGAGTGATTCTTGGTAAAGAGGTAGGTAATATTAGCTTACCTTCAGTTGATTACCACCAGCCCTCTAGACATTGACTCTTGGGCTGGTTTTTAGCCCAGTCAGTTTCTTCTTCTGTATAGACCACTTGCTCTGGCAGATTGGCACTAGGGAGTTCCGGTAAGACAGTGGCAAATACAGAGGTGGCTGTTTCCTGCAAAGCTTCCTCCTTGGCAGCCTTGGCAGCTAGGTTGTCATCTCTACCCACTGGTGCTGTTCCTTTTCGGTGCCCTGGGCAATGAATGATTGCCAATCTTTTTGGCAGCCAGAGGGCTTTACGGAGTTGTAGAATTTCCTCTTTATTATTGATAGTTCTTCTGCTGTTAGGAGTCCTTGTTCCTGGTCAATGGCTCCATGCACATGAGCGGTTGCAAACGCACACTGGCTGTCTATGTGGATGTTAACATCCAGGCCTTTTCCCATGGTGAGGGCCTGTGTTAATGCTCTCAGCTCAGCCCTTTGAGCTGAAGTGCCCAGAAGAAGAGACTGAGCCCAGGTTACCTCCATTTCCATAGTCACCACTGACCCTGCTCTCCTCTGATCTTCACGGATGAAGCTGCTCCTGTCCATAAACCAAGTTTGCTCTGCCCCAGAGTCTTCAGGTAAGGCACTATGTATCTGAGCAGAATCTCGACACATTGGTGGAGTGGATGTCCAAGTCAGGATCAGGTAGGAGTCACGGGTGCAGAGAAGCAGGCAGCTGGAAAGTAACTCAGCCAGGATTGATTAGTAAAGACTTATTGATAATGAGTCCTATGGGCATTACTGAGCCATTGCTCAGGAAACAGCTTGAGTACCACTTCAGTTGCATGAGGGGTGAGGGGAAAAGTCACAATCAAATTCTGTCCCAGAGTTAATTTATCTGCATCTCTCACCAATGGTGCTGTGGCTGCAATAATATGCAGGCAAAGTAGCCATCCTGCTGATACTGGGTCTGGTTTCTTTGATAAATAAGCCCCTGGCTGTTTCCATGGCCCTAAAGTTTGGGTCAAGACCCCTTTAGCTACCCCTCCATATTCATCAACATATAAATGGAATGGCTTAGTGATGTCTGGTAGCCCCAGATCAGAGGCAGACAACAGGGCCTGTTTTATCTTTCCTGAGTCCAGATAAGTCCTTAGTTTCTTTCATGGCTTCATATGGGGGCTCAGCCTGAGATGGCCAAGTCTGGAACCCATAATCTAGAGAAGCCTGTGTACCCCCAAGAACTCTCACCTATCAACGGGTCTGGGGGATAGGAATACTGAGCACAGTCTCCTTTCTCCCTGCTGAGAGCCATTGTTGGTCTTCCTTCAGAATGTAAGTGAGGTAAGTTATCTCAGTCTTGCAAAGTTGCACCTTTCTGGCTGATGTTTGATAATTCCCCCTAGAGTCTGCAAGAGTCTCTGAGTCCCCTTTTGGCAGTTCTGCTTAGACTCTGTTGCAATCAGAAGATCATCTACATATTGGATGAGGGTAATATCCGGGTTGTTAGCCAGGTATTCACCCAGGCCCTCATGCAAAGCTTCACCAAAGATAGTGTGTGAATTCTTGAAGCCATGGGGAAGGTGAGTTCTGGTGAGATGTCTGTTGATACCTTACTCTGGATCATACCATTCAAAAGCAAAACATTCCTGACTCTTAGGGGCTATAGGTAAGCTTTTTTTTAAAAAAAAAAGGCATCTTTTAGATCAAGGACAGAGCATCACTGAATATGGGGTGTGATCCCCTGTCCTGCCTCCTGAGACATGGGATACTGGTGAACCTAAACTGGGTCAGCTCCTGGTTTAAGCTCAAAAAACACAGGAGGTCAATGTTTTGCCAGGCCCTTACCCCTTGTTTCTGCCTATGCTTGGGAAAATTTCTCAGCCAGACATCCAAGTCTTACTCTGTGGAGGCTGGTGATTCATATAGTCTGTACTCAGTCTCAGAGTCAAAACCTAGATTGGGTTGCCTTTCTGATCCAGTAATTGGTTTAAAATTAATTTGAGCTCTCATATTTAGTAACAAATATTTCCCCCAGCAAGGAGTACAGGCATTCAGGGGTGACCATAAATGAGTGGGTTACTCATCCCATCCCCAAATCTCCTGATCTTCGGGAGTCCATGAATGTTGTTTGGTACATGTGGTCCCTTGGACCCAGGACCTTTTGGAAGACTGTGGTACCTTGGCCTTCAGAAGCACCAAATGTTGAGCCCTGGTATCTACCATGAAGTCCAAGGGCTTCCCCTCCACTCTAAGGGTTACCCTGGGTTCAGGGAGGGGGTCTGAATCCCGTCTTCATCAATATTCTTTCCCCCAGTCTCTAGCCCAGTGGCTTTCTTCCTTGCAGTAAGCACACTGGCTCTTGCCTAATTGGGATTAGTGGCCTTCTTTAGATTCTTTTCCTCCAGCAACCCATTGGAGCTGGCATTTTCTTTCCCCTGGATCTGAGGCATTGTTGGCTAGAAGGACTCTGGATGAATCTCTGTTCAGTGTCTTTCCTGTCTTAATCTGTTTTTCTTCTGTACTTTCTCTGTAACTTCCACTAAATCTCAACGATTTTACTCCTAATCTTTCTTGCCTCTATAACTTCTTCCTGATGTCCCTCACTGACCGATTGATGAAAGCCAGGGCTGCCATGCTAGAATTCTGTTTTCTCAGGGCCTATGTGAATATAGCTATGGACATGTTATAGCATGGCATACTTGAGAAATGCTGCTGGCCTTTGACCTGCTCCCTGCCTAACATCATAGACCTTGGCCAAGTTAGTGGGCAGCCTCCCCTAGCAGCCGCTTTGAACAGAGTCTGGCAGTAGACCTGGGGACACCTCTTGCCTTCAGCCATGTTGAAACTCCAGTCTGGTCTCCTAAGGGTAAATCCTCCATCACTGTCTGCTTGGTTCTGGGTTGAGGTGCCATTATTTCCTGGAATGCTTCTCTGAGCCTGTAAGATAATGCACTCCCTTTCTTCAGTAGTAAAAGGAATGTGGAAAAGCTGCTGACAGTCATTCCCGGTAGGCTGATGAGTAAAGAGAAGAGTGTCTAAGAGGCCAATAAGGTCCTTAGGGCCTTAGAAAATGGGGCGTTTTTTGTCCTCCAATTATGGAGGTTGGCAGCATCAAGGGCCAGTAGTGGTGAAGTTGACTCCCCATGCTGGTCTGCTGCCCCCACTGCCCGTGGAGGCAGAAGAGCAGAGTCTGCTTCCGGCCCGTGTCTGGGGACACAGTGCACCTACTTCTCATGCCCTGTGCAGATCCCCCTTCTGACCCCAAAGCTGATGCCACTGGGGCAGGTGGCAGGGCTGGAGCCAGCTCCAGTTGTTCCCCATCACCCTGTGGCGCAGGCAAAGGGGATCCACAAGGAGAGGAGAAGACAGGGTCTTCTGGGGTACGATACTGTAAAACGTCGGAGAGGAGCTGTGGTCTGGGATGTTCTTGTTCATCGGACACCAGTCTTGTAACTATTCCTGTTGACGAAGAAATGTTAGCAAGGGAAAAGGGAGAGGTTTAAGCCAAGGTGGAGGGTGAGTGACTCAGTCCTTCCAGACTACTATGCTCAGGGTGCCCTTGAGCTTTTTGAAACGCTTTATCTTCTACTGCCAACACCGTGGGGAGGGAAGGTCCCCTCTGGTTGCCATTCAACTAGAGCCCACCATTCCGAGTTGCAAGAAGGGGCCATCTTCCCTTTCTTCCCATCTGAAGATAGGTTATGAGCCCTAGCCTTAAGTTCCTTAAAATGAGTTAAAATAAGATGGAGGGGTCAGAGGCAGTCTGCCCCGTGGTGTCTATCACAGTCCAATGCAGACAAAGACCAAACAACACAAGAATCAGAGCAGACACAGAAAAAAATAGCTGCTCTGCAACCGAAAACAACAATGAATCCAATAACTCACTCACAGTTCCCCTCTTCAGAAACTAAACGTGACACAGGGAGGAAAGTGATAATGGAACTCTCCATCTTCCACCAAAAATTCCTCTAACTGAGGGGCGGGCACCTCGTCCACCTGGGATTGGTGGACGTCTCCTTGACCCCTGCAGCTGTGATCCTCCAGAGCTTACCTCCTGCCATGTGTACTGACACTTCAAGACTTTCTCCATTTTTCAAAAAATGAAAGAACAGAAAAAAAAAAGAAAGTAAGAACAGACACAGAGAATACACAAAAGACACTAGACACTTAGTGGTTGTGCCTAGCCAACTCACCAGATCAAGAGACACCCCCCCCCCAAGAGACCGCCAGGAACTGTAACTCTGAAACAAGCACAGGAGATTGCTTATTCAGGCTTGAGCCTAGGCCACAACCCTTCCTATGGCAACAGGACAGGAGAGCTGCTCCACGGGCTAGGGGAACAGGTTTATAAAGGAAACTTGCGAGCCGGAGCTTCCAAGCCCTGGCGTGACCTGGGAGGTAAGGGGGTGTCGGCCTTGAAGCTGATTGTTCACAATATCAGGTTGTCCATGAGGAGGCTTGACCATACATCAGAAAGGAGCGTCTTGACCTGGGATGGCTTGTTTTCCTATCTGCAGCTGTGCTGTGGCTTTGTAATTGCCAGAGACATTTCATGTTTTTCTCAGAACTCAAGGGTGGAGGCCATGCCTCTCTAAGGACACGTTAACTTAAAGTGGAGTCTGAAAACAAAATGAAGTTTATTCTGCTACTGTAATCCCTTCGTCTGCCTAGCTGCCACCGCACCCTTGCCTTGCTGGCTCGGCCACACACGTGTCTTCTCTCCTCTGTGCCAGCACGGGCCTTCCTCACAGCTTTCCTCTCTCGTTCTCCCACATGTTTTTCTCTGCTTCGAGCTCTCTTCAAAAGAGGTCTGCATGGCTGCCTTCCTCTGCTTTGAGGTGAGGACACCCCTCCTAACCATCTTCCTGGTGCAGCGCTACAGCCTACTCCCCGTGCCCCCCCTTTTGATTTTCCACCAGCATTATTGTTCTACATAGTATTTCCTTGTGCATTGTTTGCCTCCCCATGTCACACTGGACTTTAAGCTATCCAAGAACAGGGCTTTTTGTCTGTGTCTTACGTTATTGGGTTCCTAGTGCCAAGCCCTAGAACCTTACATACTGGGGCGTGGGGGGGCGGGGAATTAATTAGAGTTAATGGATATAGAAGGTAGGTACATAACATGGTCTCCTTGGAGCTCAGCTGAGTGCATTCTGATTATTTCCTCTATTGCATAAAAATGTCTTGAACATTCAAGATTTTTTTTATCATTAATCATATATTTTATGATGAGGAAACAAGGTCTTCAGATTATTAAATTCTTAATTTCTTTTACTGCAATTCAGATTAACTGATTTTTTAAAAAAATAGTATTTTGTAACATTTATTTATAAAAATTTAATATGTGGCTACAGCAGTTCTGAAGTATAGGTACCTAAATATGTATGTAAGAAATGATATGTGCTTATAAAAATCTGTTTTATTTCATTTATGTTACTGCTTATAAAATTTTTACTACACTGTTGTCATTACCACTCAAAACTATTTTAATAGATTTCTTGCTTATTATTTATTTCTTTAAATTCTCACTTAAAAGCATTAAAATGATCTGGTAATGAACACTTATAAGCACTGATATGAGAGGCATAATGAGCACTAGTATGGGTAAAGTGTTTCAAATGGAAAGATAGCCTATACCAGTTTGTCAGGAAACACTTCTACAGACCAAAGCCCCTGTACTAAGAGCACTGATGCTTTGGGGACAGGTTTTGCTGTTTTCAACATTGGCCATAAATGCTTAAAATTGAGAAGTAAGATACTGTGTTATACCTTTAAGATGATCATTTCTTCGAGTGTTTCTCTTTTATGTTAAAGGATATAATGAACTCTTTGTATCTGTGCAAAGCATTTCCCTAAAGAAATTTAGTGTTTCATGATTGAAACACTTCCAGGTCTTCTAAAAAGCACTGTAGATATTTTAATTGTGGTTAACTATAGTTAATTAGTTCCTTCAAAATTATTTCAATTTAGAACTACTTTATCTTACATCTTCCCTCTCTAAATTCTGACAGTCTATGGAACCTACTTTAAAAGCTGATGCCTTAAAGATAAAAGATAAAAGATTTCTTAAATTTAAATATATTTAATATGTATCTTTTTAAAAATTTTTTTAAAGATTTGTTTGTTTGTTTGTTTGTTTATTTATTTATTTATTTATTATATGTAAGTACCCTGTCTTCAGACACCAGAAGAGGGTGTCAGATCTCTTTACAGATGGTTGTGAGCCACCATGTGGGTGCTGGGATTTGAACTCATGACCTTCGGAAGAGCAGCTGGTGCCCTTACCTGCTGAGCCATCTCTCCAGCCCCAATATGTATCTTTTTATGTGTTAAGATGTGTCTTTTTATGTGTATGAATGTGTTGTCTCCATGTATTTATATGTACCATGTGCATGCCTAGTTTCCATGGTGGCCAGGAGGTGTCAGATCCCCTAGAACTGGAGTTATGAATGGTTGTGTGCTGGAGTTGTGAGTGGTTGTGGGCTGGAGTTATGAATGGTTGTGTGCTGGAGTTATGAATGGTTGTGTGCTGGAGTTGTAAGTGGTTGTGTGCTGGAGTTATGAATGGTTGTGTGCTGGAATTGTGAGTGGTTGTGGGCTGGAGTTGTGAGTGGTTGTGTGCTGGAGTTGTGAGTGGTTGTGTGCTGGAGTTGTGAGTGGTTGTGAGCCACTGCATAGGTTCTATGAATTGAACCTGGATTCTCTGCAAGACCAACAAGAGCTCTCACCTCCTGAGCCATCTCGTCAGGTCATTATTATGCCTAGGAATGCATGTGCACATGTGATCCCATGTAAGCCACAGTGTTCATGTGATCCCATGTAAGCCACAGTGTTAGTGTTCATGTGATCCCATGTATGCCAGTGTTCATGTGATCCCATGTATGCCACAGTGTTCATGTGACAGTCAAAGGCGGTGTGTGGTCTTTTTCCAGCTTCACGTGGGTGTTAGAGGTAGAACTTAGGCCTCCAGATCTGTACCACAAACACTTCACAAGTCCTTGCTGAATCATTTTGGCAGACCCTGAAGAAGTTCTTCAGAGTCTTTAACAGAAACATCTAACCATTATTAAAAAACACTTGTTCACCCCCCCCTCCAAGACAGGGTTTCTCTGTGTAGCCCTGGCTGTCCTGGAACTCACTCTGTAGACCAGGCTGGCCTTGAACTCAGAAATCTGCTTGCCTCTGCCTCCCAAGTGCTGGGATTACAGGCGTACGCCACTACGCCTGGTGAGTAGGTCATTCTTAATTAGTGATTAATGGGGAAGGCTCAGGGCTGATGGACTTGAGTTCTTTAAGAAGGCAGGCCGAATAAGCCACGAGGAACAAGCCAATATGCGGGGCCTCCCCATGGCCCCTGCACCAGCTCCTGTCTCCAGGGTCCTGCCTTGCTTGAGTTCCTGTCCTGACTTCCTTTGATGCTGAAATGATGTGGAAGTGGAAGTGGAATAAACCCTTTCCTCCTCAAGTTGCTTTTTGGTTATGGTGTTTCACTGACAGAAACCCTAAGATAAACACATTCAGATTTTACTTAGGAAAATTGACTCTTCAACTGGATGTTGCACATGTCTGCTGCGGTTTGGTTCTTCCTGGGATCACATTGTCTCAAGAAGAGGATTCTGGGGACTTTGACTTTCTTGGTTTAACTCATGGGACCACTGACAGAGAACACAGGTATTACAGGGCAGGAAGAAAATGTAGAGTCTTGACTTTGATTGTCTTTGCAAACTAATTCTACGAAAAACTAACAGAGACTTGTGTGATTATGTAGGCAGAGCTATCAGGATGAACCCTTGTCAAAGGGGCAAGAGAGTGACCCCCATGGAGGGCTCTGGATCTGTGGTAGCTCAATCTTCTTTCAAGTGGGGTGAAGAGACTAAATATTAATGGCTCTCCTCTCAGTCCTGTCCACGGAAATGGAAATAATCCCGACCCAGGCGCTGTGGTGATTTGAATAAGAATGCCCCCATAGACCCAGCTGGTAGTGCTGCTGAGGGAGAGGGCGTGGCTTGATGAGGAACTATGGGACTGGGGATGGAGTGAGAAATGAGTGTCTGTCCCACTTACAGTTTGTTCTCTCTGCGTTGTGACTGTGACTGAAGGTGTGATCTCTCCGCTTCCAGTCCATCTCCCAGCTGACATGCCTTGGCCACCGTTACCTATCCTCCCCACAAGTTCAAGTCAACATCTCTTTGACTTGGTCTGTTGTGTGCATTTTTAAAAACACACTACCACCCAGGAGCTGGCCCGTCCGGAGGCCCCTCCACGTTTAACAGGAGGCTTCCTATTGATCCGTCCAGGGTCAGCTGAACCATCCCCTAGCCCGGATCCTCTCTGCCCACCTTTGCTCCACAGATGGAAAGTTCTCGGTCAGCTTTATTACATTAGAATGTGCCCGCTAGCACAGTTGCTGGGCTCAGGTACCTCCCACCTGGAAATGTGTGCCCTTAACAGTGTATTCTCTCCACCTGTCCTTCTGCTGACACAGAGGTGGGTGTAACAGAGATTGGCACACTTAAGGAGACGCCTGCTTCACACTGGAGAAGGTGGAGGGTGCCCTTAACTAGGCCTGCAACTTGTGGTAGAGAAAGGTCTCAGCATTCAAAAGCAGCTGCATGTCTGATGTCGGGGTGAGGGGCCAGCCCAGGTTGGCAGCCGCACTTGGCAGTGCAGTCCACATGGTACTAGCTTTTGATGCATGAAAAACATGCAAGCATGAGCAGGGTTAGAGTCGTCTCTCAGTTCCTGAGAGCCTTTGAGGTCAGCATGTGGCTGGGTGCGGCCCTGTTAAATGAGCTTGTAAGACTTGCAGGACTCAGGGGAATTTTCTAATAAAACACTATATGCTTCCAGAAAGCAACAAGTTAACAAAAAATTATGAGATGCAAATTAGTCTCAATAACCATGCCAAGCCGAAGGGTTTACCTTTGATGTTGAGAGTGCATACTATTCTTGCAGAGGGTCTGAGTTCAGTTCCCTGTACTCATACCAGATGACGGGTCTTTGGGTGGGCACATATTCATACATATACATACTCAAAAATAATATCTTTTATAAATGTTCCCACCACAGATGCATCTTTGTGCAGTGGATGGTCATTGATGTGGACCTCACAGCTCACTACAGGCTGAGCCTAAGTGTCCGTGGCGTGCTCAGCTACAAATGAGACATCTGTCACTTCACGCCGAGGTTCAGAGAACCATCTCAAAGGAGAGGGCAGAAAGAGTGTGAGGCACAGAGGTCAGGAGGACTGGACTGCGACTGTCCTCTTAACATGACAGGACCGCTGCAGTCGTGAACTTACAGCAGCCTTGGTTGCCTGCCCGAGACCAGGTCCATGTCCTAGCGTGCGTGCTAGAGGCTGAGAGCTCACGATCCACGCCCCTGACCAAGAGCTGTGGCCAGGGCTGCAGAGTCCGCTTTTGTTAAGGGTGTGTTTCTGGCGAGTAACTATGCTCCAGTGCTGACCTAGAAGTGTACATGGGCAGCACGGACTGGACTCAGTGGGTTGTTTAAAAGGAGGACATACATGTGGGGACTTAAGGGAGTGAAGAGAGTTCTGGAAAGAATTGTGGAAGACTTGGGGATGATAATATGGATTAATCACGTAATAACAAATGACTTTCTAAATGCTTGTCAAATTTTCACTCTATTATTCTATTATTCAACACTAGAGTAAACCTCAAAAGCCTGATCATATATGGTAACAATAAACCTATTTGTATCAATAATTTTGTTTTAATTTTTCTAGGCAAATGCAATAGGCCGGAGTGCTAAAACTGTCCGGGAATTTCTAGAAAAAAATTATACAGAAGATGCAATTTCAAATGACAGTGAAGCTATCAAACTAGCAATAAAAGCTTTGCTCGAAGTGAGTGACCTTGTATGCTGTATTCTGAGGATTTGTTTTGGGTTTCTTTACTCTATTTTGTTCATTAAACACACAATTTTCAGAAGTAGGTTGTTTGTTTATAGTGTTGAAGATTCACATCCAGGACATACACACAGACACAGACACAGACACAGACACACACACACACACACACACACACACACCAGGCACACACACTGTAGCACTGAGCTGTACCCAAACCAGCTGAAGGAGTCCTTACATGTCCTTGCTCTACACTAGGTTGTCCAGTCTGGCGGGAAGAACATTGAACTGGCTATAATAAGGAGAGATCAACCTCTGAAGGTGAGTTTCTGCTCTCTGAAGGAGAGATACTGCTAGCGTGGTTTGACAGACGTTAAAATGCTGCGGTGCCTGTGAGTTGCCCCTGAAAGCATGCTACACCCATTGACCCCACAGCAATCTGTTAGGCTGAGAGTTGCAAGTCTGCTAGCTTATTGCAAGCAGGGGCATACTCCTGGCTGTGTGAAGACTCAGAGGTGGTAAGAGCTTGACACAGACTGCCCATTCAGTGTCCACGTCTGTCAGTAGGAACCCCTACAGTCTGTCCATCCAGAGGGCAGGAACGTGTGTTCCCACCACTAGACGAGAGAACCTTCATACGCTCTGGTCACTGCAGTTTTTCCTCTGGTTCTGAGGATCTAACCCAAGGCTTTGTGTATCGCCCGCACTACACACTTCAGGCCTGTGTGCATCACAAGCACTATCTATCTATCTATGCCGCTGAGTTACATGCCTCTGTCCTGTGTGGTGGATTTTCGTCTCATGTCTCTACATTGCACTTGTAAATGCCTTGATCCTCTTTCACATTTTCGTTTTAATCCCTGGTATACCAACCTTCTCGTGTTTCCTGGTGACAATCCAGACAGTGCTTGTGTCCCTTTCCTCGACCATTGTGAGTTAGCATCAGGACAGCTTGCCAGGTTACTATGCTAGTGGCCTCAGTGGCTTACGCGCATTTCTTATGTGGTTTCTTGTCCCTGAGGTAGAATGGTTAGCAGTCTAGTTTGCCAATAGTTCTTTATATAGAATACATAAAACCTCTCAAAACATGGGAAAAAACTGGACTAAAACATGCTTAGACGATTGATTTTTATATGTTTTCCTCTGTGTTTAAGGAAAGTAGTTTCAGAAAAAAAATCCTGTCAAATTCAGCAGTGTGTAAACTAATGTGGTGCGTGGGGGTGTTTTACACTTTTCCAAAAGATGGGACAAGAAGATGGGACAGCAGCGAAGTCTCAGTAGATCAGAGGAATGGGCCAGGGTCTTGGAGTCGGCCCTGCACAGCCCCACAGGAACAGGAGCGTAAGCACAGGCTGTGGAGATGAGGAGTGGGCTAGGGTTTCACTTCTGACAAGACTTGGAGACAGATCCACCACCAGAGAAGCTCCGAAGCCACAGAAGTCAGGATTGCTTCTTGAGCTGTGTCCGGGCGCCTGCTGAGGCGGACACACACACACACACACACACACACACACACACACGCTCTGCGTGAACTGGCATCGGGTGGTAAAAAGGTGCAGTGACTGGAAGCCGAGTTCAAGGGTTGCTGCATGTGGCATTTCAGCACTGGCTGCACAGTGAGTAGAGCGCTTTGAATTTAGTAGAGCACGTTAACATGCTGAGGTGTGCTGTCCTGAGCCTGCACTGCAGACCAGTTCGTTTCTCAGGATGACGGTGAGCAGAGTGGCCATCACTAGTTTCCGGCTTTCTCCTGTACAAACTGAGGCCATTAGTTACTCCACCCACGCTGTACAACCACCACGGTGATACATGCCTGTCAGCACTAACCCTAGGGAGACCAAAGCAGTGGGTGACAAGTTCTAAGTAGGCCACGGCTACATAGCAAGACCTTCTACCTCAGAGAAGTATGGAACAGGCAGAGCTTTAACCCCAGCACCCAGAAAGCAGTCAGAGCTCTATTAGTTCAAGACCAGCCTGGTTCACATAATGAGTTCTGGGGCAGATAAGACTACATAGTGAGAACCTGACTTAACAACAACAACAACAAAACCCGCCCCCACACCAGAGCTACACCGAGAAACCCTGTCTCGAAAAACAAAACAAAACAAAACAAAACAAAATAGACTGCTAATGGGGGGCATAAAGGAATAACAATAAACAGAAGGAAAAATGTATTTGCCTAAAAGGGAAAAAAACAGAATATTTCTTATGAGCGATGTCAAGAGTTTTTAAGGGTGGACATTCAGAAAGAAACCTTGGTGCCCAAAATAAATGCTAAGGATAATAAGCAGGTTCTAGAAATCTCAGCCATGCTAGAAGACATTGTCACTGCACAGGGAGGTGATGCAAGAGGTTGAGTAGTCAGAAGCTGCAGATAGTGAACCCATCAGCTGTGGGAGCAGTGTGTCTCAGACTCTCCCCTGGGAGCAGTGTGTCTCACTCTCCCCTGGGAGCAGTGTGACTCAGACTCTCCCCTGGGAGCAGTGTGTCTCAGACTCTCCCCTGGGAGCAGTGTGTCTCAGACTCTCCCCTGGGAGCAGTGTGTCTCACTCTCCCCTGGGAGCAGTGTGACTCAGACTCTCCCCTGGGAGCAGTGTGTCTCAGACTCCCCCCTGGGAGCAGTGTGACTCAGACTCTCCCCTGGGAGCAGTGTGTCTCAGACTCTCCCCTGGGAGCAGTGTGACTCAGACTCTCCCCTGGGAACAGTGTGACTCAGACTCTCCCCTGGGAGCAGTGTGTCTCACTCCCCCCTGGGAGCAGTGTGACTCAGACTCTCCCCTGGGAGCAGTGTGACTCAGCCGCTCCCCTGGGAGCAGTGTGTCTCAGCCGCTCCCCTGGGAGCAGTGTGTCTCAGACTCTCCCCTGGGAGCAGTGTGACTCAGACTCTCCCCTGGGAGCAGTGTGTCTCACTCTCCCCTGGGAACAGTGTGTCTCAGATTCTCCCCTGGGAGCAGTGTGTCTCAGATTCTCCCCTGGGAGCAGTGTGACTCAGACTCCCCCCTGGGAGCAGTGTGTCTCACTCTCCCCTGGGAGCAGTGTGTCTCAGATTCTCCCCTGGGAGCAGTGTGACTCAGACTCTCCCCTGGGAGCAGTGTGTCTCAGACTCTCCCCTGGGAACAGTGTGTCTCACTCCTCCCTGGGAGCAGTGTGTCTCAGACTCCCCTGGGAGCAGTGTGTCTCAGACTGTCCTCCCCTCCCACAGAGTCAGCTCTGACTCCATTACAAAGGGCCAGCTGTGTCCTGCTCTCATCTCCCTGCCTGGTTCATTCTGTGTTCCTAGAACTTGCTGTTTACTCCTTAACTGGAAACTGTATCCTTACGGTAAACTTGTCTTAGTTGGGGGTGTGGGACCATGAAAGGCAGCCTGACTTCTGGCTGAGCTAGATTTCAACCCCCGTGACCCAGCAGCTGTTCCTGTAAGGAACTGAAGGCCGTTTGCCACGCTCCCAGACACCAGGCTCCTGATACGAGACCTCAGCTCTCCACAGCTCTGTGGCCATCAGTCTAATAGGGCAACACCCCAAGCCACTCCACAGAGGATGTGACCGCAGATCAAGAAGCCTCAAGACAGACCTCCATTTTAATGAGGTACCCAAAGGCCTGAAGAGCTTAGCCAATTAAGCTCTCCTTCCCAGACACCCCTTCCTGCAAAAGGTATTTAACCTCAGGCCTGCCCTGAGAAAGTGGGGTACGGTTTCACTCATCACAACTCTCCACCAACAATAAATGCTTTAAAACCATGGACTGCCTCTTGTCATCTGGATCTGCTGTGCTGGAGCAAAGGAGCAGGTCTTCCTCTGAGGAGCCGCCTCTAGTCTCATGCAGGAGGCCTCCCCGCACACCCAGCCACCAAGGCCGGCTGGAGCAAACCAAGGACTGAGTCTCCACCGGCACCAGCAGAGCTCTCCTTTCCCTCTTTTCCCTTACCCCAGGCTAGCTCCAGCCCCGTGGGCCGCTACTTCTTAGCTGTTCCTGGGCATCCGCGGCATCTGCATCTGCGGTGCCCAAGACAAGAACCCGTTGTCCCTGGCCTCCATGCAAGCAAGCTTCCCCCAGGAGCCAGCTTCCCCAGCTCCCCAGGGACCTCATGTGCTTCCCCACCCCCAGAGCAGGTCCTGCCACTTTGCACAGCCCTGCGGCAGCCTGGGGAGTAGAACTTCCCGACTCTGCCTTGCCTACTAGCTTGAGCCCTGGCCGGACTCGACCACCATTTTAACCCACAGGGGAGTCCTTCACAGAATTATTGTAGAGTGGATGGCTTAAAATTCCAATATTTCTCTCAGCCCTGAAATTCTGGATCAAGCGCAGGCATGGTCGGCTTCTAGTAAGGAGTGTCTTCTCACACTCTTCTCACAGGCTTGTGTACACACACGCACTCACACTGTCTGTCTGTTCTAAACTCCCCCTCACCTTCTCATGCACGCCCTATAATAGGAAGTAGAGACTGGACAAGAAGTGGCACCAAGCTACAAAACGTAAGGTCCCCACCTTTCCAAGGTTCCACTGCTTTCCGAAAGACCACCACCAGGTTGGCACCAAAGGCCCAAAATACCTGAGTCGTGGGAACCGCTCACATGCTAGCCATAGCAATGGCTGAACTGTGAGAGAAGCTGACAGTAGGAGGAGAGCGAGG
This sequence comes from Apodemus agrarius, assembly GCA_964023405.1. Classification (NCBI taxonomy): domain Eukaryota; kingdom Metazoa; phylum Chordata; class Mammalia; order Rodentia; family Muridae; genus Apodemus; species Apodemus agrarius. Next base: position 5,114,639 of record OZ030021.1, read on the forward strand.
GAGTGCTCAGAAAGAAATGTGGCATTAACATGTCAGAGTGACAGTGTATGTACAGGATGTGTAAGGAAGTGTCACGCCCCGCCCTCAGTGCTGCTGGATGTCTCCGGCCTGAATTTAACCTCCTTAGTAAAAGTGCATCACTTTGAGGTATTTTGTGGCATTCTGAGGTTATACAGTACAAAGTTACAGATAGAAAATATTCAAGTATTGTTATAATTTTTTTGATGTTTCCTTTTCTCAGATGTTTAGTGCTAAAGAAATTGAATTGGAGGTAACTGAAATAGAAAGGGAAAAGGATGAAGCAGAGAAGAAAAAGTCTAAGAAGTCAACCTAATGCCTAGGATCACGGAAGCTCACCTCCTCTGCTGATTAGAGTCTCTCCCTGAGGTTTCAGAAGAAATCAGTGAGCTGGAACCAACCATCGAGCTTTTCTACATTCATCTTCAAGAGCCGGTTGTTTTCAAACATAGGTTAATGGGAAGATTTTCTTTAAAATTCCTCAGTTCCACATAATTCTGAAACTTGAATAGTATTGTTGCTTTTCTTCATACAAGCAAATTCTAGGGGAAAAGAAGATGATTTCTAAAGTTAGTAATTCTCTTCTCTGTTAGTTAAGGAGCTAGTTGTCTCAAAATAAACTAACCCCTGAGCTGCATTTCTTGATGAATGGTAAGAACATCAATGTGTTGGTAAGGTGTCAGCATTGATAAAATCTGTCTGTGCTGACTCTGGAGGCTCAGGCAGGAGGACTGCAAGCTGGCCAGTGTGGTCGGCACTGAAAGCACAGAGTGAGCCCAGCATGCGGGTGTTCTTTTGTAAGACAGGATTGCACGCAGCTCGCACTGGCCTTGAGCCCTTCGTAGCCAGAGGATGACCTCAAACTCCTGGTCCTTTCATCTCCAGTGCTATGTGGAGCACAGGTGTGCCCCCCCCATGCCCAGCTAGACTTAGTTAGTCCTTATTACTATATAGTAGGAAAATAGACATTAAGTCACAATAATTTTCATTTGGGATTAATGTTGTAGAACTCTTTGTGTCTGCCTTCTATTCTGATTTAGAGGCTCTAATAGAGCTTTAAGGCTGGGTTCTAGATCATTCTCATCTTTGTTCTGACAGCTTGCCTATGGTGTGACTTAATAAATGCTTATAAAGTTGTTAACTTATAGAGTGACTCCTTGAAAGGGCTAAACATTGGGTAGAATAAGGGTAGATTAATTACCCTATGTAACTACGTGTGAAGAACTCAATTTGTTCATCCCTTTGGCACATGATGGAAGGCCACACAGTTAGTGAAAAATATATATACATATATAGGCATATATGTATATTTGCACATACACATACAAAGTGAATTCCTAAGTCAAAATATGCGAACTTCCAGGAGTGGGGGACAGCATTATACAAAAATATGAAGCTTTAAGAAAGCTGAAGGCTCATCTCATGAGATACATGCTGGGCACACACGGAGCTGGACAAGATCTGAGCCTTGTCCCGAAGCCGTCAACATGTCACTTGGTTGCACCCAGTCTTACCAACGCATGAGTCCCAAGGGCCTGTCTCCTGTACAGTCTGCAGATTTAACAAAGGTTATGATGCTAATGGTTTTGGAATTAAAAAAAAAACTTAAATGTTGCATACAATACCAGATTTTTAAAAAAGGAAATGAAACATTTTATGTCCTTATGAACAAAAGAAGAGGATGAAACAGGAAGAGGGAGAAACTGCCATTTATTCATAAAGTGGCAATCCTTTACAGGAGGAGGGCTGCACTCCAACTCTGAGAAACAGGACTGAAGAGCAAATAACACTGGGTTGAATACTCGGCCCCCAGCGGCCTGCACTGCTCTGGAAAATTATGGAACTGTAGGGTGTGGCCTTGCTGAGTCAGGTCACTGGAACCCTTGTTTTGTCCTCATTCCTCCCTTTTGGAATGGGAAGGTTTGGTCTGTGCCATTGCTTACTGGAACAATGTAAGTTGGTTTCATTGTAGAGGTGTCATGGTTAAGAGATCAGGAATCTAGCTGGGCAGTGGTGGCACACTCCTTTAATCCCAGAACTTTGGAGGCAGAGGCAGGCGGATTTCTTTTCTCCTTTTCTTCCTTTCTTTCTTCCTTTCTTCCTTCCTTCCTTTCTTTCTTTCTTTTCTTCTTTTCTTTTTCTTTGTTTCTTTCTTTGTTTCTTTCTTTCTTTGTTTGTTTGTTTGTTTCTTTCTTTCTTTCTTTCTTTCTTTCTTTCTCTTTCTTCCCCCCTCCACCCACCCCCCCTCCCCGACAGAGTTTCTCTGTGTAGCCCGGGCTGTCCTTGAACTCACTCTGTAGACCAGGCTGGCCTCAAACTCAGAAATCCTCCTGCCTCTACCCCCCCCAAGTGCTGGGATTAAAGGCGTGTGCTACCACCGCTTGGCTTTTTTCCTATTTATTTATTTATTTTTGGGCAGGCGGATTTCTGAGTTCGAGGCCAGCCTGGTCTATAGAGTGAGTTCCAGGACAGCCAGGGCTACACAGAGAAACCCTGTCTCAAAAAAAAAAAAAAAAAAAAAAAAAGAGAGAAGAAAGAAAAAGAAAAAGAGATCATGAATCTTACAAGAAAATTGTAAACCTTTGGACAGTGTGGCGTGTCTTATTAGAGTTTCTATTGCTGCAGTGAAACACCATAACGAAAGCATGACGGGGAGGAGGGCTTATCAGGCTCACATTTTGATATCACTAGTCATCAGTTCCTTAATGGAGCGTCTCGCCTCTCCGCTGACTGTAGCTTGTGTCAAGTTGACAGAAAACTATCCAGCACAAACTGTAAAGATCCTAGAGACTTTAGAAGTTGGAGTGAATGCTGGTATGAGCTACAAGCCTATGGGGACAGGGATAACAGGTTATGTCTTAGAGTATGATCTTTGGATACACATTGTGGGTTGACTTTGTCTGTATTATAATTGTCTGTAGTCTGATGATCTAGACTCATCAAGGAAATAGCTGTTTGAGCATTCCTGTAAAGGATTATCCAAATTCGGTTAAGTTGGGCGATTCAGACAAAACATAGGTTGTACCATTCTATGGGCTAGGAACCCAAGCTGAATAGAAAAGAAAACATGAGCTGAGCAGACATATCTGCACCCTGACGGTGCACAGTAAGGACATGTGGCAGTCGCCTCAGTCTTCTGCCGTCATAACCTACACACCATGGTGTCTTAGACACTTGAACTGTGAACCCTAATAAACCTTTCTGTGATTAGATTTCGTTACAGCAAGTCTTCCACACACATAGTGTCTTATTAACTACTGTTTCTATCTTGCTTTTCCAACAGTACGCAAGGCAGAATTAAAGTTCGGCCCTTGTGTCATTCTTTCCTGTGTATTGACCAGCTTTCTTTACATAGACATTTGTTTTCATATTTTTACATTTACTTTTGCAAATACTGCAATGAAAGATGCATGTTTCAAATATGCTGAAGAATTTTTTAAAGAATCCATCAGATAATTAGAATTGCAGTTACACAAATCTGTGCTTCTGCAAACAGTCCCTCCCACTCTTCCATTGTAGCTGTGGTGGCTCTGTCTGTGGCCTGCTCAGCCAGACTGGGGATGTGAGTCCCGTTGACCCTTTCCTATGTGACTCCACAGTAGGGATGGCTACAAGAAAAATCTGTGCAAGATTGAAAAGGCATAGTGTGGGTGTGGGCACAGCGGCAAGGGCAGCTGCAGTGTGGGTGCGGGCACAGCGGCAAGGGCAGCTGCAGTGTGGGTGCGGGCACAGCGGCAAGGGCAGCTGCAGTGTGGGTGCAGGCACAGCGACAAGGGCAGCTGCAGTGTGGGTGCAGGCACAGCGGCTGCGCCGACATCAAGCTCACTCCCTTCCTTGGTGTAGACGGAGCGGTCGGTGGCCACTCACTGGCTCCAAATCTTCTATTCGTGTTCTTTAGGTTTCTGGCAACTGGCCCATCATGTTTGGTTCTTCAGGTATAACAACATCACTTTTTTTTTTGTTGTTGTTGTTTTTGTTTGTTTTTTGAGACAGGGTTTGTCTGTGTAGTCTTGGTTGTCCTGGAACTCACTTTGTAGACCAGGCTGGCCTCGAACTCAGAAATCCGCCTGCCTCTGCCTCCCAAGTGCTGGGATTAGTGCACCACCACGGCCCAGCTAACATCACTTTCTTATAGATCATGTGAGTCAAGACCTTCGTGGGAAGGGTTCATGTTCTGGTAGGTTCTTATTCTCCCAGTCACATCTAGCTTACGGACTACCAACATGCCCACAGTTCTTACATGTAACTGGCTGGTTTTGTGTGTCAACTTGACACAGGCTGGAGTTATCACAGAGAAAGGAGCTTCAGGTGGGGAAGTGCCTCCATGAGATCCAGCTGTGGGGCATTTTCTCAATTAGTGATCAAGGGGGTGACCCTTGTGGGTGGTGCCATCTCTAGGCTGGTGGTCTTGGGTTCTATAAGAGAGCAGGCTGAGCAAGCCAGGGGAAGCAAGCCAGTAAGGAACATCCCTCCATGGCCTCTGCATCAGCTCCTGCTTCCTGACCTGCTTGAGTTCCAGTCCTGACTTGCTTTGGTGATGAACAACAGTGTTGAAGTGTAAGCTGAATAAACCCTTTCCTCCCCAACTTGCTTCTCGGTCATGGTGTTTGTGCAGGAATAGAAACCCTGACTAAGACAATACTCGAGACAAGACACAAGCACGGCGGCCTCCCCCTCAGCTGTGGGGACTGTGAGGTCGGCGGCCTCCCCCTCAGCTGTGGGGACTGTGAGGTCGGCGGCCTCCCCCTCAGCTGTGGGGACTGTGAGCTCTGCTTCCCACAGGTTCTGCTCTTCTGCATCAGTGGCTTGGCTTCACTGTTGAACCAAAATTGATACAGTATACCCTCAGACTCTGCCAAAAGTTCAGTTTTTATTTGACTTTATAATATGTGGAAAATGTATATTTTTAAGGTTTTTAATTTTGTCATTAATTATCATTAATTGTATATTTTGCTTATTTTTTCAGTTGGGGTTTGGCTTTGTTCTCATTAATTTGTAACAGATTCTGATACATTTGAAGAATTCCCTTTTTCTTATGTGTTCAGGCAGTGATGGCCACTGTTGTCAGTGAAGCCATGATGTAGGAGGTTTTTTTTTCAGTAACAAACCTATTGATGACAGCAAGGAGTCCTTGAAGCAAATATCTAGGAACTACAACTGTTTGCATTTTGATGTTGGTTTGGGGGGGGGTGTCTTTGATTTGGATTTTTTGTTTTGTTTTTTTGCTTTTCTGGTTTCAAAAGCCCCCCATTTTCTTGTGTCTATCTCAGTAAGCTATCAGATGGGAGAAATGGCCAGAGAATCAGTTGTGATTAAAGACAGTAAACTGAGATAACTTCTTAAATATGCTAAAAGAACATTTTAAAGGAGTCAAAGGTAACATCATAATCAATGACGAAAGACTGAGCACTCTCTGATCACAGGTGCCTGCTTTCACTCTTTTTTCCCCCCCCTGAGACAGGGTTTCTCTATGTAGCCCTGGCAGTCCTGGAACTCACTCTGTAGACCAGGCTGGCCTCGAACTCAGAAATGCCCCTGCCTCTGCCTCACAAGTGCTGGGATTACAGGCGTGCGCCACCACCACCTGGCTGCTTTCACTTTTTTTATTCCCCACTGTGTTGGAAGTTAGAGCCCAGGCAATTAGGCAGAGGGTGTGTGTGTGTGTGGGGGGGAACAGAAGGAAGGCAGTTAAGACAACTCCTCTTCACATTTCCAGTTCTAGCAGCATGTGTGATTCACTACAGAATCTACATGCAAAAGGATTGTGTTCTTATACTACTGTCTTAGTGCTTCCATTTCTGTGAACTCTTATAAAGGAAAATAAGACAATTTCGGAGGTTTAGTCCGTTACCATCATGGTGGGAGGTGTGGCAATGTGTACACAGATATGTTGCTGAAAGGGCTGAGAGTCCTATGTCTTGCTCAGATGGCAGACAGAGGGAAACTGTCTTCTGCAGGCAGCCAGGGGGAGGGTCTCCTCCCCACCGGGTGGGGCTTGAGAACTAGGAGACCTCAAAGCTGGCCGACATAGTGACACTTCCTCCAACAAGGTCACTGCTAGTCCAACAAGGCCATACCTCTTAATAGGGCCACTTCCCTTGGGCCACGCATATTCAATCCACCAAAACTACTAATAAATAATCCCAAGGAAAACTAAAACAATTTCACCTCTGATAGTATCACAAAGGAAAAATGCTTAGGAGTAAATGTACTATCCCATGTAGTAAAGGATTCACACACTGAAGAATATGAAATATTATTGTTAAGACTAATACTCAGATTGGAAGAACATACTGCTGGGGCACAGTCCAAACCGGTCTCCAGATTCAATGCCATCTCTTCCCAAATCCCAAAAATGCTCTGGCAGAAATGCAAAGATTCTTTATAAGCTGCAAATGGTAGTCAGACACACCTGTTATCAGAACTACTTGGGAGACTGAGGAAGAGAATTGCTAGTTCAGGGTTTGCCTGTCTGGCAGTTTAGTGAAGACTTCTCTCAAAACAGAAATAACAGAGAAGGAATGCTTTGAACCAACTGTTGTAGCTCAGAAGGAGAGCAACAAAACCTAAACTATATCTTACGCCATCTTAATGCTAAAATGCCAAAGCAGATAAACATAATCTCTTGCTTCTTAGGATGTAATGTACACACAGACATCTGGGGATGTATGTACTGACTACGGGTCCTGGATGGAGCCCAGGATTCTGACAAGTCATTCGTAGACATCTTTGTTTCATCTCCTGCCATTCTTCTCCTATGCTTTCCCACCAAGGCAGCCTCTCTGTCTGTGCACTCTGAGCGTGCTCTTAGCCTCAGACCTGGGGAACTCTGTCCGCATTCCTCTATCCCCCTCCATTATGGTATGGAGATGAAATATCTGTCACTGGCTCATGTTATGGCCTTCACTGGTAGGAGTATTGGGAAAATTCTGGAAACTCACTGAAATGGAACCTAGCTTTGGAATTATGTCACTGAGGATGGGTCCTTGTGCATACCTTGTCCCTTTCTTTCCATTTGTCGATTGTATCTGAGGACAGGTGAACAGTCCTCCACACAGCCTTTGCCACCATGCTGTTCTGCCTTGCAGCACTCTTAGAAACAAGGAGTCAAGTAATCATCTACAGATGCGCACTCTGAAGCTGTGAGCCAAAACAAACCTCTTCCCTAAAGTCCTTCTGCTGGGCTTCTGTCACAGTGGCAAGTAGCCAGTAAGCAGCCCGTGTGCACAACTTACTAGTTGCTGCATATGTTCGCCTTACACATGGGTTACCATGAGCACTCACATTTCCCCATCCTGATACTACCCTGCTAATGTGTTCATAAACTACGTTTGTATAGGCTTGCTGACCGACTAGAATTGTGACATTTGTGTCATTTTACTTGCTGGTATTATGGCCAGTGCCTGGAATAGTGCCAAGCACATAGGAGGAATTTAGTAAGACCTGAGTGAATATTATCAATCCATTCATGTAAAGCTCAAAATTTCAAAATCAGATGGCAGTCCTTCCAGTCTTATTAATTAAAACACAGTGTAGCTGGGTATGGGTGGATCTCAAGAGTTTAAAGTCATCTTGGTCTGCAGGTCGGTGCCAGCACAATCATAGCTGCATTGTGAGTCATTCTGTCTCAAAACAAAGAGCAAAAATATAAGTACTTACTAAGGTTTCCTCATTATAGCACAAGACTGGATTTGTTAAAAATGGAGAAAAACAGTGGAAAGAAGGTCTTGTGTTTACTAGTTCTCCAAGTGAGTGATGGGTATGGCTGTTGAGTTTGATTGCCATCTTAACTGGACCAAGAAGTGCGTAGCAAGCAGTTTTCTCAGAGCATCTGTGGAAGTGTCCAGAGACAGTTCCGTAGGAGCTGAAGTGTCCTTCCTTCCTGTGAGTGGCACCATCCACTGGACTGTGAATCTGCATGGAACCAAGCGGCAGAAGACAGAGCCTGCCGTCACGTGTCGGGGCCGCTTGTGAGCAAGAGCTGCTGCCTTTGTCCGTGGACTCACACCCACCTGCAGCCTCAGTTGAGGACTGACACCAACTATGCAGGGGCCTCCGAGTCTCAGTCTTGGACTGCGACTATGCCACTGGTCCTTCGCTCCTTTCCGGTGGACTTATTTTCTTCATGTTTTTCTTGAATGGCTGTTTATGAACTACAGTCATGCCTGGTGCTAATGGAGGACATAAGGCACACAGTCCCCTCCGATTAGGTCCAGACGGCTGTCGGTGCTGGGAGCCCGACTTTGGTCCTTTCTCAGAGCAGTAAGTACACTTAACAGCCAGGCTGCATCTCCAGACCCTGCTGCCCCTCCCCCTCCCCTTTGAGGCTTCAGTCTCACACTCAACAAGGCTGTCTGTCTGATTCTGCAACACGCAGATGGACATGGTGGCCATGCAGCTTCCAATCACATAAAGCAGTTTTGTTCTAGGAAATCCTTAGTAATATTTTTAATTCGGTGAATTACAGTTCTTGTCTTTGAGCTGTGTATAAACACAGGCATGATTGTGCATGTAAGGTTTCTTACACTGCACGAGTAATGCAGGGACAATTGAAGGTCACCAAATTCAGGCATGGTTCTTGAATTCTGATGACTCTACTGTTTTCACTATGCCAGTTTCAATTGAAATATTTTGTTGCAAAGATCCTCTTGTGTGGTATACAGTGAGGATGCAGGAAAGAAGGGTTGTGCTCTAGTGTGGAGTCCAGAACCGGCAACAGCAGCATCACCTCACCTGTTAGCAATAAGCAGACCCAGAAACGACAACACAAGCCTTTTTCGATCGTTTTTTATAAAAAGATTGATTTTCTTCTAAGTGCATTTTCTTTCTACGTACCACATGAGCAGTGCCCCTGGAATCCACAGGAGGGCATGGGAACCCCTGGAGCTGGAGTTGTGAACCTCCAATGCTGATGCTGAACCTGGGACCCCTGCAAGAGCAGCCCAGGCTCGTGACCACTGAGCCACCTCTCCTGCCCCGCCACTGGGATCTTAACATTGGTGTTGTGTGTAACAATAGCAGGTCATGTTATTGTCTGTCTGTCTATCTTAACCATTTGGAATTTAGCATTGTGTTGTTTGTAACGTAGGGTGCTTAACTGTGCACTCATCTGGCTATCTCTGTTTGACCTTCTCACTTTCATTTTCTTTTGTTCTCTTTTTCTTTTTTCCCCAAGACAGAGCTTCTCTGTGTTACAGCCTGGCTGTCCTAGAACTCATTTTGTAGACTAGGCTGTCCTTGAACTCACACAGAGCTAACACCTGCCTCTACCTCTGGAGTGCTGGGATCAAAGGTGTGTGCCACTATGTTTGGCTCATTTCCTTTAATTTATAGCTTTTGTCAAAATACGGTTATAGCTGGGCAGTGGTGGCGCACGCCTGTAATCCCAGAACTTGGGAGACAGAGGCAGGTGGATTTCTGAGTTCGAGGCCAGCCTGGTCTACAGAGAGAGTTGCAGGATAGCCAGGGCTACACAGAGAAACCCTGTCTTGAAAAACCAAAACCAAAACAACGACAACAACAACAAAAGGTTATATTGGTGAGTCAGTAAAAATGAAATGTTTCAAGTCTATGAAATAAATGGAGAACACATCACAGTAAGAAGACAAGTTTGAAGAGAAACATTTGTAGAATTGTCTGAATTCTTAGTTGGGTTAAGTACTTTTAATGAACCATTCACCATTTTGTATTCAAAAGATCCACTGAGAGACTATACACACACACACACACACACACACACACATATGTATATACACACATACACACACACACACACACACACACACACACATATTGGATTTGGTTTTTTTGTCGAGACAGGGTTTCTCTGTATAGCCCTGGCTGCCCTGGACCTCACTCTGTAGACCAGGCTAGCCTTGAACTCAGAAATCCGCCTGCCTCTGGCTCCCAGAGTGCTGGGATTATAGGTGTGCGCCACCACTGCCTGGCTTATTTTATTGTTTCTGAAATGACAATAATAAATTGTGTCTTCAAGGAGAACAGCTGACCTTATTTATTTGAGTAGGCCAAAATTTCAAGGAAGCGTGGGTCTGGTGAGGCCGGCTGATAGTCCCACTGTCCAGGAGGCTGGGACAGAAGGCATTCCAAGCTTAAAGCCTACATGATAAACTGCGGAACCTTGTCTCCACAATCAAAGGTGTTGGGAGTGTACCTTAGTTGGTAGAGTATTTGCCCTGCATGCATGGAGTCCTGGGTTCAGGCCCCAGCACAACGGTACACAGAATAACGGCACCTGGCTGTATTCTTAGTACTTGTAGGATGGAGGTAATAGGAAGATAGACACACAATACACACACACACACACACACACACACACACACACACCTCTGCATCAAAATCAAATGAGTGCCTAGTGCTGTAGAGGCCAGAAGAGAGTTTTGTCTCAAATAAGTAATGTCTTTGGGCTGGAGAGATGACTTAGCAGTTAAGCGCACTGGCCATCTCACAGCGCCTGGATTCAGTTCCCAGCCCACACAGGGCAGCTCAGCATCATCTGTAACTCCAGTGTCAGGATCTAAAACCCTCTTCCGGTCACCGTGGCACCAGGCATTCGTGTGGTATAGAGACACCCATACATGTAAAAATTATATACATATTTCATACCCACAAGCACATACGTTTCAGGTAAAGATTATAATTTTAATACCACACACGTGTATATAGATTGAGATTGGCAGCTTTTGCAGTGGGACTAGTTTGAATTATGGTCAGTGACTCCATTTCAGGGCAAGGCTCCAATTATTTATTCTATATAGCTAGCAGTAGCAAAGGAATTATCCTGTGCTGAGACTCTCTTCTCTGACATTGCTAGAATTTATAAGGGCAAGGATAGCGTCCACACGGAATTTACCAGAGTCTAGTTTTGTCCTGCTGCATGAGTTTTCAGCCTGTCATCAGTGTGTGTAGCCCACATTTGCCTAGGTTCTTCTGTGGACTTAGAGTCCTGTAACAGGATCTTGGTAAGTGAGGGGAAGCACCCAGAGCTGTCTACTGCCTACCTTAATGAACTCACTTTACTCATCTTGATGAGCTTGTTTGAGTCATTCTTTGGGAGCTGGTATTGCTTCCGCTTAAAGGCTGATGTTACTGTTACCTGCACAGCTCCCCACGAAGGTCACAGAACTCTCCCAGTCAGCGGATGGTCTGCAGAAACCCTCTGTGTGCTGTGGGCCCACAGGCCTACTTGGCGAATTCTGTCCGAGGAGTGACTGAATATGAGACGCCCCCCAAGCCCTAAGGCTAAACTGCTGAAAACAGTACAGACTGCAGGACAGGTGTGTGATCATTTTGTGGCCCCAACTGAAGACAGTGAGACACCCGAAGCCGGACTGCCTGCCCTGAGGACAGTCGACCCTCACAGAAGGATTCCGGTTGAATGCCGTTAGTGTTCTTAGAGTTTGCTGCCATGGAACACCATGGCAAACAAGTTGGGAGTAAAGAATTTTTTGGCTTACAGTTCCACATCACAGTTCATTGTCAAAGGAAGTCACGACTGGAACTCAAACGACAGGGTCCTGTAGGCAAGAGCTTATGCAGAGGCCTTGGAGGCGTTGGAGGGGTGCTTTTTGTTTTTTTTTTTTTTTGAGACAAGGTTTCTCTGTGTAACCCTGGCTGTCCTGGAACTCACTCTGTAGACCAGGCTGGCCTTGAACTCAGAAATCCGCCTGCCTCTGCCTCCCACGTGCTGGGATCACAGGCGTGCGCCACCACTGCCCGGCCTTTTAAAACATTTTTAATTAAAAGCATTTGAGGTATAACATGTTGCTAACACGTGCTAGTTATGAAGTCCTGGTCTCTACCACAAGCCTGCTTCCCTGTGCCCTCTTGTGTGATGGAGGAGCAGGGCCAAGACTGAGAAAGCCTTCTCTGTTGTGAGCTGGTGAAATGCTACGCCTTGTCGGTAGAGGGCGCTGAGTGCTAGTGCAGCGCTATAGGCACAGGTAAGTACTGTGTGGACTCAGGCCCTCTGTCAGTACTTAGAGCAGAGATACAAGTCCTTCTTAGGGAATGTCCGCTCCCCACCCCTCCTTTCATAAATATTTTATCTGTCCACATCATTCCATTGCCTGTGGCACATCTTTTTGCACTCTCAACTTCACTTTCAAGGGGTCTGAACCTCAACTCTGGACACTGATGCCATTTTAAATTCTGTAGCACACAGACTAACTCGAGGCACAGGCAGTGGTACACACCTGTAATCCAGGGAAGGCTGAGGCTTACATGTGTTTTTGTTTTCTTTTTAGGTTTTCCAGACAGAATTTCTCTGTGTACCCTTTGCTGTCCTGGAATTCAGTCTGTAGGCCAGCCTGGTCTTGAACTCAGAGATCCTCCTGCCTCTGCCTCCCAGGTGCTGGGATTAAAGACCATCACTGCCCAGCGATGCTTACATGTTCTTAACTACACAGCAATAACAAGCAAGTGCAAACCAAGATAAAACAAGACAGACAGACAGACAGACAGACAGACAGACCAGCCTAACGAGGCAGGAGTCCATTTCTGAGCGCCGATCCATCCTTCCCCATCTCCCTCCCAACACTTTCCCAGGACTACACTCCCCACAAGTGGCTTTGGATAGATGTGGTCAAAGTGCAGTGATGGTTTTGGGTGTCGTTCATCAGTTACATATAGACACTCTGAAGACTTCATTCTTTTTCAGTTAACCATTTGCTACTCGCTAACATTTTCTCTAGTCAGGACTTCCTGCAGCCCAGCCCAGCCCTGAGCTTTCCTGTAGACAGCTGAGGACTGAAGTCCACCTCCAGAGAGCTGAGATGATAGATGCCAAGCTACTGATAGTTCTCTTTTATTAAAATTCCACATTCCAAATAATGGGTGTGAGGCTCTCCCTGGGACGGGAGAGATGGCCCAGTGCTTCCGAGCGCTTGCTACTCTTCTGGAGTCTGGCACCTGGCCCAGAGCTTGGCCCACTGGGTGAGGCTGACTTGGGAAGATGCCCGTGTGCACCCCACACCGCTGCTGCCAGGCGGGCGTCCGGCTGTGAGACTCCGTAGAACCCCTGTCCAGGGGCGGGGAGGTGGCGCGGTCTGGGGTCCCTGCAGAACTGCCATGAGGCAGAGTACCGGGACCACACAGAGGTGGAGGAGGGCAGGGCTCTCGGACACTGCACTGCTGCATGTCACAGAAGGGGGCGGCTCTGGCCCAGGGCTGAAGGGAAGAGAGGCGCAGGCTGGCTGCTGCGCTTGCTCAGACAGGCAGCATGGTGGCTGGAGCACAGAGAGCTCTCCTGCTGGAGAGGAGACGGTCCCACCAGGTCTCAGTACCCATATCAAGCAGCTCACAATAATCCATAACTTTCGCTCCAGAGGATCCCATACCACCTTGCCACCTCTAAGGAAACCTGATCACACATGGCACACACACACACACACACACACACACACACACGAACACACACACACACACACACACACACACACATTCTTTTCATATAAATAATTCATTCTTAAAAAAAAGTAATCCCAACACCCAACATTTAGAGGGTAGGGGCAGGAAGACCAGAAGTTTAAGATCATCCTCGTCCAGGCAGTGGTAGCGCATGCCTGTAATCCCAGCACTCTGGGAGGCAGAGGCAGGCGGATTTCTGAGTTTGAGTCCAGCCTGGTCTACAGAGTGAGTTCCAGGACAGCCAGGGCTATACAGAGAAAACCCTGTCTTGACAAAACCAAAAAAATAAAATAAAAAAAAATAAATAAAAAAAACCCAAACCAAACCAACCAACCAAACAAACAAAAAACCCGAAAACAAAAAACAAAAGATCATCCTCAGCTTATCTAATGCAGGCTAGCCTGAGGTACATGAGACATTGTATCAGTTGAAGTGGGAGACGGGCACTGAAGAGATGGCTAAGAGCATTTACTCTACAATTAGGAGGACTCAGAGTTTAGGTCCCAGCATTCAGGTAACAAGGGGGTGTTCTCAAAGAGGGATGAGGCTTGGACATGAAGACTGATAAGGATTGTTACCTTGTGATTTGTATGTATTTCATTTTGAATTAAAAGCTAGAAATGAAATTTATTGAGGATTCCCTCTTTTAACATACAGTGCTACCCACCATTTCAGGGCTTAGCTAGGAGAAAGGCTAACACCAGAGTTGGTCTCTTGACTTTGTATCTCTAGAACTATGTATCCAAATAAAGTTCTTTTCTTTATTAAGTAGCTTGTTTCAGGTATTTTGTTACAGTAATGAAAAAGTAACAAATGCTTTCCTTTTGTTACCTTAATATGAAAGGAAAAGAAATTATTACTCTTCCCAAAGGGGTGGAGAGGGGCTGGAGAGATGGCTCATCAGTTAAGAGCACTGACTGCTCTTCCAGAGTACTTGGGATCAATTCCCAGTACCCACATGGTGGCTCACAACTGTCTGCCACTCTAGTTCTAGGGGACCTGAAGGCCTCATGCAGGCATTCATACAGGCAAAACACCAATGATCATAATGAATGAATGAATGAATGAATAAATAAATAAATTTGTTAAAAAAATAAAGCTTGTTTTTCTCAAGTTGGAGAATTCTGGATATATGTGTAATGAATTTCTTCGCATTACTGCAGCAAGCTGCTGCTGATGCCCAGCCTCAGGAAATCTGCTCAGGGACTATGAACAGACTGAGGACAATAAACTTATTATAACTGCCAGTTAAAATACATATATCGCTAACTGTAGCAATATTAGGAAACAAATTATCATGAATAATGTCTCCAGTTAGAAATGCCCTGTTAATCACTCCTGTTCATTCTTTGTTCATTTATTTGTTTTTGGAGACAGAGTTTCTCTGTTTAGCCCTGGCTGTCCTGGAACTTACTCAGTAGACCATGCTAGCCTCAAATTCAGAGATCTCTCTGTCTCTATTGGCATTAAAGGCATGTGTTAACCTGGCTTGGCAATTTCTATTCATTCTTTAAGAGGTTTTATCTGTGGCTGCACAGATAGCTAAGAAGGTAAGAGAGTGTGTTGGTCTTCTAGAAGAATGGAGTTCCGTTTCCTTACCCACACTGAGCAGCTGACAGTGGCCTCAACTCCACCTTCAGGGAAATCAATGTCTTCTGGCCCCTGCAGGCATATGCACACATGTGGCATATATATATATATATTCAATATATAGAAATAGAAATAAATCTTTAAAAGATTACGTTTTAAATATTGAACAGCTTTAGTGATTGAGAGTATTAAACCATTAACAGAGGCATAAAAGTGGGAGCGGTCTCTTGGCCTGGTGGCATTCACCTATAATTCTAGCACTTGGGGAACAGAGGGAAGATGATTTTGAGTTTGAGGCCAGCCAGGGTTACACAGTAAAATCCCGTCTCATAAAAAATAAAACAAGGGAGCTGGGTTACACGGTTAGCCCTTCTGAAAATGTTTGGGCCATATTCCTTTCTAAGGGAAAGGGACAGAGCATCATGTTGTAAGAGTGCTTTGCTGCATGAGGTATTAAAATGAATCGATGAAAACCCACCAGGCATCTCCTGTGAAGACATCTGCTGCCAAATGCAACCCGAAGCTCAGCCTCGGAAGATCCCCAGGCGGACTTCATGTTTAGTTTGTCTTAATTCCCCTTTAAACTTTAACATTTTGTTATTAATTATTGTTATTCGTGTGGATGTATATGATAGAGGCAGGGGCACATGAGTCATGATGCACATTAGAAGGTAGAAAAACTGTGAAGTTGGTTTGCTTCCTGCTTTGTGTGGGTTCTGGGGATCACACGTATGTGGTCGGGCTTGTGTGGCAAGCATCTTTGATGGTGAGTGGAGCATCTCTTCAGTCCTAGGACAGTAAACGTTGATTGCTTTCCAGAAAACATCTTAGGTGCTTGGAAGCTCAAATGAACAATTAGAATAATTTAGTTGGTTTATTCAGTAATTTTAACTTTAGCCTTTGGATTTACCCAGTTTAACCTATGTCCTTTTTGTATGTTCCCAAGAGTGAATTATTGGAAATAATTCTGCATTCGTTCACAGTTTTATTTTATTCGGGATATCTGGACCAATAATGACATGTGCCTTATTTGAAAGGCAACTGGCATCTGCACTGCTTACACGCACACTCAACACACACAAGGACAAGGAGAAGTATGCTTTAGTATCATTAGTGTGATGGTTTGAATATGAACAGCCCCCACGGGCCATGTGTTTGAAAGCTTGGCCATAGGGAGTGGCACTTTTAGGAGGTGTGGCCTTGTTAGAGGAAGTGTGTAACTAGGGCATGGGCTTTGGGGTTTCCAAAGCTCAAGAAGCAGGTCCAGGGTCTCTCTCCCTGCTGCCGGTGGATCCAGATGTAGAACTCTGAACTAGCTCTCCAGCACCATGTGTGCCTATGTACCACCATGCTTCCCACTAAACCTCTGAACTGCAGGCCCATCCCAAATGAACGTCTTTCTTTGTAAGAGTTGATGTAGTCATGGTGTCTCTCCATAGCAACAGAAACCCCAAGACAATTACGTTTATAAATACTAACAGACAATCATAATAAAATCAAACGATTGTTTTCCTCAGCTCTTTTCATATTTCGAGGCAAACGCATCATTTTATCCCCAAGCATCCTGCTTCAGTCCCTACAGGAATGTAACACCATTACTACTGACCTCCAGACTGAGGTCTGCGGCTGCTAATGCTAGGCAGAGAGGAGTTATGTTTTGGTGAATAAGAGAATGAGATCTCCCAGCATTAGGTAAACGATAAAGCAAATGGTAGAAAGAAATGTGTTAGAAAGCATGTGCTGAGTCTGCCCACCTGCACCCTGTAGTAGCGACCCAGGCGTAGTCCTACCATGCCCCCCCCTCACCTGAGCCAGCATTTGGACTTCTCCCTGGCTCCCCTCAGGAACTCTGCACTGCCTCTACCATTCCACTGCATACATAGATTTCCCTCATCTTTCTCCAGGGTCTAGTCTGGTGGCCAACCCTGACCTTTTCATCCAT
This sequence comes from Apodemus agrarius, assembly GCA_964023405.1. Classification (NCBI taxonomy): domain Eukaryota; kingdom Metazoa; phylum Chordata; class Mammalia; order Rodentia; family Muridae; genus Apodemus; species Apodemus agrarius. Next base: position 5,131,614 of record OZ030021.1, read on the forward strand.
GTTTTTTCATAATCTACAAGATCTATCCTGGATCCTACAAGTGTACAGGCCTAGTCTTAACTTTCCTGCCTCCACTGCAGAGGAACTCCAGGATTAGGCCATTATCTGCCATACCACAGGATTCTCTTAATCACATTTAACCTTTTCACTCAGACCTATCAGCATCCACACGCCCAGCTTGAAATAGGAAGCACATCCTGTAAACCGGTGCAGTCCTGTCTGCCCACCTGACTGCATTCCACCCAAGCTACTGCCAACCTCTTACCCTCCAACCTGCCCCTACTTCTTCCCCCTCCCCCACACTGTTCTATCCATAACTAACTTAAAACCAACAAAGGAAGTCCACATGCTCCAGTCTCATCACAGGAATACCAACAATATGACAGATCAAGATAGTATCTTCTCCCCAAACGTACCAGTCCTACAGAAATGTTTGCTAATGAGAGCTGCTTGGTGTGCTTGCTGGGAACTGAAATAACAGTAGGTGTGCTTCCTACGGAGCCCTCATTATTTTAATATTTAATGTATGATTTTTGTGTGTTTGAGAGAGGGTCTTGCTATGGTAGCCCTGACTGGCCTGGAACTTGCTGAATAGCAACTCAGGAGGGGAGAGAGGGCAGAGGGGGATGGAGAGGAGGGGGGGAGGGAGGAGAAGGGGGAGGGAGGATAAGGGGGAGGGAGGAGAGGGGGAGGGACAAGGGGGGAGGGAGGAGAGGGGGTAGAGGGAGGAGGGGTGAGGGAGGATAAGGGGGAGGGAGGAGAGGGGGAGGGACAAGGGGGGAGGGAGGGGGAGGGAGGGGGGAAGAGGGGGGAGGGGAGGGAAGGAAAGGGGAAGGGAGTGGAGTGGAGGGGAGAGGAGAAAGATAAATTCCTGGAAAGCCAGCAAGAGGCTCCCTCCCAGTCTGGCAAAAAAGATTTTAGAGCTGGAATTGGAAGATTAAGAATCAAAAGACCTGTCCCAGTTTCCCTTAAGAGGACAAGTAAACAAGTTAGCAATTTACATACACCAGGAAATACACAACCCTTAGGAAGCCCTGCCTGGATTACCAAGCTTTCAAGTCAGAATGAGTTCCAGATCATCCTAAACTACAGCGCAAAAACAAAATATCCGGGCTGGAGAGATGGCTCAGCGGTTAAGAGCACTGACTGTTCTTCCAGAGGTCCTGAGTTCAAATCCCAGCAACCACTTGGTGGCTCACAACCATCTGTAATGAGATCTGGCCCCCTCTTCTGGAGTGTCTGAATAAATAATAAATAAATAATAAATAAAATAATCCCAGCACTTGGGAGGCAAAGGCAGGAGGATTTGAGTTCAAGGCCAGCCTGGTCTACAGAGTGCGTTCCAGGACAGCCAGGGCTACACAGAGAAACCCCGTCTCGGAAAAACAAAACACAAACAAACAAAAAAACAAAAAACAAGAATAAAACCAGAAAATATGCAGGTGTGGCGGTGCAAGCCTTTAATCGAGCCCTGGGGAGGCAAGAGATAAACCGCTCCGAGTTCAAGGTCAGCTAGGGCTAAATAGTGAGAGCCTGTCTAAACAAAATTCAGTAAAAACAAGTAAGCTAAAAGTGGACAGAGATATATAAACCAGTAAGGAGGAAGAGGAAAAAAATTCCAGTTTTAGACATTTCAAGTCTAAAATAACACTTTAAGAACTATAAAAGTATACAGTATTCTGATTTTCCCAATGTCTACTGTTATGAAAATTTTTGCGAGGCTTTCCAGTGACGCGGGGAGGGGGGGTGGGGGTGGGGGGGTGGGGCGGGAGGGGTGGGATGGGGTGGGGTGGGGGACAAAAAAAACAAAAAACAAACCTCAGAAATCAGACAAACCCGTAGGGAGGTGGAGTTATTGAATTCCACCTTGTCCGGAATCAGTTCTCCGCACTTTTTCCTTAATGTATAACATCCTAGGAGACGCGGGTGGCAGGGATAAGCCAGCGGAGGCGCGCCCGGTCGCCCGTCAGCCGGCACAGCTCGCCGCTCGCACGTGATAACTTTCCGGGAACCTGAGCCTCAGCGGTTCGGATTCAGCTGAAGAGTCTCGGCTACTCCGGAGCCGCCCCTCGTGACGTCACTAGCGCGATTCCTCTCTCTGGCCAATCAGAAGGTCGGACTTCAGGGAAGCCCCGGGCGGCGGGGGCCGCCAGGGCGCGTGCGCAAGGGCTCCGCGTGGCTATATAAACATGGCTGGCGGAGCGGCGCCGGGGTTTGTGCCGAGCGCGTGTGGGGCGCCTGTGGGCTCTGCCGGTCTGTAGGAATTTTGAATTTCTGGCGGGGAAGCTCTGAGTTAAAGCTCCCCGGGTGGGAACCGAAGTGACGCCCTGAGGGAGCTGCCGGTCCGGGCGCTTCTGCCGCGGCACCCGGACCGAGCGCGCACGTGTGAGCGCCGCTGAGGGAGTGCCCGGCGGTGTCGCCGCCAGCCGGGCCCGGAGCGCGCGTGTGTGCTCCGCGATGCTGCGGCGCCCGGACTGCACCCGAGTCGCCTGCCGCCCGCCGCGGCTCGCCTCGCCTCAGCTCCGGGAAGGGCAGCGCCGCTGCCGCTGAGCCTCCGAGGGCATGCCGGCGGGCCTCACCGAGCCGGCCGGCGCCGCTGCTCCCGTAGTCTCCAGCTCCTCGGGGGCCGTGACCATGGCTCCGGTCGCCGCGCTGCCCGTGCGGGTGGAGAGCACCCCGGTGGCCCTGGGCCCCGTGACTAAGGCTCCCGTCGGTGTCTGCGTGGAGTCGGTGGCGCCCCAGCCCCTGCCAGCCCCCGTGGGGACTCTAGTGACCAAAGTGGTTCCTGTCACTGCCCTTCCTAAACTCGGCAGCCCTCGGCTGCCCGCGCCGCAGATAGTCACCGTGAAAACTCCCGGCACCACGACAATCCAACTACCGGCTAATTTGCAGCTTCCTCCAGGTATGTGGAACGCCCCTGCTCGCCCGAGGTGACTGGGGACATGGCAAGCCCCGCAACTCGGAGGAACTTGGAGCCAAGAGCCCTTCCCAGTCTCGACTTTGCAGCGAGCATGCGGGCAGTGATTTGGCCTTCCCATTCATTTAACCTCGGCTGATGACTGCGGTTCCTTCTCAAGGAAGCGCTCCTTCCACCCGAGAGACAGCCAAGCCCTGAAGGGTTAAAATTAACCTCTAGAGTTAATTTCCGTGTGGAGAAAGGACCAGTAAAAAGATCCCCCCCTTTTTTTTAATAAAAAAAGAAAGTTTTGAAACTTCAGGCAAAGAGGTTTTTAGTTTAAGCAAGTTAAAATAAGTTTGCAACAGAAGCCGTTAGTTCCACTTTATTTTGCTTTGTTTTTCCTTTGAGACACGATCTCCTGTAGCCCAGGCTGGCTTTGAACCCCTGAGTGTAGGGGTTGATTATCTCAAAGTCTTGTCTCCTTCTAAGACTTAGGATTACTTGTATGTGCAACTGCACCTGGTCAGATACTTCATTCTATACCATCTTAAGTGTGCAGTAAGTGTAATTTTAAGTTAAAACAATCCTTTAGTAGGGAACAAGTGCTCAGGTTGACAAACCTGAGTCCTGCAACTGTTGTATTTGAAGTGATATGAGCGTGTTGTTAATGAGTTTTTGGTTGCCTTTGGGGCTGGAGGGAGGCAGAGAGTTTGAGACCAGTTTCTCTGTGCCACGAGCTGCCCTTGTGGATCAGGGTCGCCTCAAACTCACAGAGATCAGTCTGTGTGCTGAGATTAAAGGCGCTCACCACCACTTCTGGCTTTTTGTTGTTTCTTCATGTGCATTGGTGTGAGGGTGTCAAATCCCCTGAAACTGTATGTAGTTCTGGATAGTTGCGGGCTGCCAAGTGGTCGCTGGGAAGAGCAGCCAGTGCCCTTAACCACTGAACCATCTCTCCAGCCCTCCTTGTTTGCTTTTTATTCTTTGGAGGCTTATTACCCTGTTGGGCTGTTTTATGATTTGCATAAAAGTTTTGCTTTTCGACAATTTACATATTGTGAATATTTTACTGCTGTCACTTGTTCCTTAGTTGAAAAATATCTTGAATTTGTTTTCCATTAATTTTTCTAAGCAGAAAGTGGAAATCGACGAACATGTTGGGAGTACTACAAAATTCTGCCAAGAAAACCTTGATTAAGCCTGTTGGTGGTGGCATACTCTTTTAATCCCAGCATTTGGAAGGCAGAGGCAGGCAGATCTCTCTGAATGTGAGGCCAGCCTAGTTTAGAGAATGAGTTCTAGGACAGCCAGGGGCTACACAAAAATGGAAACATTAATTGAAAAAAGATTTCTTTAGTATCCTCTAGCAAAAGGACTCAGGGTCTCTTTTTGGTGGGGAGGGGTGTGTGTAGGCTAGTTTTATGTCAACCTGACACAAGCTAAAGTCATCAGAGAAGAGGGACTCTCAATTGAGAAAATGCTTCCATAAGGTCAGGCTTATAGACGAGCCTGTATGGTATTTTCTTAATGATTATGTGAGGGCCCAGCCTATTCCTGGGCTGGTGGTCTTGGGTTCTATAAGGCAGACTGAACAAGCCTTGGAGAGCAAGGTAGTAAGCAGCTCACTTCGGGCCTCTGCATCATCTCCTGCCTCCAGGTTCCTGCCTTTCTTGAGTTCCCGCCTTCATCGCTTTTCATGATGGACTGTTATTTGGAACCGTGAGGGAAATAAATCCTTTCCTCCCTAAGTTGCTTTGGTCACGGTGTTTCATCATAGCAGTAGTAACCCTAATTAAGACTGTATTTGGTTATAGACATTCTGAGCACATTGTGTTACATACATTTCACAAAACTCTCAGTGTTGTATGGTTATGCAAAGTACCTCTACTGGTAAAAACAGTGTATCTTTGGGTACTATATATTTGACAGTTCTAAGTTACTATCCTGCCTGCAGTCTTATAAAGTAGTGGTGAATGGATTTGAATGAAATTACCGGCTGATTTGCTACAATGTACATTCTTGTCTAGTCACTGAAATGTGTGCCTGCCCCCCAGGGTTTCTCTGTGTAGCCCTGGTTATCCGGAATTCGCTCAATAGACCAGGCTGGCCTAACTCTAAGAGATCCACCTGCCTCTTCCTCTGGAGTGCTGAGATTAAAGGCATGCATGCACTACTGCTACCTAGCATCATTGAAGTCTTTTTAGAAAGTCAAAAAAAGTATTTAAGATGGAAAACATATTGTCCAGGTGGAAAGCTTGCTGATAAGTTGTAACAAGTTATTTTACTGACAGCTTGCCGTGGTAGTCACCTTTTTTTTTTTTTTGGTTTTTCGAGACAGGCTTTCTCTGTATAGCCCTGGCTGTCCTGGAACTCACTCTGTAGACCAAGCTGGCCTCAAACTCAGAAATCCGCTTGCCTCTGCCTCCCAAGTGCTGGGATTAAAGGCATGCGCCACCACCACCCAGCTGGTAGTCACTTTTAATACATTATTATTTCTTTTATTCTGTTATCATAACCGACAGGTAGCAAATAAGGAAAAGAACTCTGAAAGGATAGATAATTGCCCAATGCCAGGCAAGTAACTTATATAAGTCAAAGGGGATTTAAGTCCAGATCTATTTAAGTGTAAATGTGTAAAGTATATTACTAAAGAAGCACTATAGAAGAGAGGAGAAACTTTCTTTTAAAGGGCTTGTTAGTGGTAGAAGAACAACATGAAGAGTTGCTTGGGAAATTTCTATGTAGCAGAAGAGCCAATAGAATGAAATGACATTGACGCAGGGCAGTGGTGGCGCATGCCTTAAATCCCAGCACTTGGGAGGCAGAGGCAGGCGGATTTCTGAGTTTGAGGCCAGTCTACAGAGTGAGTTCCAGGACAGCCAGGGCTACACAGAGAAACCCTATCTCAAAAAAAAAAAAAAAAAAAAAAAAAAAAGAAAAGAAAAGAAGAAAAGAAAAGAAAAAGAAAAAGAAAAAGAAAAGAAAAAAAGAAATGGCATTGACTAACTATAGTTTATAAATTCTATACAATTCTCATACACTGATTAACCATTAGTTCCTCAAGAATGTGTGTCAGTTCTTAATTTACCAAGATAAATTCTTTTGAGTACTTAACTTCTTTCAGAGTTTCCTTTAAATAGAACTTGTTTTTAAAAATACTTCTATCCAGCCATGTTTGAGGGCGCACAACTCCTATACTGGAGCATCCGGGAGTTTAAGGCCATACTTGTGCGTATAATAACAGTGAGGAGGCTGAGCTAGGAGGATGGCCTCAGGGTTGAGGCCTGCTTGGTCTACCATGCTGTAAGGTTCTATCTCAAACCCTGGGGCTAGGTAGATGATTTGACGGATAAAGGCACTAGCCACACCAGATTGAATTTTAATCCCTTAACAATGGCTTTCAACCTTCATAACTTTGTGACCCTCTAATACAGTTCCTAATGTTGTGCTGACCCCAACCATAAAATTATTTCATTGCTTCTTCATAACTAAGTGGGTACTGTTATGAATTCAGGATATGTGATGTGTGACCCTGGTGGGAGGGTGTAGCCCACTAGTTGAGAATGGTGCCTTAGGTTCTCAGGCTTGGTGGCTCGCTCATTTACCTACTACGACATTTCAGGAGCCAAACGTTTAATTTTTAATGGCAGTATGATTACTTAATAATCCACTCATTGGCCATTCAGGTTGGCTTGCTTATTATCATTTATTATTTACTGAGGTAGATGTTTTTACGTTTAGGTTATGTTATAAAGTATGATTTTTTTGGGAGGGAGATTGATAACATAGACAGTAGTATACTTTATTATATACTAGTAGTTGCAACATATGCTGGATTCTGTGCTAAATACTATGAATACAACTGGAAGTAAAGTAGACAACATTTCTCCCTTGGAAATCAAGTAGATTTCCTGAATTTCCATAGATTACTTTGGGCTTAATTTTTCTCTTATTTTTGAAAAATAATCAATGCATTCATAAAATTAACACCGAATATAGAAAGTAATAATTACTTGGAGTCTTATGTGTCTAATTTTAGAGGTGAAATTTTTTTTGTTTTTGTTTTTTTTGTTGTTGTTGTTTTTTTGTTGTTGTTTTCCTCCCAAGACAGGGTTTCTCTGTGTGGCCCTGGCTGTCCTGGAACTCACTCTGCAGACCAGGCTGGCTTCAAACTCAGAAATCCGCCTGCTTCTGCCTCCTAAGTGCTGGGATTAAAGGCGTGCACCACCACTGCCCGGCTGGAGGTGAAATTTAAAGAGAAATAAAAACCTCTTTTGGCAACTCAATCTCTGTTTTGATCAATGAAGGGTGATTAAAACCTAGTATTTTAATTTATTTACAATTAATTTAGGAAATGAAAAAAAGGTAATATAAGTGGTTTTAAACTCAGTATGGGAAATTACTATGTGAAAATGAGAGGATTTTGGCCCATGGTACCTAGAGAAAAGTACAGTTTAGGCATATTCATATTTATAGAACTCAGTATGAAAGTGTAACTGAGCTAATTCTGTATGGCCATAAGAGTAACATTTGTTTCTTATGGATGCTAAAAGGAAACATTGTGCTCCCATAGTAAGGTTTTGTGTTCCTAGTCTGCTTTTGAAAGAGTGATGGCTGTCTATCTCATTTTTCCTAACTTTAGGTTATTTGAGAAGAGATTTAAAAAGCCACCAGTCAGGTATTTTGAATTATTGCATTTGAGTTGGAATCTTTCTGCATCTAGATTTTTATAGATTTGCTATTCTTTCAGAAACTATTTACAAATTATGAGAATATTGAAAAAAAATCAAAGAGCTTCCATCCAGATCAGACTCTGCCATTGAAACAGCAATTTCACAAAGCAAAAAATAAGTTATGTATGAGGTAGAAAATGGATAGTAGTCCTCTTTTTTCTTTTTTTATACTTTTTTCTTTATTTACATTTCAAATGTTGTCCCCTTCCCAGTCCTCCCACCCCAAGCCCCCCAACCCCCCCCTTCCCCCTCAACTCTAAGAGGTGCTCCTCCACCCACCTCTCCATCTCACCCCCTAGCATCCGCCTTCTCCGGGGCATCAAGTTTCCACAGGACCAAGTGCATCCCCTCCCACTGAGGCCAGACAAGGCAGTCCTCTGCTACAGATGTAGTGGGGGCCACAGACCAGCCCATATATGCTCTCTGGTTGGTGGCTTAGTCCCTGGGAGCTCTGAGGGGACTGATACTGTCATTCTTCCATGGGGTTGCCATCCCCTTCCCCCCTTCAGCCCTTCCACTGACTCTTCCATAGGGGTTCCCAGGCTCAGCACAATGGTTGGCTGTGAGTATCTGCATCTGTCTCAGTCAGGTGTTGGTGGAGCCTCTCAGAGGTTCCTGTTTACAAATGTCTGCATATGGGATGGATCCCAAGTTGGGTAGGTCTCTGGATGGCCTTTCCTTCAGTCTCTGCTCTTTTGTCCCTGCGTTTCCTTTAGACAAGAACAATTCTGGGTCAAAATTTTTGAGATTGATGGGTGATCCCATCCCTCAAATGGGGGACATATCTGTACTGGAGGTGGGTTCTTCAGATTCCATCTCCCCCACTGTTGGATGTTTTGGCTAGTGTTGTCCTTGTTGGGTCCTGGGAGCCTCTCACATCCCTGGTGTCTGGGAATTTTTAGTGGTTTCCCCTAGACCCCACCTCAAGCTGATGCATATTTCTATTCATTCTTCTGGCCCTCTGGGATTCTCTCCTGTCTCCCCCCATACTTGATCCTGCCTCCCTTTTCTCCTCTTCCTCTCTTCTTCCACCCAGATCCCTCCCTCTCTCTGCATCCCATGATATTTTTTTCCTCCTTCTAAGTGGGATTGAAGCATCCACACTTGGGTCTTCCTTTTTGTTAAACTTCATATGATCTGTGAGGTATATCATGGCTATTCTGAACTTTTGGGCTATTATCCACTTATTGGTGAGTATATACCATGTATGCCTTTTTGGGTCTGAATTACATCACTCAGGCTGATATTTTCTAGTTCCATCCACTTGCCTGCAAGACTCGTGATTTCCTCTTTTTTGGGGGGTTTTTCAAGACAGGGTTTCTCTATGTAGGCGTGGCTGTCCTGGAACTCACTCTGTAGACCAGGCTGGCCTCAAACTCAGAAATCCGCCTGCCTCTGCCTCCCAAGTGCTGGGATTACAGGTGTGCACCACCACCCGGCTTGTAGCCCATTTTTTAATTGGGCTATTTGGTTTTCTGGAATCTAACTTCTTGAGTTCTTTGTATATTTTGGATATTAGCACTCTGTTAGATGTAGGGATAATAAAGACTTTTCCCAATCTTTAGGCTGCTATTTTGTCCTATTGACAGTGCTCTCTGTTTTACAGAAGCTTTTCAGTTTCATGAGGTTCAATTTATCAATTGTTGGTCTTAGAGCCTGAGCCAGTGGTGTTCTCTTCAGAAAAATTTCCCCTGTGCTGATGTGTTCAAGGCTCTTCCCACTTTCTCTTCTATTAGATTCAGTGTATCTGGTTTTATGTGGAGGTCCTTGATCCACTTGTCCTTGACCTTTGTACAAGAAGATAAATATGGATCAATTTGCATTTTTCTACATGCATACTGCCAGTTAGATCAGCACCATTCCTTGAAGATGCTTTCTTTTTTTTCTTTGTATGGTTTTGGCTTCTTTGTCAAAGATCAAATGTCCCTAGGTGTGTGGGTTTATTTCTGGGTCTTCAATTCTATTCCATTGATCAGCCTGTCTGTCTCTGTACCAATACCATGCAGTTTTTATCACTTTATTACTCTGTAGTACAGCTTGAGGTCAGGGATGGTGATTCCTCCAGAAGTCCACTTTTAAAATCTTAATATTTATAGATAAAAGATAATTTGTTACCTAATGTATGAGAACTTTTTTCTTTAGAAAATAGAATATCTTTCATTTCTTGACAATTTCATATATGTAAACGGTGTCTTCCTCATATCCAGCCCAGTTCCCCCACTTCCACTCCCATGGTCACTCCACCATGCCCACCCCTCCAGTCACGTATTTTTTTTTTTAAGCTAACATAATGGAGTTCAGTTAACACTACCAGCTGGAATATTGACTGGTCTTACTAGCTTCATCCTGAGCATTCATCTCCATCTTTTGACTCTCATATTCGTCTTACTTTCTCTTCCTTTTTGTTTTCTGATATTCCATTTATGACTGAGTCTACGTATAAGTAGTCCAAAAAATAAGTAAGTCACTTATTCTCAACACTTTGGTCACTTATGAGTTGGCATTAAGTGCTGGCCACTGCAAAGAGAAGCTTTTCTGGCCAAGACTGAAGGCAGCACTAATCTATGTGTGTAAACAAGTATTTAGAAGATTGAAACCTGTCTGTTTAGCAAGACTGCAGTAGTAGGGTACCTCACCTTCAAGGCCTAAAGCTTTCCAAGCTATGGGTTTTGACCAGTTTACAATTCCAGGCATGAATTCCTCCCCCTTTAGCTGTCCTTAAATCCAGCCCAAAGTAGCTGCCCACCTTCATACTTGTCATATCACTATTGTGAATGCTGGGCACATCTTGTCCCATGTGTGATTTGCTCTATTACCACTGATGCCTATTCTCCCCCATGGCCTGCCATGGTACCTTCTAGCACTATGAAAATTAGTCCGCATGGAAGTGTTTTCAGGTCAGTTCTAGTTGGATTCTCTATGTCCTGTAACCAAAGTATGGAATGTCTTCAGCAATAGGGTCTTACCACTTAGTTCTCATGGGCTACAAAGAGTAATGGGCAATTGTCCATGTTGTTTTGAGGGCCTCTGGGGCCTTTATGTCCTAAATGCCTACTTTATCTGGATTCACATCTCTTTTTCTAACTCTGGCTAATTTTCCATCATGATTCTTTAGAAAATGTTTTCTATGCCTTTAGAATGAGGTTTTGTCCCTTCTTCCAATCCTATAACCCATACTTTTTTTTTCCAGAATATTGTGAATATCTTATAATTCTTTATTATTATATCTTAGTCCTTGGATTGTTCCAGTTCTTCCATCATACCCTCAAACTTTGATATTCTGTCCTTTCCTTGATCTGTTCTATTGCTAAAACTTTCTGCAGAATGATTGCTTTGACTTTATTTCTAGCATTTCAGGTTGATGTTTTTCCCCCTCTAAAGTATTTGTTGAAGTTTTTTTTCACACAATCCATACCTTCATACCTTATTCATTTGCTCATTTGTATTTTTGAACAATACTAATCATTGTTTTGAGTTCTCTGAGGTTTCATCTGACTGACTCTCACTAGATGTCTTTGCCGAAGAATTGTGAATGTTTGAAGGAGCTTTGTTTTCTTGGCTTTTTGTGTGTTTCATGTTAAACCGTGTTGGAATTTATATATCTGGTGTTATTGATTTGGTTTATTATTTTTTCAACTATATGCTTTTAGTTTAGGTATTTGCAGTGTTGTGGGAGTTGGGTGTGAAAGTTGGAGAGTGTGTAGTTCCAGAAAATAATTCTTCAGATCAGGGGCTCTGGGTGCCTAGTGTAGGTTCTATATCATTTCCAGGGTAAGATCTTAATTGGGAAAGCATTCATAGCTTCTTGACATTAGTATTATGCAATTGTCTTACTAGACAATTAATAATAGTGACCATTTTGACTTTAATTACTAGCAACCATATTGTATGTATGTATATATGTATTTTGTATATGTAAACATATATATGTGTATATATAAATGTATATGTACATACTTGTATAATTAAAAATAACAAATTTTTAAAAAAGAGGCCTTGAATTTTGTCAGATTTATTCTGCTTCTGTGTGAGATGTTCATATAGTTTTTGTGGCTTTTTTTTCTGTTGATAGGGTATGCTACTTAATGTTCAGTTATTGAACCTTTGAGATAATGTCTTATTGTCCTGTGTATAATGCTTTTCCTATGATACTAGATTTAGTTTCTGATAATTGATCAGGAATTTTTGTATGCATGTTCAAAAGGGTTTATAATTTGTTGTGATCTCTTTACCTGTTTCTAATATGGCTGATGCTGACCTGGCAGAATGAGTTAAATGTTATTTACTTGAAGATGTCAAGTGTTAGGATTTTTTTCTCCATGCTTTGGTAGATTTGACCAATGGAGCCATCTAAACTTGGGCTTATTATATGAATGCTTTTTTGATTTATTTACATTTTTTGACTTCTATCCAAATTGTCTATTTCTTCATAATAAAGCTTAATACTTTGTATATTTATGAATTTGCTTTTTCATTTATAAATTTATCTGGCTTATTGATTTACAGTTGTTTAGGATTCTTCCTGTACAGTTTCTTCAGAGACAAACAGAATTCCTGTTGAGCAGTCACTTTGCTTGGCTATGAGGTTACAGTGGCAAGAATAATAAGGCTACACTATGAGTGTACAGTTGGGTGCTAAGGGCAAGTTGGAATTCTGGACTGCATCCTTGGATGTTCCCCATAGTAGTTTCTGAGTCTTTTCGCCTAGTTAGTCTGTCAGGTTTTTGTTGTTTGTTTTGTTTTGTTTTTGAGACAGGGTATGTAGATGTAGTAGTGGCTATCCCAAAACTCATAGAAATCTTCCTGCCTCTGCCTCCCAATCCTGAGATTAATCCCATGTCACTGCACTTTACAAACTTAGCAGTTTTGATATTCTTTTCAAATAGCCAAGTTTTTTTGCTTATTAATTTTTCTCAATTATTTTTCATTCCATATTATATTTATCTTTGTTTTAATCTTTACATTTCTTTTTCTTTTCTTTTCTTTTCTGTTCTGTTCTTTCCTTTTCCTTTCCTTTCTTTTCCTTTCCTTTCCTTTCCTTTCCTTTCCTTTCCTTTCCTTTCCTTTCCTTTCCTTTCCTTTCCTTTCCTTTCCTTTCCTTCTATTCTTTTTCTTTTCTTTCTTTCTTTTTTTTTTTTTTCAAGACAGGGTTTCTCTGTATAGCCCTGACTGTCCTGGAACTCACTTTGTAGACCAGGCTGGCTTCGAACTCAGAAATCTGCCTGCCTCTGCCTCCCAGAGTGCTGGGATTACAGGCGTGCACCACCACCGCCCCGCTTTACATTTCTTTATATGTAATTGTCTTAGTCTTTATTTTGCTCTACTTTCAGTGTTACAAGGTTATGGGATGGATGGTAATGGATGGAGATCTTTTTTTGTTTCCAGACAGAGTTTCTCTCTGTAGAGTGCTGGGATTAAAAGTGTGTGTCACCACTGCCCAGCTCTGGTTTGAGATCTTTTTAAGATTTGCTTTTGTAGGTATAGATTTTCTTGTAAGCATTACATTGACTACACCTCACAAATTGCTATTTTATATTTTCATTGTTACTTATCTATGTATATTTTCAAATTTCCTTTAAGTTTTTTTAAATTTACCTGTTGGCTTCTGAATGCATTTCTTTTTTTTGTTTGTTTGTTTGTTTTTGTTTTCTTGTTTTGTTTTGTTTTTTTCCCCCGAGACAAGGTTTCTCTGCGTAGCTCTGGCTGTCCTGGAACTCACTCTGTAGACCAGGCTGGCCTCCAACTCAAGAGATTCGCCTGCCTCTGCTTCCCAAGTGCTGAGATTATAGGCATGCGCCACCACTGCCCGGCTCTGAATGCATTTCTTAATATCCGTATATTTGTAAATTCATCAGCTCTTGTCCTGTTATTTCTACTTTCATCCTCTTGTAGTTGGGCTTAACTAACACATTTATGATTTCAGTACTTTTAAATTTATCAGGGCTTGTTTTGTGCACTAATGTAAGTGTTTTATTTGTTTTTAGATTTTATTATTATATTTTTAGTTGTGTATCTGTCTTGTTTGTCTGTACGAATATGTGTACATGGGTGTAATTGTTTTCAGAGTTTAGATCCCCTGGAGCTAGAGTTGCTGGTGATTGTGAGTCTCCAGGTGTGAGTGTCTTTTGAAAGAGTAGCAATCATTCTTTAGGTCTGAGTCATCTCTCCAGCACCTCCTCCCGCATGCTCAGAGTACTGATTGGCCTGAAATTTGCTTAAGTAAACCAGGCGGACTTTGAGTTTGCAGTCTTTGCTGCACAACTTCCTGGAGTGATGGGATTACAGCTGTATGCCCTCACACCTAGTTTAAACAGTCCACATTTAAAATTTGTCTCTGTACAGTTAATTTGTGGGGTAAAATATTCTCTGAATGTGTGCCAAGTTGACTTGATTTAAACTGCGTTTTAAGTCTTTGTCTTCCTTCTTGGTATCCCGTGAGTGTTTGGTGGTGTTGCTAGGCATAGTCCTCAAACTTAGATGTTCTGCCTTTAGCTATACCCCTTCCTTCATCTGTCTAGTTCTGTACTTTAAGTGAAAATGGAGATTTTTTACAAGTGTTGAGCTATTTTTCTTTATATTTACTTACATTTTTTTTTTAAATGTATTTTAGGCTCTGTAGTTTTGTTACCTGTGATAAAATCTGGTGGTTGTTTCTAGATTCGTGTGTGTAAGTTGCTAATAGGTTGCTTGGTTCATGGCTAAGATATGGGTGTGTATGCATAGTATATGCAGGTGAGGGTCTAAGGTTGCCAAGTGCCAAGTGTGTTTTTAGGAAAAGCTGCGTGTATAGCCCAAAACACATAAAATTCAAGGTTGCTTCAGTTTGGTGCATTTGTATTTTAAATATTGCAGCTTCCTCATTTTTTTGTAATCTTTGTTATTACAACAGAGTCCTTTTTTTATTCCTATTGGTAGGATTTTTTTTCTTGATTTTTTTTTTTTTTTTTTTTAGATTTATTTATTTTTATATATGCGTTCACCATTGCTCTCCTCAGACACACCAGAAGAGGGCATCAGATCCCATTACAGATGGTTGTGAGCCACTCTGGTTGCTGAGAATTGAACTCAGAACCTTTGGAAGAGCAGTCAGTGCTCTTAACTGCTGAGCCATCTCTCCAGCCCCCTGCTTGTTTGATAAATAATATTATGACTACTTTAGCTTTCTTCTACTATTTGCTGTTGTTTGATGTTTCACTTTTTTTTTTTTTTTTTTTAAGTGTGTGTGTCTTCTTATTTAGCTGAGATTGCCCCAGACTCACTGTAGAGATCAGCATACTCTTGAATTCTCAGCTTGGACTGAACTACAATATCCAGTTTCAAACTTGCTATATTTTTACATCTCAGGCAAGCCTTAGGAAAATAACAAATGACTATTGCTTTATCCAGTCCTATACTTTTGATACAGCTGAATTTAACTTTGATATTTTTGTTTTCTATTCCCTTGTGTTTCATCTTTCTTGTTTCAATTAAGAGGATTTGTTTTTGTACGCTGTAGTTTCTTCACTTAGTTTTTCAGTGTTTTGAGGTTGAATCAGTTCCTCTAAAGAGATATTTAGCATGGGGACAAGACTGTGGCATGCTTCTCTCTTTGAGTGACATGGACCTGCACGGGTACTGAGTGGTACTTTTGTCTTTCCCACTGTTTTCTCCCAGCAGAGATGCCTTTTTTTTTTTTTTTTTTAAATTATTTTTTTTCGAGACAGGGTTTCTCTGTATAGCCCTAGCTGTCCTGGAACTCACTCTGTAGACCAGGCTGACTTTGAACTTAGAAATCCATCTGCCTCTGCCTCCCAAGTGCTGGAATTAAAGGCGTGCGCCACCACTGCCTTATTAAAGAACTGGAGTTAGGGTCCTTGGGATCTGACTAGTCTTAGTGTGCCACCTGAGGGATCACATTAGGGAGCGGGACATTCTGGGAAGGAAAAGAGCATTATCTTGGGGTGAGCCTGCCTTCCTGTGGATGGCCCTTACCAGATCCTCAATCTGCCCAATGGAGCTACCCAGGGTAGATTCCATTCCTTACTATACTAGTGTTATGCTTATAATGTTTTGGATTTTGGAGCATATTGAATGCTTTCATAGTTTCAGGCTAAAGATGAAAAAGTTCTGGAAAAGTCTATGCAAATATTCTAAAATTTTGAAATAGTCATTTTGATGAGGGATGCACAGTCTATATGACATGTCTTCTATGAGTTTTCTATTCTATTTGATCAGCTTATGTAGCATTGTGCTGCTCCTGTACCATCTTTAAAAAGAGATTTCGTTTTATGGGTATGATTGTTTTGCTTGTGTTTTGTCTGTGCACCCCTTGTGTGCAGTGTCCTCAGAGGCCTGAAGAGGGCATCATTTCCCAGGAACTGGAGTTCAAGAGAGAGTTGTAGGACTCCAAATGGGTGCTGGGAATAGAACTCCAGTCCTCTGGAGCTATATCTCAAGCTTCCTGTCCATTTTCATGTAGTATTGTAGTGTCAGTATTATGAAGGAAAAGTATTGACCTTCAGGAGTATCTTTTCATAGGCTTAGGTTTAAAATATTTTTGTATAACTATTTTTTTAAAGACAGGCTTTTACTATATACCCCCATCTGGCCTTGAGCCTGTACTCTTTATGCTCAGCTTACGGAGCTTTGAAATGAAAACATTTTACCATCTTATAGTAATTAGTGAGCATGGAGTTTATTATATGTTAGGCATTTATTCCAAGCATTTCCCAGTGTTGAAATGGGAACTAACAGCATGTGATGTTTGTGTTTTATTTAACAGCTTCAGAGTCACCATTGTTTTTTCTTTTAATTATAGGAACAGTTTTGATCAAAAGTAACAGTGGTCAGTTGATGCTAGTATCTCCTCAGCAAGCTGTAACAGGAGCCAAGACCACAAGTAACATAACTCCAAGACCAGCAGTGCCAGCAAACACGCAGACAGTCAAGATCTGTACAGTGCCGGTAATCTACCTTACTCTTAGTTTCCAGTCACTTTCTTCATATGAACATGTTTTTAATAAAAATTTGAGATAATTTTGCTCAACTTTAAAATTAAGTGTGAATTTGGATTTGATACTTGGTAATTGCTAAAATAGTCAAAGTTGTACCTTCATACTCGTGATTTTAGTGTTGTCAAAGGACAGTGTGCATCTGCTGAAAGAAAATATCCATTGTGAGTTAGGTATTTAGAATGTGTGTGTATGTGCATATGTGCCTTCAGTGTGGTCCTGCGTGGGGCGTGCAGGCCAGAGGCTGATACCCACTGGGTGGCTTCCTCAGGTGCTCTTCAGTTTATTTTTCAGATGGGTTTCTCACTGACGTTGGAGTTCACAGGTAGACTAGACTGGCAGATCAGCAACCTCCCAGGACACTCCTGTCTTTATCTCCATGGCAACTGCCCACCTGTTTCCCTTGTTTTGTTTTTTATTGTTTTACAGTGTTGGGTCTGAACTCAGGTCTTCATGCTTATGAAGCAAACACTACTGAGTGAGCCTTCTCCCTCGCTGTTTCACTTTAGATTTGTAGTTAGTAAGACTCCTAAAGTTTTCATTTTCACCTGTACATTATAGAAATTACTTCTAAGTAATTCAGGAATCTGCCTTAATATTTCATTAGTTTTGCCTTGTTTGACATGACTTATTTATATAGATGTTGTTGGGTTTTTTTTTTAATGTAACTGAAATTTAGTGTGTGTCAGTGAGTTTAAAAGAATAGTCTTAAGAATATTTTTATTTAACTAGAAAATGCTAGTATTGAGATTATTTGGTTAGTAAAGAAAGTACTTGTACCCAAGCTTAAGGGTTTGAATTTGGTCTCCAACACTCACTGTAGGCCAGGCGCATAGATAGCATGCACCTGTAATCATAGCACTGAAGTCAAGAGGATTCCCACGGCTGGCTAGCAGCTGGTGGAGCCAAAGTCAAGAGCTCCAGGTTCAGTGAGGAATAGTGTCTCAAAAATTAAAGCAGAGAACAACTGAGGTCGGCAGCCGACGTCAAGGGTGGACTGCCTTCCTTCCTCTCTCCCCTTTCCCCCTTCCTTTTCTCCTTTAACTTTATTATTGCATTCGTTTGCCTTGTGTGTTTGTGTGTGGGTGATGTGCATGCCACGGCTGCACTTGGAAGTTAAGGACAACTTTCAGAAGTCACTTCTCTCTTGACCGGATGGAACTCAGATTATCATACTTTGTGGCAAAGTTCCTTAGCCCTTTGTGCCATCTTTCCTGCCCTTCCAATTTTGATACAAGTTGATAGATTATTTTCTCTGCCAGTAGTACATTTTCCTTTCTCTAATTTTGTTTAGCTGTGGGTGGACACATTTTTGTTTATAATTAAATATTAAATAAGAATCTATATGTTTTCTGTATGACAAATCAAGTTTAAGATTTTATATTTTATTATTTGTGTATGATGTATGAATATGAGTGTGGGTGCACACATGCTACAGTGTTCGTGAGGAGGTCAGAGGACAACCTTTAGGTCTTTTCACCGTACGATCTGGGCATCATACTTAGGATGTCAGGCTTAATATCCTCTGAGCAGTTTTGCTGGCTGAAGTTTTAAGATTTCAATGCTGAGTGTTACAGAGGTTACTTAATTGGAGAATTACTTTAAAATAAAAAGAAAAGGCTATTTTATGAATCAGTTGCCTTCTTTAAGAAATGTCAGCTGATCAACTAATCAGTTAAGCTTATAGCTTAGAATGTTCATAAAATACAGTATATACTAAGTAAATTTGCTGAAAGCCTTTTAATTTTGTTCCCAATACTGGTTGATTTAAAATGACTAATATTGACTTGGTGTAGTGGCATGCGCCTTGAGGCAGAGACAGGTAGAGCTCTGTGAGTTCCAGGACAGCCAGGCCTATGTATTGAGATCTAGACACCTGCACAGTAAAACCCTTTCTCAAAAAAATAAGTAAATGAACAAAATGACTATTGCCAATAACTGTGTTATCTTTGTCCTTCCCCCCCCAGAATTCTAGCTCACAATTAATGAAGAAAGTAACAGTGGCACCTGTTAAAAATTTGACACAGATAGGAACTACTGTGGTAACCACTGCCTCCAGTACTTCCTCAGGACAAGTAAGTGGTGTGTGTGTGTGTGTGTGTGTGTGTGTGTGTGTTCACTGGCTTTTTCAATTATTTCTTGCCAGATATTTTAGCATCTATGAGACGCTGTAGGCATATAATATATGATGTTGTTTATCAGATAGTAAACTATTATTGCAGAAATAAGAAAACATGGTGTCTATCATTATTAGTCATTCATTGCATAAATCCATTAAAATAATATAAATACTCATAGTAACCATGTATCACAGTCTTCAGAAGGAGGTACTAAAATAAAATTTGGATAGGTTATTTGTTAGGAGTCAATACTTGTGCAGAGAAGGAGAATAAGTTTAAACTAGACTCACAATTGGAAAAGTTTGATTCAGTGACCCTGATAGAGAGCATTGGAGTATATGTCCCTTGTCAGCATTGTCCCACTGTTAGTCAACATACTCTTCTGTCCTTTACTGGACTCTTTTGGAAAATTGTATCTTTGTTCAAGGTTGCAGCAGAGGATAACTGAAAGTTTTTCTGGAGCATTCTAGTAGCCAAGACACTCTTTACAATGGTTCATTGAAATCTACATCTTGTCTGTATACTTCTTGTATGTGTTATACACAAGTGTTCTAGGATGCTGGTGGGCTTCTTTCCTGGAGAAACAGAGGTTGAAAGGATAGTCAGCACTCCTTTGTCCGTCTCGTGTTGCCCTCACTCTTGCCTACTGCCTCTGCTGGTCTCGGGAGGTGCCTACTGGTAGACTTTCCTGTCCTAGAGATCTCTGTGGATTGCTTGTTTCTGCTCTATCTTGGGTTTTCTGTTTTTCTCCACTTGTAACAGAATAGTACAGATTATTTTGTAGTGAATAGAAGTTTGTTTGACTCATGATTCAGGGAACGGAAAGTCTAAGATCTCTTGTCGGTCTATGGGGAGAGCCTTATCCTATGGTAGAGATATCATATAGCAAGAGAGCATAGTGTCCCAGGAGAAAGGGAGGTAAAATAGAGGGGAATAATGGGAGAGATGAACTTACCCTTTGATTAGGATGCTTCTCCTAAGAATGAATCCCTAGCCTTGTAATAGCAGCTGTAACACATTTACAACCAAAATGTACTGGCCTTAATCACTTCTTAAAGGTCTTATTTCTTGATACCAGTATAAAGAGAATTATATTTTAACATGAGTTTTGGAAGGAATATTCAAATCATAGAATCCTCTATTATGTGATTAAAAACTCCATCTTTCAGATGATGAGAATTAATTACTCTTGTCAGGGTTCAGACTCCTCTTTCTTGCTCATCTGTGGACACAGGCACCTGAAGTACCAGGTGGCAGCTGTAGTAACTGGTCTCCCAAGGGAATTGCTTTCCTTGTGAGCAGAAATGGAAAGCACAGGGTTCCCCAGAGACTGTTGCGACAGAGTAAGGGTCTATTCATGCATATCCCAAGTCCCTTGATCAATGTATATGTCCTACTGTGGGGACAAAGTGTCACATGGAGTGTTTTGACTTAGTGATTTTACTGAGTTTTAGAGGATAGAATCCCATCTTTAATAAAGAGTATTGCCTCAGTTTATCTGCTTGCTGTAGTCTGTTCTAATGCTGTGTGGGGGTCACCAGTGGATCCCATGGTCTGGGAAACTCATGTTTCCTTTGTCACAAAGGTGATGCATCTCTTGCTGCTTACTCAGAATACTATGCTTAAATATCAGTATCACTGTTGGTGTTCTATAATTTATTTAATTACACTCTTTACATACATAATTCTTTCTACTATCTGGGGTCATAAGCAATAAGTCTGATTAAAAACCAGTGCTTTAAAAAATAGTGGCTAGCTGTTATCAAGCACTTAGTGTTCTTTACACTTTTAGGTATCTTTCAATCCATCAGTCACCTCACATCATCCTTTTTAGTAAGAGTATTATCTCTCTATATATATGTGATAATGTTAGAAAGGCTAAGAAACTGTCCAGATTTCTACTAATATGTACAAGAATCGGAATTTTAGCCTCAGTGTCTTAACTTGAAACTATTCTTGAACTAGAGTACTGATTAGGCCTGACTCTAGATTCTCTCTAGAATGTGTATATTTTCCTATTAATAGGTGTCAGAATTTGTTTAAAATGACTTGGAAAACTTGTCTCATTGTTGCAAATATGACACAAAAACTACTTTGAAATCTTGTGTTCCGTATTAGTTTATATTTATTAATGAAGGTATAACTAGGCCTATTTGTAAGAACATAAAGGTATAGATAACTTAATTTAGAATTAGTGTTTCTAATTAATGAACAGGCCTAATGTTCAGATAGGTACAGAAAATGACCTTGAAGAACAGCCTGATTTAGAAAAGCATGCATAACTGATTTTTACACAGATCTGTTTTACACATAATCTTGCCCTTTTTTCTACTGTCTCCAAGATATGTTTAATTGATATAACTCAGTCTTGCTAATATTGGAAATACCATTGACTTGTCTAGAATATTTCAGTCTAAGGGAGAGTTATGATTGAGTTTTAAAAACTCCATTCAATAACTGTAGTGGAAACACCAGGGTTAGGTATCTCCCCTTGCCCCTTAAAATTTGTCATAGAAGTTATACATATTTGGTAAAGTACAGATAGTTGCTTATATTAGAAAGGGTTATGAAAGGCAACTTTGTGCTGGAGTGTGTTTTCTATCATTGTAACAAATAACCGAGATAAATCAACTTGGAAAGCTTTATTTTGTCTCCGTTTTGTAGATTTGAGGCCATTACCTATTTCCCTCAAGAGGTAGTTCACTTTATAACCGGAAGCCAAAGACAGGAAGAAGGGATTGCCAGTACCTCCTTCAGTGGCACAGCTTTAATGCCTGGGTTCCACTAACTTCCATTTCTTCAGTGTTCTATCATTGCACTGTAGTGTCATGGGGCTGGGCTGTAAGCTTTAGAATGCAGGTCTTTGGAGGTGATTTAAGACTCAAACTAGAACATGGCGAAAGAATAAAATATTGACAAGGAAGTAAGATGCCTTGCGTACTTTCTTTGCTCACAGACAGCAGAACGTTTGAGAGCTCACATTTCACCGGGCACTGTTGGCTGCATATACAGTGGTCAGTGCTGCTTCGAGGAACCACTCCCCAGGCATTGAAGGCCATCATGCTCACTAGCTGAAATTACAAACTACCTCTTTCTAAGTGCAGGTTATAGATTATATGGCTAATTATAAATAAGATGGGTTTTCTCGAGTATTATTATTAATCTTGAAATGGGGTCTTATATAGTCCAGGCTTAAACTTAGTATGTACCTGAGGTTGACCTTAAATGACTGATTCTCTTAGTTCCACTTCTAAGTGCTAGGACTCCAGATGTGCGAATGGCTTTTTATCTCTGAAGAGTCTGCCTTACTGTTACAATGAAAGTTTAGAAGTCCAGAAGGATTCAGAAGCCATGTCATAGGATTTGTGTCTGGAAAATGTAGAAAAGTTCAGATTGGGGAAAAATTCACTTGAATGCTGCATTTGCAGCTTTCTGTTTTAACTAATAAAATAGGACTGATTTTAGGTGTGATTTCTAATTTTACCTTTAAAACTTTTTGTTTTCAAAATGTTGAAATATCACTTTTAAAATAATTATTTTAGGTATAGATGCCTTGCCTGCATCTATATGTATGTATGTACTGTGTGTGTTTCTCTTGAGTAGGGAGGCCAGAAGAGAGGGTTGGATCACCTCTAACTAGAGTTAGAGGCGCTGTGAGCAAACTTTGGAATACCTGGAATTGAACCCAGCTTCTCTGGAAAAGCAGCAAGTGACCTTAATCTCTGAGGCATTACTCTAGGGCCCTAATTTTACCTTGGAATTTCATCATTAGTCCTAGTGATAATTCATAGGTATTTTAAATTTATTTCTCTTTACTGGAATAGCCTGTCTGATGTTCATACCAGTTTCTCTGAAGGGGAAAATTTTGGTGTCCATTTACCTATCTTGACATGCACAGAAAAAATCTTCTTGAGAATGTAAGCATCTCAGATACATCTGTGGAGCACTGTTAGTCCCCGGACATATTATTCACTCTACCCAACTTTTCTTATGTAACTTTTAGTATATTTGTTGCTTTATCTCTGTGTGTCCTGTAGGTGGTGCTAAAGTCATACCACCTCATTCCGATACATGTAGACATTAATAAAATTCCTTTTAGTGTGGAAATAAGACATTCCTCTCTTGTAATGCTATTATTACTTATACTTATGGTCCACATAAGATTACAGGAGCTGAGCATATGAAAAGTAATTGATAACTCTGTTTTCTACTTTAAAAAACAGGAAAGTTTATATAAACTACAGAGACTTGCTGTTACAGATATATGAGGAACACAAATGTATGTGTGCATGCATGTGTGTATTGTCTTGTATGCTCACTTCATATGCATGTGTGTTGAATAGCATTTTCCTCAGTTGCTCTCTGCCGTATTTTAGACAGCGTTTCTTACTGCACGTGGGACTTGCCATCTGGCCTGGAACTGGCTGTCCAAGTGAAAAAACCTCACTCTGAGAGTTCCCTGTCTCTACCCCACAAACACTGGATTACTGAGGTGGATCACCATGCCCAGCTTTTATGTGGGTGCTAGTGATCATAACTTTATACCTTATCTTTGTATTCAGATTGTTTCCCAACTCCAATAATATTTTAAGTACTTTCTGTGTGACACTTTTTCACAGACTACCCTATGGATAGTAAGTAACATTCCTAGTTTTGCTTTTGTAGATGGGAGTCAGTATTAGAAGTTTTCCTTGCTGGTAACTAATGCTGTAGTAGATGACAATGAAGAGTAGACTGGTAGCTGAGAGTGAAATGCAGGTCTACTCTAGGCCAGGGTTCTGATAAGTTGCCTCAGATTAGTATACCCTCACTCTAAAGCAGAGATGCCAAAATTCATTTGGAGTCTTTTCAGTGTAAAATACCCAATAAGGTATCATAGCAATACATATTTAACCTTATGTTGATTTAATTAATTTCAGCCTGCAGCTGTACCAAGCAATGTTGTGACAGTTACTCCTGCTAAGCCGGTGAATACTGTATCCATCCTGAAGTCATCAAGTTCGGGAGTATTATCTACTCCCTCAAATGACTCAACTCTCAAAGCTGAGACTTCAGTAGCTGCTCAGACTAGTCTTCCTCCGGTAAACTTTCACTTGTATCTTATCTGTATCTATATCACTTGTATATATATATATATATATATATATATATATATATATATATATATGTAGTTCCTTGCTATGTTCTAATTTCTATTTACTAACATTTGTGATCATTTTTTTTCTATATCAGACAGTGCTAGAAAATGTGAAAAAATGTAAAAACTTCCTTTCAATGTTAATAAAACTAGCATGTAGTGGATCACAGTCTCCAGAAATGGGGCAGAATGTGAAGAAGCTGGTGGAACAACTTTTGGTAAGTTAGTGTTATATAATTCTGCAAGCTTTATGAGAGTCTAGAGGACATTGTTTGGGATATAGTGATGTTTTAATGAGATTCGTTTATAAGTATATTTGTTAAAACTTTTTACTTCATTGAAACTTGATAATTACTATATAAAATAAATCTTTAATATATTTAATTTTCTTCATATTATATTTAAGATAAGCATAGTTTGAATATTATTTTTATGTTTGTCTTTTCTATGTATATGTTGTGTATAGAGAGCAACAGCTATAAATTGATTAAATATCCTTTTAAGTTTATGACCTGTTTTTCTCAGACCAACAGACAGCAGATCTCAAATATGTTGGCAGAGGATGCTTTAATATTCTTACAAATTAGAATCCCTCAATGTATTTTATTTTTTGTGGCCCCGGAATTAAAACTAAGTATTAAAAAACTGTTTAAGAATTACAAAGCCATGGTTTGTCAACATATATAATATTTAAATAAAAATTACAATTTCCAAATACCAAAATTGAGTGGGAAATGATACTGATTTACTTTTTTTAAGTTGGAGACTACACTTAACAGAATGTGGCTGGATATTTTCCCTTATTCTATTTTGTGATGGGTTGTTAAGGAATTTGTCTCCTATAGAGAGATGGAATATTGAGCATTTTAGTAACCATTTCTAGATCCATGTGGATAATCTTTAGTCTACTAGTTTATTTTTACACTGGGAATAATTGTCTTTAGTAATGCATGATTTTTGTAATAATGCCTTGTTTAAAACAAAATGTTGATGCTTTATATTATGCAGATCTAAAGTTTTCAGATATTTAATGTATTAAGATAATGTGACTTGTAATTTCTACTCAACCTTCCATGTGTGTATCTGTATAAGTATCTATCCACCTATCTTTGTTCCTCCATCATGTGAGTGTGGCTGTGGTGCGTGTAAGTGTGTATACGCCATGTACAGACGCCAGAGGAAGGCATCAGGCTGCTTCTTGTATCACTCTGCTTCATTTGTTTGACGCAGAATCTCTCACCGAATCTGGAGTTCATGATTTTTGGGTAGGACTGGCAGCCAGCATGCCCTAATTACCCTGTGTGCTCTGAGAGCACTGGAGTTCTGTGTACACCAGGGATTATACCTGATGTGTTGTTGGGATCCTAATTCACATCTTTGATACACAATACAGTAGGCTCTTAAAAGTAAGTAGCCGCCTCTCCAGTCCCCCTAGCAGTTATATGTGATTTTTTTTTTTTTTTTGGATTGAGAATTTCAGTTTTTATCATTGGCAACAAATACTATCAGTTATTTTGATAGCCTTAGTTTGTTTTTGACAAAAATGTCTACCAAATATCCAAATGTAAATGAAAGAAAGAAAAGCAAGAATGAAAATACACTGTTGGCTTTACTGGTGCCTCACACATAGCACTTCAACCCCAGTGTGTTTTTCTTGGTCTGCAGTAGAAATGATCTATGTTGGTACACAATATCAAACTGTTGCATTCTGATTTGATAGCATTTGTTTCCCTTTGTCTTAAAGTGAAGCTCTTTTTCTTATAAAATTATGTTTATTTTACCTGTGTATATGTATGGACTTTTTTTCTCTCCACTGATGTCTGTGCACTACAAAAGGGCATCTGTTCTCCTGAGGCTGGAGTGACAGATCCTGGGAGCTGTCGTGTGGGTGCTGGGGGCCCCTGGAGGAGCAGCCAGAGCTCCTTAGTTGCTGAGCCATCTCTCCAGCCCCATCTCCTCACCTTTTCTTTTTAATCACAGTACACAGTAGTGCACTGAGGGTTGGTTCAATCTCTCATTTACTCATTAGCAGAAGTTTTATGCATTTTTTTACTTTTTATATTGTTAGTATAAATCTAAGCACAGTGACCTCCCCCAACAAGCTCCCTGAAATGTGTAGAGTAGAAAATTATAATCAAGTGTTCATTAGTTCTTTGGAACTATTATAAATTTGCAATAACATATAGAAATGCAATCAGGTTCACTAAAATTAAAGAGATAAAACTGCTTCACAATCAGCTCTTCAGTTTGCATATTAGAATCTTCTTCATAAAGAGAATATGTCTTTACTGTATTCTCTAATTGGGCATGTCTGTTACTTCTTGTTCATTTAGTTTTTTGGTGACATGAGATAAAGTGCTTTGCCTTTCTAAAAGTTTCATTTATTTGTAAGAGACTAGATTGCTGCGGCTCCTGCTGGCCTTTCAGCTCTGGCTAAGTGATCCTCCTGGGTCAGCATCCTCACAGCTGTCTCACAGGCAATTACCATCGCACCCAGTTTTGTTTCTTAAAATGTTTGTAGATCTAAAAGTATCTTTCCCCCCCATTCCTTAGGATGCAGAAATTGAAGCAGAAGAGTTTACTAGGAAACTGTACATTGAACTCAAGTCTGCACCTCAGCCGCACCTTGTCCCTTTTCTTAAGGTAGGGATGTATTTCTTTGTAGAAATTGTTTGGGTTAAATTACTTTACATTAAAACTGAATGTTTGGATGGAAATCACTGTGAGGATACTAATGATGAGAGAAACCTTATTACTTTTGTATAAGTCAACATAGTATTGATTTGAACAGTTTAGAAAAACAGACATAACAGTAACCTTAAAAAAAGTTTAGCCGGGCGTGGTAGTGCACGCCTTTAATCCCTGCACTTGGGAGGCAGAGGCAGGCGGATTTCTGAGTTCGAGGCCAGCCTGGTCTACAGAGTGAGTTCCAGGACAGCCAGGACTATACAGAGAAACCTTGTCTCGAAAAACCAAAACAAACAAACAAAAAAGTTTACTTTTGCATTTAATTATTTGGATAGGGAGGCATATATCACGTGGATGGAGGTCAGAGAACATTTTGTGTGAGTAGATTTTCTTCTTTCTCAGGGAAGTTCATGGTAGAGAACTCTGTTGCCAGACTTGGTGGCAAACACATTTACCCACTGAGCTATCCCATTGGTTCCCCTAAGAATAACATCCTAATCATGAATGCACCTTGACGACTTAGTGTTGTGTAATATTTGTATTAAAATATATTCAAAGACTTTGTTTTTAGTTAGTGTGTGTTTGTGGTGTGTGTGTGTGTGTGTGTGTGTGTATGTGTGACTGTGTCTGCATGTGTATAAATGCATACATTTTATGTATGTGTTGAAGACAGAGGAGGTAGGTGGGTAGGTAGGAGTGTGTGTGTGTGTGTGTGTGTGTGTGTGTGTGTGTGTAAAAACCAGAGGTTGAGGTGGGGCATCTCCCTAAATTGCTTTCCACTTTATATATTGAGGCAGTGTCTGCTTGCTTGAGGAATTCCTTATCTGTGTCCTAATTGTTGGAATTACAGGACATTTACATGGCTGTTGGTGATTCAAACTCAGATTCTTGTAGCTTTAAATCCTGAGTTAGTTTCCTGTTCTTCTCTTTTTAGTGTTTCTGAGATAGGGTTTGTGTATCCCAGACTATTTCAGACTTAACACGTTACCGAGGAGTACCTTCAATTTCTGATCTTCTGCCTTTGCCCCCCAGGGGCTGGGGTTATAAAGGCAAGTGTGCCACCTGACCCTGCCAGACTCAGGAGAGAGCAGATGGGGAGGGGCCAATGAGAGAGAAGGAGGTCTTAGCGACCCATGCTAAAGTAAATCAAACATGGTTTACTAGTGCCAAATTTAATGTTAGTTAATTTACTAGTGCCACATTACATGTACCTATAATTTTCAATAATTTATAATGTTGACTTTCCTCTTCTGAGTTATTGAAGTAAATAAATTATTGATGAAGAGCTATATCTTTGATAACTTATTTTGGCAGAGTAAATCATTTAGATTTTCAGAAGCTAAAAAGGAGTTGAATTGAAATTATAAAGTCATTAAAGACCCAGTGTAGTAGTGAATTAAAAGTTTGCTCTGTAAGTATTGAAGTAATAAAAGAGTTACCTTTTAAGAATATTGGGATAATGGTCCAGGATAAAAGACAGTACATAATAGGCCAGACTTGCTCTGCTTTGTAAAGGTGAATGGGAAGGAGGTAGGAACACCCCATTTTCCTAAGGCTATTTACAGTAGGAACTTTGTCTGAGAAAGTGACAGGATTGATTAGGTGAGTGCAAATTATGATAAGAAGGACCAAATAAACTAAGAAAGTATTAGCCAGAGATTTGGTCTTAGTGTAGGAAGAATTGAAAGACTAGTGCCGTGCCTAGTATTACATTTTTAAAGCATAAATAAAATGAGATTTGGTCTTTGCACATCTAGAGCCATACCTAGGATTGGGCAGAATTTGTCTAGAATGTCTATTTGTCAAATGACCCATGGCCATGGTCTGGATGCGCTGGCCTACTTACTGAAACAGTAGAAGCATTCCTCAGGTGTTTAGTTGCAAGTGCTGTTCATAGCAGTGGTGTTCACGTTAGTCCATTAGTGCTTTATCCCTATTAGATGCACTGTGAGAGAGAAGAAGGAAGATTGATGACTGTGAGCTGTGTGACAGATGATGCCAGTCAGATTTCCATTTAATAATCAATGTTGAGGTGATAGACTTTTTAAGGGAAAGGCATATTTTGACAGATTTTAGAGTTTCTAATTTGTGATTGGTTTCTCGATGGGATTAGCTGTATGACAACAGCACTGATAAAATCAAACTGTATTTAACATGGCCTGGAAGTGAAAGGAAAAGAAGAGACCAGGTCCTATAGTTCTGTAAACGGCAGGCTCAGTGGTCTTATTTAAGATGAAGGCTCTCGCCGGGCGTGGTGGCGCACGCCTTTAATCCCAGCACTTGGGAGGCAGAGGCAGGCGGATTTCTGAGTTCGAGGCCAGCCTGGTCTACAGAGTGAGTTCCAGGACAGCCAGGACTACACAGAGAAACCCTGTCTCGAAAAACCAAAAAAAAAAAAAAAAGATGAAGGCTCTCATGGTTACCTACTAGTACTTCTCCTTAGTGCCAGGCTGGGGATCAATCCTGTATACCCACAGGCCTTGGAGAGATACTGACGATCTATCCAAACCATAGCAGATGACTTGATTGTCATGTGACCTTTTTGAGAATAAATGCCATATAGTATTTATTTTCTAGTTTAGAGAGAACAAAACCCATTCAAATCGCCATTTTACTTTTTCTTCAGGATGTGTTTTTATTTTATGAATGCTTTGCCTCCATGTATGTAAACCTACAGTATGTGTGTCTGATGTCCCAGGAGGTCCAAAGCTCTTGGATCCCTGTAACTGGAGTCATGGATGGTTGTGAGCTACCATGTGAGTGCTGGCAACCAAACCTTGGTCACCTACAAGAACAACAACTGCTTTTAACCACTGAGCAGTCGATACAGCTGTCACTTTCTGCAAACAGTTGTTCTTATTTATGTGTCTGTGTCCATTTGAGTCTATGCCACGCATGTTCGTATATTCTCAGAGGCCAGAAGAGTGCTTCTCATACTCTGGAGCTGGAGTTACTGGTGGTTATGAGGCTCCCAGTGGATGCTGAGAACTGAGCTGGGTCCTCTGGAAAAGAGGTCTTAACTACTCACGTCTTAACTGCTGAGTCATCTCTTTGTGTGTGTGTGTGTGTGTGTGTGTGTGTGTGTGTGTGTGTGTTTTCTTTCTTCTTGGTTTGTTTGTTTTGGCTTTGGTTTCTGAGACAGGGTTTCTCTGGGTAGCTTGGCTGTCCCAGAACTCAGTCTGTATACCCAGCTGGCCTCAAATTCTGTTATCCTTGCCAGTATTGCACACAGGAGTGCATTTTTGCCAAGCCTGTTGTTGCTATAATTCACAGGGTTCTCTAGCTAAGACTATTAATAACTTAGACCCAGTAGCCTACACAGTGCCATCCAGTACAGTGAAAACTATCCTTTAGGGAGGTAGCTTCCTAGTTCCAACTTGGTTTCTTCATGTCCTGTGGCGAGTGTGTGGTGTTTTACCAAGAAGATATAGATAGCCTGTATTGCTTTAGGGGTCTCCAGGATACCTTTGGCTAACAAGTTGAAAGGGTTAACCCAAACTTAGTACTGGGCTTTTTATTTGACATCCCATGGCTTCTTGGTGGCACATCATTCTCTGTGTAGGGTAGCTCCAAATAAACACTTGATTGTATATATTTATACATGTACATATGAAATTTATAGAATACTAGGCTTCCTTGTGCCTTCTTAAATATCCATAGCGTTCATTAATCCTCTCCTGTCATTTTCCATAAGTCCTCCCCCCATTTTCCCTTTTATGCAGTCCTCGTGAAGGAAATCACAGCTGAAATCCATGTTCCACACCCTCGTCCCCTTCCTCTGCTGCTGTAACATTCTCTCCTCACCCACGTGTATGAGCCTTGAAGGGGTCTCAGTTATGAGTGGCTACTTCTCCTTAGCGCTTTGACTAATCAGTAGTCTCTATGGTTTGTTAGTGGCATTTTTAAAAAGTGGCAGTTTTTTCTAACCCAGCTAGGTCCCACATAATTGAGACTATTAGATTTATTCTACAAGTTTCAAGGGGACAAGAACTGAGCAGTTATTAATCTTTTCTAGTTTTCTAAGATAATCTGGCTACCTCCCGGCTGAAATTCCCATGGTACTTGCATTTTGTATTGTTCTGACTCTCTCAGCTGTAGGTGTTTTCTCATGGTGTCTCCTGGACTCTCCCCTCATGGCAATTCCCCACTTCTTGTCCTTCTCCCCCTCCCCTGGCTGGGAAAAAGTCCAACCCTATTCTCTCCTCTGCTCAGTCATCAGCTGATCAGCTTTATTGAACAGTCAGGGAATAATTAGGGAGCATTGTTTTGCAACCATATATGGGAGCACAGATAGCATTTGAATAGTACAGGATAATGTTTACACAGTGCACAATAACATTATGCCTACAACTGTTACTACTGACCATTGCAAAAAGAAACCGAGGGGGGAGGGGGAATTATTGGGGAACAGATGGGGGGGGGAGAGGAACTATGGGAACTATGGTGGATGGGAACTGGGAAAGGGGAAAGCCTTTGGAATGTAAACATAGAATATAGAAAATAAAATAAAAAAAAGAAAAAAAAGAAAAAAAAAAAAGAAGCTTCTGCAACTCAAAGCTAACAGCAGCACTAATCTAGAGATACAAACACAGTTATTTACAAAGCAATTTTGTGGGCATATAATGTTCATTTAACAAAAGAATAGCAATAATGTTACTAGGGCCTATGAGCTCCTCAGCTCAGGGATTCTGAACAGGTTTACGGCAGAAGAATCTCAAATCCAGTCAGAAAGCAGTTGATCGCCTCCGTAGCAGAATTGCCATTGTTGCACTAGTGAGTGTGTCTTGACTGGCTAGTTGGTCTTGGTACATGCAAGAGTCCACTGCTGAATAAAAACTTTGGCTTTTCTCTGGAGTGGCCTAAGCAGCACATCTGAGGACTGTGAGGGTTCTGGCAAAATGGAGCTTCCAGCTCTGTTCCAACTTGGTTTTTATTTGTTCTGTGACCCAAGTGGTAGGGTCTCATTAGTTAAGTCTTGTGAGCGAACAACAGTGGTGGCAGTTGCCTATGTTGTTTTGGGGCCTTGGGACTCCAACCAACGACTTGAAGCAATAGCTCTCTGCTGGCAATGACAAGTTCATTTACTGGCTTCTGGGAGCAGCTTTATCTACCACAGAGGGCACCTCCATTCTAACTCTTACTGTTTTTTTGTGGTAGCTTACTAAGCTTTGGATTTGCTTGGTCTGCTTTCTAAGGACCTGTGAATTCTACCTCTCCTTTTTTCTTTTTCTCTTTCTCTTTCTTTTTCTCCTTCCTTCCTTCCTTCCTTCCTTCCTTCCTTCCTTCCTTCCTTCCTTCCTTCCTTCCTTTCTTCCTTTCTCTTTCAACTTGATATCCCCTGGCATCACCTAGAGCTGAGAGAGTTTGAGTATTAAATAGAGAAGAGGATACGTTTGGCCTCTCAGGTAATCCTGGTATGATTAAGAGATGATTAAATATACACTTACATTGTCTGTTTAACTCTCATTACTTTAACATTTGTTTCAATTAGGTTTTCTTTTATATTTCCAGTTCAAATTAAAATCATTTTTTATTTTTGTGTTAGTTTTATTTTGATGTAAAGGCTTTACATCCAATGCTTGAAAGGTGTTTAACAAAATGACTCTGATTCTTCTATGTTATAATTTAATATATATACTAAAGTAATAATAATTGCCTATGGGTTTAGATGGGTAGGGAGAACTATGCTACAGTTACTTTATCGCGTTGATCACTGACATATCCAAAATAAATTTACTATCTTTTAATTGAAATAATGTTTTTCACTGAGAAAGCACTTCGACCTTTAAATTTATTGTATCTGGATACTGATAGGGAAACAAAAATGTTAACAGTTTTCTCAGCTGAAACATATGATGTACTTACTTACCTTGATGTTGTTTAGTACAAATTTTGCTTTACTTTTAGCTCACTCAATTATCTGTGTCTTCCTTTCCTTTACTGTTTCTAGAAGAGTGTGGCTGCCTTAAGACAACTTCTTCCAAACTCCCAGAGCTTCATTGAGAACTGTGTTCAGGAAGGTGCTCGTGATGTGGTCATTTCCTCCTGTCCCAAGACAACAGCGCCTTCTCCTGTGGTGACAAGTACAGTTTCCCCAGTCCTTGTCTCTGGAGCCACAGCACCCAGAACTCTGTCTGTTCAACAGACTCTGAATCCGCTTGCTGGTCCAGGAGGAGCAAACACTGGAGTTGTGACACTGCATTCTGTGGCTCCAGCTGCTGCACCAGGAGCTACAACAGGTGCAACAGTTTTGCTTCAGACTTCAAAACCACTTACAACATCGGTACCAAATACAGTGGCAGCAGTGTCTCTTCAGCCTGAGAACCCAGTTGCGTCTGGTGCAGCAATAACACTGGCTGTTCCATCAACAACTTTTGGAGAAGTGTCCGCTACACCTCTTTGTCTTCCATCTGTGAAGCCTGCGATTACCTCTGCTGGGACCAAAGCCAATAAAGCCGCCATTGGCACTCCAGTCCAGATCATTGCACAGCCTAGCTCCCTCCTTCCACAGGCAGCTGGCCTTCCACAGGCTTCCAAAGGCAAGCAACTAGTGAGTACCATTTCATCCTTCCCCAGTCACTCAAAACATCGCACATTCAGAAAACTGCCAGGGCTCCGGATGTGTCCTCCACAGATTTGCCTAGGTGAAATTCTTTAGCCTCCCTTGTTCACTCGCCCTCTCTAGAGTTTATAGACAACTCACACATAGAGTTTACGGAACATTTAAGAGTTGTACAAGTTGTGACAGTGTACTTCAAATTTTATGTATATTTGCCTCTCCCCTTCCCTTCCTGCTCCCTTCCCTTCCTCTTTCCTCTCCTTCCCTTCCTTCTTTTTATTGTGCAGCCTTAAGCATACCGGGCAAACATTCTACCACTGAGCTATATTGTTGGCCTTTTAAAAGCTTGTAAATTTGAGACTAAATTGCCTTTGTCTCTCTGTGTGTCTCTGTTAGTCTTGGTTTCTGTCTTGGTCTGTCTTTGTTTCTGTCCTCCTCGACCTCCCCTTTCTCCCCTCTCCCTCTTTCTCTCCTCCCGTCCCTTTCCCCTAGGTGGTGTGTGTGTGTGTGTGTGTGTGTGTGTGTGTGTGTGTTTGTGTGTGTGTGTGAAGAGCTTGGCAATGGGGTTTCTTCTGGATTGCTTTCCACCTTATTTTTCTTTTTGGATTAACTTTTATTTATGTGTATGTGTATGAATGAATGTGTGCCACCCATTTTCTGGTGCCTGAAGTGGCCAGAGTGGGAGCTGGAATTACATACACTTGTAAGCCTCCCAGTGGGGAAATGAACTTTGTATCCTCTGGGAGAGCAGAAATCACTTAACAACAGAGCTCTCTCCACCCCCTTCACAATGGAGTTGTGCTGTTCCTTTCTCCAGTATTGGACTGACAGGCATGCTCCACTCTTCCCAGCTTTTATGTGACTGCTGAACCATCCCTCCAGTGCCTTCTCTCATTTGACAGGCTGACCTTGAACTTTCAATCCTTCTGCCTTATCCTACCAAGTAACTACTATCATAGGCCTGTGCCATTAGGTGTGGTTCTTGTGCTGCTTTTTGTTTTTAATATTTAAAAAAAAAATG
Source organism: Apodemus agrarius (assembly GCA_964023405.1). Taxonomy (NCBI): domain Eukaryota; kingdom Metazoa; phylum Chordata; class Mammalia; order Rodentia; family Muridae; genus Apodemus; species Apodemus agrarius. Next base: position 5,165,761 of record OZ030021.1, read on the forward strand.
CTAAGGAGTCAGAGAGAGAGAGTGTGTGAAGTAAATAGATAAAGGTGTATTTTTTTCATATTCCTGGTAGGTTGAATAGATTGTTTGATAAAATAAGGGAAATTTTAGCTGTTTATTGATTAGACGTTGTTTAGAATTTTCTACTTTGTTCAGAAAAAGACACATTCTTAGCAGACTATGAAGATACTGTTGACCCATTGGACTGAATCATGGTGAATTAGTTTAAAATCACTTTTCGAACTAAAGTTCTTATCACAGTTTGATGTTGTTTTGATTGCTGTTCTCTTTTATAAACTTTTGTGTTAGATACAGTGTGTTTCGGCTCTCTTGATTGAGTTTACTCTATTTGTCTTGTGTATGCTTCCTGGTCGTACTGTGTGAAGAGGCAGAGTTAGCATCTGCACACGATTGTCTTCTAAGGCAGCTTCAGGCACAGAAGGTGACCAGATAGAAGGGCAGTCTACTTATTGGGTAGTCCAGATAACAGTCGCTTAGAGAACGCTCATCTTCTTATCCCTAACACTCTCCATTTGAATTTCACGTGGAGCTGTGTACAGGTTAGGGCAGGCTTTTACTGGATACCTGAAGTTAAGCCAGGTTATGAAATACTCTTTTTTGAGGAGGGCAGGGAATAGGGTATCACTGTGTAGCTCTGCTTGTCCTGGAACTCATTATGTATATCAGGCTAGTTACAAACTCAGAGATCCAACTACCTCTGCTTCCTGAGTCCCGGTATGTTACCACCCAGCACGAAACATTCTTAAAAATCAGTGATTCTTCAATATTGTTGAAGAATCCACGTGATTGAGAACTAAAGAATTTGAGGAACTGTTCCAGGGAAAGGTTCTTTGCTAGAACTGAACAGGATTAGAATCTTCTCTATTAGTTGGCCATTATTAGTTCTTAAGTCGGTGCTAATATTATTGATTGGCTAGAGCATAAGGGTCCATGAACTGAGATAATACTTTGTCACTTGAATAAGTTTTTAGGAAAAGTATGTCATTAATGGGTTGTGAATTTAAAGCTAGTTTTTATGATGAAGAAAAGGCAAGAGAAAACTAAGAATTCAGACATATAAAATACAATCCAGTTTCATTCTATGTTAAGGTGAGGGGACATGCATCGGAGTGCTAAAAAGAAACAAGCAAGCAAACATTCTTTATAGTTTATAAGAAATACCACATGTGGTCATTTAGAAACAAAAATCTCCATATTGGATCATATCTGTGGTCAAGCTACTCATTATGAAAAGGACATATTATGAAGAGTATGCACTTGGCTGTTAGGTGTAGAGTTTTTATAGTTTACTCTAATAATTGTATTTTTGGTGAATGATATAACTTTATTTAATTTAGGGTATGTCTTGCCAGGCACTGCCTTAAAATATAACCTCAACATCATTAAAACCACATAGACACAGTTTGACAGAATATGATACAAAGTCAATTGTAAAAGTCAGTCTCTTAGCAGCTCTTATATCGTAATCACCTCATAGTTTCTGGAACAATGCTGTAAGAGGGCCTGGCTTTGAAGAGAGCGTGGTTCCCCACTAATCAAATCACATATCTGAAAATTGCACCATGGGACTTAAATCAAAAACTCAAAGGCAAGGCAGGGTGGCTGAAGGAGACTGCATGCTTGCGTCCTTGAAACTATACCAGTTTCTAGTTTTGCATGTGTTCCGAGAACTCCGAGATGACCTGTGGTCACTGCTACATTTGCAAAAGTCCCAGCCCACTTTATGGGCCGTAGAGCTCTGCTCACCCCCTCTCTTCAGGCATTCTTCATCACGTGCTTTATTGCCACAATCTTTGTTCTTCTGCACTCATGAGCAGTGGCCAGCTGTCAGACTTGATAATCTGTTTTGCAGGCTAGCTTTAAGGAAGAGCATCTGCTTACAATAGGGTCTTTCTGAGATGATCCTTACTCCTCTTTTCTTTTCTTTTTTTTTTTTTTTCTCCGAGGCAGGGTTTCTCTGTGTAGCCCTAGCTATCCTGGAACTCACTCTGTAGACCAGGCTAGCCTCGAACTCAGAAATTTGCCTGCCTCTGCCTCCCAAGTGGATTAAAGGTGTGCACCACCACTGCCCGGCACTACTTTTCTTTAATAAACTTAACATCAATGGTATCTTTTAGATTTTGTTCTGCAGTCAGCCAATGGATGATATCTATATTATACTATGATCATTGATTATGAGCTTAAGATTTTCTTAATATTTATTTTTGGTTAGTATAATTCTGGAGAATTTTATATCTCTAGGCTTTTGAATAAGATTTCTAACTGAACTTCAAGTTGTAAGAATTTTTCCAAACTACCATTACCCGGCTTCAATTCATATTATTTTATGAAATTTTATATTTTACTTACCGCCACTTTAGAAAGTGGATTTATTACTGTTCTCTTTTCTTTGTTTTCTACCTTTTTTCCTTCTTACTATTGTTTATTTTATTCAGGGGTTCTACAAATTAAAATTGTTCAGTTTTTTTTTTTTTTTTTAGGTGTAAGCTTTCTGTGTTTTACTAAATACCTGAAATATGAAACTACTTGGTAGTTCTGGAAATTTTTGTAAGAATTCAATTTTTTTTTAAATGGCTAAACTTACTGCCTCTATCATTTCTTAAATAATAATTATACATTCACCATAAATACTAAACGTACTATTTTACCCTTAACTTTTTCCGTATAGAAATGATCAGGTGGTTTTTCTTTCTGTCTGTGGGTTTTGATCCATCTCATTTTCTCTGTTGGTTAAATGATTGAAAGGCAGGGAGACTCCAGTAAAAAGGGTAAGCACAGAGAGAGCTCACCACAGAAAGGAGCAGATAGAGTCAGCAGCTGATGACAGGCTTTTACTGAGGATGAGGATACACACATCACAGACACACAGAAAAAGACCCCCTGCAAAGCAGGCTTGTAAATCTCTGAAGAGTCCTCCTTTGTAATATAGGGTTGTCCGTGGAAGAAGAACAGGAGGGCTGATTGGTTCACAACTGTTGTGTAACTTGTCCTGCTTTGAGCCAGTGCATCTCCCTGGAGCCTCTGGGGAGAGAAGCAGCCAGCCACCTTAGAAGTTTATCATCTTTATTGACTGACTAGCTATGGCCTATCTACCTGTCTGTCTGCCTACCTACCAGGGAATCTAGTTCCTAGTCCCTCAATTTAATGCTTAAAAGTTTTCTTTTAGCTGTTTGTATAAAAACTGTTTTATTCATCTAAACAAAAGATCACTTTCAATTATTTTTAGCAAAACTAATTTAATTCAGAACACAAAAATTGTAATTTTAGTCAGTTCATTTTTAAAATTTAAATTTCTATAATTAGTTTTACCAGATTAAATTAAAAGAAAAATTACACAAATCCACAGCATTTGCAAACAAAATTCAGGAATGAGAAAGTTAATTAAAAATCCCTGTGCCTCTTCTTTTTTTTTTCCTCCAAGAAAGTCAGATAATTTTGGAGAGAAAACTGCGTTTTTTAGAGATAGAAAAACAAAATTATAGGAAGAAAATGTAAAATGACAGAGATTCTTTTCTGAGTGCATAAAGGTGTGTTCCTTCATGAACTTTAAACCCGAGCCTCAATACTTTAGACTCTGCATGGTCTCTGCTTCATTGACATGTATTATTTCTGCATGAGTTCTTTTTCACCCCGACTGTGTGGTTCAGGTCTGCAGTTCTAGTTACTCAGGCTGAAGCTGAAGGAGCACAGGTTTCAATCCACCTACACTATATAGTTTGAGACTGTCTTAAAAACAAAACATAAACACACACACCTTTTCTCTTACTGAAGAATGATGGCATTGAATTCTTCCAAATTACAATTCCCTTGCTAGGAGATTTCTCTTATCAGAGAGTGATAGCAATAGTATTACTTTCTTCTATGTTTACTCTCCAAGGATACACTAAAGTGCCTTGCGTTTCTTGTCCCTGCATCTTATTTTGAGACAGGTCGTACTGCATAGCCCTGGCTGGCCTGGACCGTTGCTGTGCAAACTAGGAACTCACAGAGATCCTCCTGCCTCCCAAGTGCTGCCATGCCTTGCTTGGGATATGTATTCAGTTGCATACACTTGATTTGTGCATTTTAATTACAGATAAAAATGTTTTTGTAAATTTTTACTCAGAAACATGTCTCTTGGGCAGATCATCACTCTTTATAATAGAGAAATTTAAGAACTTTTAATTATCTCCCTATTAGTAGCTAGCCCAAATACATGATGACTGCTTTTCTTTGAAGTGATAATATGACACTCTGCTTTTTCTGTCTTTTCTTTGGAGCTAAAAGTAATTATCTTGTTAGCACTTTAATTTCTCTTTCTTTATTCCCACTGTTACTGTATTCCTGTAACTAATATTTGGAAGAGAAGCATTTTCTGATGGGTTTAGAATAACACTTTTATAAAAATAGTAGATAAAAATCTTTATCTTTGGTAGAGATCTTTTGAAATATTATGGGTAAAAATATCTCTTGGATTTGTTTTCAGTAGTTGGAAAGTGAGTAAAAGGCATAGGTGAGACATGAGTGTGTGCGAGTTGGTCAGGGCTCAGTTTGGGTAGTGGTATAGATGGTTTCATTGTGTTCTCTTTGCTTTTGAATTTGTTTGAAAGTTTCCATGGTAAATTAAGAAATAAATGTAATATGTATAGAACTATTTTCTTAAACTTGAACTATGATGTTAAAAAATATTTAATGTATCTTTTTTTTCAACATTTGAACAAGATAATTTGCTACATACAAATTAAACTGGCTTTGGTAGTATACATACAAATCCTAGCATTTGGGAAACTGAGGCAGGAGGATCCCCATTACTCCAAGTCCATCCTAGAAGTATTATCTTAATAAAATAAAAACTTAAAAATTTACATAGGCATTCGTATTGTGTTAGTAGAGGTATATATAGCTAAACAAAACCAAACAATTAAACCTAGAAGCTCTTGTGCAGTCTAAAGCATGCTTCCTTGAGTCACCATAATGAGCTCTTGTTGTTTCAGATCCTCCAGCAGCCTTCAGGAGCCAGTGTGAGTCAGGTGACTTCCTATCCCTCACCACTGAGCACTCAGAACTGTGCGCAGAAGACACCAGTGAGTGCCGTGATGCCCACCAGTAAGTTTCCTCCATGTACGCCCTGGCATCCCAGCCTCACCCTGTGCATCTGGGACGTGACAGGGCTTGCACCTGCCCTGTCAAGACAAGAGAAATCGAGAAGACTAAGAGATCTGTTACGTTTACATAAATATTACATTTTAGATGTATATTTTGTTTTCAAATAAACAATTACTTAAAATATTGTATTATTATGTAAAACATTCTAGCAGTAAAAATGTGTTAAAAATAAAGCAATATAGCTGGGCGGTGGTGGTGCACGCCTGTAATCCCAGCACTTGGGAGGCAGAGGCAAGCGGATTTCTGAGTTCCAGGCCAGCCTGGTCTACAGAGTGAGTTCCAGGACAGCCAGAGCTACACAGAGAAACCTTGTTTTGAAACCCCCCCCCCCAAAAAAAAAGCCAATATAAATGAAATATTATGAACAGTTACCTTTCAAGCATATTTTTATAATGATGCTAATTCTAAAGACAATTTGAGATTACATAAAAACATAATCCAGAGATGTTTATAAACTGATTTCTTATGCAGGGTTCATATTAATTAGCCTATTTTAAACTTAAGCATAGTTCTGGGCAGTTTAAGACATGTTTTGATTACTTTATATTTACTAAAATTTTACTGAATTTTTCCTAGTGTGACATGATTGCCTTTTTGTGTGGGAGGTACTCTACTTTTTTCTTTCTTGTTTTGTCTTTACAGCTTCCATCATAAAGCAAATTACTCTGCCTGGAAATAAACTTTTGTCGCTTCAAGCTCAAACATCTTCTATTCAGAATAATAAAATAAAAGAAAACGGACCAACATGCTTCAGGTAAACCTGGTCTGATGTATGGAAGTAAAGTTTCAGGGAAGAAAGATGGTAAAGAATAAACAGACTTGAATGTCTTTAAAACATTCTAATAAGAGATAGCCCTGGTTTGATTTCTAGCACCCACATGGCATTTATAACTCCATTTCTAACGATCCAGTGCCGCCTTCTGGCCTCCATGGGCACCAGAGATACATGCAACTCAAAGGCATAATGTGGGCAAAACAACCATAGACATTAATAAAATTAAAATTAAAAATTTTTAACAGTATTTTACTGAGTATAATTTATAAATAGCAGACACAAATTGTACATGCTTTTTTCACTGCATTTTGAAAACTGGTTTAGTAATCTACAAATCCCTCCCTCCATTACCCCATCCCTTTCTTCACAGAGGGGGAAGCCCCCCTCCCCCCAGTGATCTCCAGTACCACTCAACCCAGCAGGACTAAGCATATCCTTTCCCATGGAGGCCCAACCAGACAGTCCAGATAGGGGAGGGGGATCCAGTGTCAGGCAACAGAGTCAGAGATAATCCCCGCTCCAGTTGATAAGGGAACCCACATGAACACCAAGCTGTACATCTGCTACAAATGTGTTTGGGGGCTTATGTGTGGTGGTTCTGTTTCCGTGATATTCTCACGTTCCACCAATTTGCCTGCAAATTTCCCGATGTCTTTGTTTTTAAAAACTGAATATTATTTCATTGTGTACCTGTACCACATTTCCTCCAGAATTTCAAATGAAATTCTGTTTGATTCATTTCTTTTTTGATCCAGTTCATTTTCTTAGAGGGTAAGGATCTACATTCATTCTTCTATTTGTTGATATTTAGTTTTCCTAGCACCATTTGTTGAAAAGGCTGAATTTTCTATGCTGTTTATTTTTTGGAGTTTTTTTTTTTTTTTTTAAAGGTGTCTTTAATTTTTGCACTAAGATATTCTTAAAAAATACTTTTTGGTAATTTGGGTCATATGTAATCTTACACATAGTGTATTAAGAAATGTATATAGAGGTTATCTTTTTTTTTCCGAAACAGTATTACTGCAACCTTACTCCAAATGAAATTAAAAACATGCCCTTAATGTTGACTTACACTAAAAAAGAACATAGGAGGAACAGTGATATGAGCCACCCAGTACTCCCAGAGCTCCCAGGGACAAAAATATCATCCAATAGTACACATGGAGTTACCCATGGCTCCAGATGCATAGGCAGCAGAGGATGGCCTTGTTGGACATCAAAGGGAGGAGAGGCCCCTAGTCCTGGAAAGGCTTGATGAAGAAGTGTAAGGGAATACCAGGACAGGGAAGGGGGAGAGGGTTGATTCGGGGACAGGAGAAGGGGAGATCACTTATGGGATACTTTTTTTTTGGGGGGGGTGGAGACCAGGAAAGGAGAAATCATTTGAAATGTAAATCAAGAATATATCTAATAAAAAATTTTAAAAATTAAAAAAAAATACATTAAGATATTAAAAAAAAAAGAATGGTTAATGTATGTTAGGCTGTCTTGACTAAACTAATTGTATTTCATAATGTTTTATATCTGCTTTGTTGTTGTTGTTGAGAGATACCTGGTTAATCTAAACTTTTGTTGTGAATTTGTGACTTTTTCACTAGAAAATCCCATTTTGTATTTAGCTTCTTGGTGTATCTGGGATAAATATTAGAAGTTGTACAGTGTTTAAAACACCAGAGGGCACCAAAGATTCAGGCTTCATCTCAGACAAGTAATAATGTTACTTTGTATTACATCTAAATTTGTTACTCAGTTTTTTTCATATTGTAAAGGGGATCAAGTTTTCTAATATATTTTAGATTGTGTTTGCCTTTAAACATATGCATCTTGTTTTGTGTGTTGTGCATAAAAATACATCAATGGTATGTATTGTTTATGTGCTGCTAATACATGTTTAATCATTTTAGGATAGTGATTTTTAAAAAGAGTCAAAAAATGTATGGTGGCCAAATAAACTCTCCCGTCTTTGAGCTAGCAGAGAGAAAGAAGATACATTCATGTTAACTAGGCCCACGATAGATTAGGCTTAGTGTTAAAATCCCACTAAAAGATGGCAGTGAAATGCCTGACATGCCACACAGGAAATTACACATAGTGTCTTAGAAATGAGACCATGAAGTCTTTCAAAGCTGTTATATATTATTCTGTATAGAAAATTCTCTACAGTTTCCATGAATGAGTTTATTGCTTATATAGCAATTTAAAAAAAACAGTAAGTGGCAACTAAATGCCACCATTAAATCAGATGTGTACAACACCCAGCAGAGATGACTAGGGAAGGCCTGGTAAACAGTCATACAGGAGTAGCCAACTGAGAGTCCTAGGTAGAGCAGAGAGGGTCTCCTTGAATAAGCTTCCAGCTACTCATTCTATCTACTGAAGGGATTTTTATAACATTAGATAACCAATTGTAACCTCCATTAGAAATAGCGTACCTTCCAGCTGTTCTCAAGGGTGCAATGTTTTTAAAGCCTTACTGCTTCTCTCTGCCAGTCAGGTGGAAGGTTGCATCCTGCCCCAGCAAAGGGTTCTGAGCGCACTGGTGATAAACATGCTTGAGTCTGAGAAAAGCAAGGTACTATTTACTGTTGCAAATCCCACTCACGAGCGTTCAGTCTTAATTGTTTCTGTGTCATGACTTTTACTTACGTGTTTATTTTTAAAGATTTATTTTTATCTTATGTATATGAGTGTTTTGCCTGTATCTAAGTAAGTGTAACACATGTATACAATGTTCACTGAGGTGTCCAAATCCCTGCAGTCAGAGACAGCTGTAACCTGCCATGTGGGGGCTGGAAATTACATCCAGGTCCTTTTCAAATGCACCAAGTGCTCTTAAACAGAGTCATCTCCAGCTGCATATGCTTTTAATTTGTAATTTTATTTTTTTGAAATTATAATACATAATTTACTTCCTTCCAGTTTTTCCCACATACTCCTGACCTTGTATTCTAATTCATTCTCTCTCTCTCTCTCTCTCTCTCTCTCTCTCTCTCCTCTGAATACATATATACAACCTGCTCAATCTTTGTGGTTACATGTAAAGAGTATGATCTCCAGGCTGATCACACCACTCCCCGTCCACCTGTGAAATCGATTTTATTTCCCTTTCCTAAGGAGGTCCATGTCTACCTCCCTTGAGCCCTTCTTGTTACTTAGCCTTTTTGGGTCTGTGGACTGTAGCATGATTATCTTTTTACTTATCAGCTAACATCCACTTATAACTAACTATATAAAGTGTTTGTCTTTCTAAGTCTGGGTTAACTAACTTGGGTTGATTTTTTTTCTTCTTCTAGTTCTACCTATTTACCTATAAATTTCACACTGTAATTTTTTTTAACAGCTGAGTAATAGTCTACTGTATGCAAATGTGCCACATTTTCTTTTTTCATTCGTCGATTGAGGAACATGTAGGTTATTTCCAGTTTCTGGCTATTAAAAATAAAGCTTCTATGAACACAGCAGAGCAAGTGTCCTTGTGGCAGATGGGGCATCCTTTGAGTACATGCCCAGGAATGGGATAGTTGAGTCTTGAGATATATGAATGTTTAGGTTCAAAAACATTAAGTAACAACTCATGCTGATGAGGATGTGGAGCAAGGAATACTCTTCAGGTGATGGTGGGAATGCAAACTTATACAACCATTTTGAAAAGCAATATGGCGGTTCCTCGGAAAATTTGGAATCAGTCTATAATTTTTTTGTGGATACTGTGTTATGTTACATACATATATATATACATACATGCGTACATACATACACACATATAATGTTCAAATCATAGTGATGTATTCTATAACCAACAATGGCTCTCTTTTTGATGGAAACATTGAAGATTTTGTGTTTTATTTTTACAACATGTAGTCAATTATCATCTTCTGTAGTCACTCTATGATACCTAGGGACACTGTAAATTTTGAAATATATACTTAGGCCTTTTTAAAAGTTTTTTTTTTTTTTTTTAAGAGTGTGCTCCTTGTTTAGGTAATTATTTCTACTATTTTTATACTTTGTGTTTAAATATTTAAATCCGGACATACCATGATTTTTATCAGTTGGAAGTTGATTTTTAGAGCCATTAAAAGTTTTGTGCATTTAACAGATGGAATTTATTTTATTGTGAATGTCTCATTAGTAGATATTTGCTCTTTTTGTAACTGTTGAGCAGCAGTGGGCTGCATGGTGATAACCCACGGTTCTTTGTTTACTCTAGGTTTGTGTCTGGTGCCTGTCTTCCACTTGGCTCATTTCTGTGTGCTCACGTGGGACTTTTCCTCCCCTACCGTTAGTGTGCTGCTTTTTAAAGGTGGATAGCAGGGGTTTTCATTTCTTACGTGTTTGATAATTATAATTTGTTCTCTACACAAATGATCATCATAGGAGGATGTATAATTTAAATCTGTTTGACACAGAGTTCGTGATATGCCATTTCCCCATCTTTTTATGGGATACTTTTTTTTTTTTTTTTGGTTTTTCGAGACAGGGTTTTTCTGTGTAGTCCTGGCTGTCCTGGAACTCACTCTGTAGACCAGGCTGGCCTTGAACTCAGAAATCCGCCTGCCTCTGCCTCCCAAGTGCTGGGATTACAGGCATGCGCCACCACGCCCGGCTATGGGATACTTTTTAATATGAAATATCAAACTTTTGTGTATTAGTATGTGAATCATGAACAACTAGACTTATTACATATGGTGGGAAGGATGATCAGAGGAAATTTTGCTATATTTCCTCACTTCTTTTAAGTACACGTCTTCATGTTAGTACTACAGCCAAATAGCAATCCTATGAGGTTAACTTTACTGCTGTAAAGCAAGGATCTTAAACCTATTTCATATTTTTTTTTGTATGTATGTTCATGCATAGAATTTTTTAATATTTGCCAATAGGACCTTTGTAGCCCATTTCTTGAGGGTATGTTTTAATGTATTCATTTGGTAAGAGGAAGCATGTAAAGAAATCATAATCATGAAAACAAAATTAATTTTAAAAATAGATTTCAGGATAGCTAGACAGATAGTTTCTCAAGGGACTTTATAAGATAGGACTTTGTGACCTAGTGTTTCTGCTGTAATGAGTGGAATAGTGGAGTGCACACGGGAAATCTGAGGGGTTTTTAACAATCCTGGATGAAAGCGAAGTCGGTTTTCATTTCCTTGCCTTTCATTGTAGAGGATTTGTGGATGGCTTGGGTAAGTCTGAATCCCTCTTGGAGTGTTTCACCACAGAGGAGGAGATAAGCTCTGCACCACACAGCAGGTTCTCATTCTCCTCAGGAAGCGTACTCTTGTGCTTAGTGCTGTCAGTTTAATTTTAAAAGCTTAAGGCGAAAGATGAGCATTCATAAATTCACTTCTTTGGGTAAACTCAAAAACAAAAACTTTGCTATTTATAAGAACGATCTGATTTTTGTTTTGTTTTGTTTATTTTTTTATTCCATTCAGCAGACTGACCTTGAACTGGCTCTGTAGCCACCATTACTCCTATTTCTCCTGCCACTGCTTCGCCAATACTGGGATTACACACTACCATACACACACACACACACACACCACACACCCTACCCAAAACTATAACTTTCTCTTCCTTTAGAGGTGAAGATGACATCAATGATGTAACTTGTATGGCAGAGGTCAACCTTGATGAAGAAAACGCCTGCATCTTAGCAACACATTCTGACTTTGTTGGCACACTCATTCAGTCATGTAAAGAAGAACCATTCCTTGTCATTGGAGCTCTACAAAAGAAAATTTTAGACATTGGTAAGTGTAGAATCATGATTATTGACCCAATAGGAATGTTGGTTGAGGGGAAATATTATTTAAAGAGATGTCCTGGGGGTCTAAAGCTTACATTAGGCTCTAGAAATATTCTAAGATTTCTTGGATATTATAGAATAAAGCATTTTATTTAAAAAAATCATTATAACCACCTTTTGTTTCTGGGTAGATAATATAAGTTAATAATTCATTTTTATGACAGAATAATAGAGATACATATTTCACACAAATATTTAATGTGTGCTTATTTTTAAAAACTTATACCTTGTTGGTCCTTAGATGCGTGTATACAAATAGAAGTTTATGTTAGGTATTGTGTTTATAAATTACAGGAATACCTAATGAGAATCATTTTTTTTCCCTTGTATCAACCTGAAAATTTAATTTTACTTTTATTGTAGAAGAAAGCTGAGCTAGAATACAAAGACTTTTCTCTAGGTACAGGGTAGTTTTTAGATAGCTGCAGTGAATGAAAGAAAATGGAAGATAATGTATTTATTATTTGGAACCAAATTTCAATTTGTGAAAGTCTGCAAGACCTCATATTAAATGTAACAGTAGACAAGATTGGAGATTTTGTAAGAATTGTACCATATTTGATCTACTTCATAATTATCAATGATTATGTATGATATGTTGAACACTTTAGGACTGTATTATCTGTTTTTAGTGAGCAGTTAATAGTAGTTTCTCCTGGTTGGTTTTCTGTCAACTTGACACACAGTAGTTACATGGGAAGAGGAGTCTCTCTTGAGAAAAGCCATCACATCTTGCTTGCAGTGCCATGTTATCCAGAGCACTGGTTCAGCTCTTTTCCCCTTCCACATTTTATTTTTTGTTTGATTAAAATCTTTATTAAATAATTGTTTTTAAGTTTTATAAATGTTAAACATTACTTTTAATGCTGTATATATGTGTCCAGTGTGTGAGGTGCCTACAGTGGCCAGATATATAGCGTTCCCCTAGAGCTGGAGTTATGGGTGATTGTGAGCTTTACAATTGGGTGTTTGGAACTCAGTCTGGATTCTCTGCCAGTGCTTCTAACTCCTGAGCCATATATTGATCCCTATCTGATCATTTTCTTAAGGTTTGAAGATAGGCTAAGACAATCAACAACATTTTCCCACATATGTCTAGGTGATAAGGCCACCTTGTAACACAGCTGCTGAACCCTCTTGGTCCAGACCTAAAGCAAACACGAACATCATATGAACAAATGAGCAGGACTGTTTCTTATTGGGTCCTGGCTTCCATAGCAAAATATGGTAGCTGTGAAGGCTTTGATGACTTTTAATTTTTGACACTGTTCTAGAATTGGAAAGTCAGATATGGATGCTCTTCAGGATTTTTGGTCAGGGCCTCCTTGGTGATCTTTGGACAGCTCTCTTTATGTTATTTATACCCTTACGTGATCTACTTTTACCTTATTCTTAAAAGTAGAAGTTATGCCCTCCACCATCTCCAGCAGACAAGAAAGCTGGCACTGTTTATCACCAGATGTAGCAGGTTCTACACCTCACTAGGTAGCACAGCAGAACTGGCCTGATGATAACATCAACGGTGAGCCAGCCCCAAAAGCATGAGCACTGGAGAGCTAGCCTGCGCTCATCTGCTAAGAGGTGATGGGCTGGGGAGAGATGCCCTCTGCTCCTTGCCACCTTCGGTAATTAGGAGGGAAAGCAGGCCCTGCGCCTGAGAAGTTTTTATGTTTTGTTTATTTTCAGTTTTTCCTTTCAGGGATGGGGTTGTTGTGAGAGCAGAGCATGGCTAAGAAGAGATGGGAGAGGACTCAGATTAGGGTCCATGATATGAAGCTCACAAAGAATCAATAAAACACAAACATTAAAAAAAAAAGATAAATTATACATTTTCTGAAAGAATTTTGAGAATATTTTTCTGTGTGAAGGTTAGATTAAATGTCAGTATTCTTCATTTTTCTTCCAATTTCCTAAATTAAATTGGCTGACATACAATAAAGTCAATAGTAAGCAGGCAATCATTAACTAGATCTTAATTATGCTGGCTTTGTTTAAAACATATTAAAGGTGGGAATTAATCTGTAGTTTCAACTTGTGATCTCAGATTTGTTTATAACTTAGTGAACATTGAACATCATTTCAACATTGGCCATTACATACCCTCAGGAATTATTTATTAACACTTGTTCATTACCAATAATACCAGTTGTTATTATTTTTTAATTTGTTGTTCTGAGAATCAAACCCAGAGCCTTCTATAACAGTAAAGATTTTAAATAGAAAAATTACTTCTGTTTTTTTTAGTTTTTTAAATGTAGTTATTATTTTCTTTTTGTTTGTTTTGTTTTTAGTAGAGCTTAAAATCTTGGTGCTTACTGTGGTACCAACCCAAAATAAACAATTTTTAGACATTAAGGCTGTACTTCAATGTCTCTCATATCACCAATGGATTTTACCTCTACAGAAGCTAAACTAAAAAGTTGACAGTTCTGCTCTGCCAAGGAATGAATTGTAGACACGATTTCCTGCTATGATCAAAGCTGTTTGACTTGAGTGACTGTCATCATTCTCAGCCCACAGGGAGCAGGTTACATTCATTTAAGAAATGGTGTGTATTAAGAATGGTCTGTCCATGAAGTCATTCATCAACTGTTTCAATGAACAGTGGTTCTGCTTGGAGGTTGGCACAGACATTAGGTGAGGGTAAGATTCTGGTTCATTGGCTGTGATGATTTTGAAAAGCATTCATCTCAGAAAAAGAGTAGCTTATAAGGTCATCTTCAAAATTGATACAATAATTATAAATATCAAGCAAAGCATTTAATCTCACTCTTTGTTGTTCCCTTATAAGCCACCTCCCAAATTAATTGTCTACATTTCACTTGGCTGTATGAATAATTTCAAAATATGTAAGCTGTTCTGAAAACCATAGTATGGTGTACAAACACCAAATAAACAATCTTACTTATAGAGAGGCTGAGATAGGAGAAGCATGATTACAAAACCATTATGTGGTACACAGCAAGACACTTGTGCAAACAAGGAGAAAGTATGTATGGATTGTACAATATTGGACCTATTTCTCCAATTACCAAATTAAGAGAAACCACTGGATGACAGCCAACAAATTTCTAATTGCTCTTATTTTTGAATTTCAATTGATTAGGATATGTTGGTAATATTAATTTTCATATTAAGAGATATTAATATTATCATATTAAGATATGTATTGTCACTTTCTGTTATTTTTGTTTTTAGAGGTGGAATTATGTTTGTGTGGCTTTGTTGAAAGATTACTTTCTTGCTTTTTCTAGGGTGTAGTTTCCCTCCGTGTGTTGGTGTTTTCCATCTATTATCCTTTGTAGGGCTGGATTTGGTATAAATTTGGTTTTGTCATGGAACGCCTTGTTTTCTCTGTCTATGGTAATTGAGAGTTTTCCTGGGTATAGCAGTCTGGGCTGGCATCTGTGTTTGGTTAGGGTCTGTATGACATCTGCCCAGGATCTTGTAGCTGTCATCGTCTCTGGTGAGAAGTCTGACAGGCCTACCTTTATATGTTACTTGACCTTTTCCCTTTACTGCTTTCAAAATTCTTTCTATACTTCGTGCATTTGGTGTTTTGATTATTATGTGCAGGAGAAATTTCTTTTTTGGAACAGTCTATTTGGAGTTCTGTAGGCTTCTTTTAATATTGTTGAAGATATTTACTGACCCTTTAATTTGGGAATCTTCACTAGGTTCTATACCTATTATCCTTAGGTTTGGTCTTCTCATTGTGTCCTGGATTTCCTGGGTGTGGTGTTTTGGGTTAGGAGCTTTTAGCTTTTTGTGTTTTCTTTGACTGTTGTATCAGTATTTTCAATGGTATCTCCTGCACCTGAGATTCTCTCTTCTATCTCTTGTATTCTCTTGGTGATGTTTGCATCTTGACTCCCGATCTCGTTCCTAGGTTTTCTAACTCCATGGTTGTTTCCTTTGTGATTTCTTTGTTTCTAGTTCCATTTTTAGATCCTGGATGGTTTTGTTCATTTCCTTCACCTTTTTGTGTTTTCCTGTAATTCTTTTTTTTTTAATTAAAGATTTATTCATTTATTTTATGTGAGTACACCATTGCTCTCTTCAGACACACCAGAAGAGGGTGTCAGATCTCATTACAGATGGTTGTGAGCCACCATGTGGTTGCTGGGAATTGAATTCAGGACCTCTGGAAGAGCAGTCAGTGCTCTTAACCACTAAGCCATCTCTCCAGCCCAAACATATAGTAGCTTTTTGTTTGTTTGTTTATTTTTTTGAGACAGGGTTTCTCTGTGTAGCCCTGGTTATCCTGGAACTCACTCTGTAGACCAGGCTGGCCTCGAACTCAGAAATCCGCCTGCCTCTGCCTCCCAAGTGCTGGGATTAAAGGCAGGTGCCACCGCCCAGCATCCTGTAATTCTTTAAGGGATTTTTGTGTTTCCTCTTTAAGGGCTTCCAGCTGTTTACCTGTGTTCTCCTGTATTTCTTTAAGGGGCTTATTTATGTCCTTCTTTAATTCCTCTATCATCATCCTGAGAAGTGATTTTAGATCTGAATCTTGCTTTTCCAGCGTGATGGTATATCCAGGACTTGCTATGGCCGGAGAACTGGGTTTCGATGATGCTACTTAACCTTGGTTTCTATTGCTTATGCTTGCTTCCGCCAAGAGAGGCAACTGCTACCTGCCCTGGCTATATCTGACTAGAGCCTGTCCTTCCTGTGTTCCTGGTTGTATCAGAACTCCTCAGAGTCAAGCTGTCTCTGGGATCCTGTGATCCTGAGCTCCTGGGAGTCAAGCTGCTTCTGGTACCCTGAGATCCTGGTGTGATCCTGTGATCCTCTGATCCTGGGTGTGTTAGAGCCCCTGGGAGTGGAGCTTCCTCTGGGTGTTGTGGGACTGGCTGTGGAGTTTCCACCCAAGGTCTGCTCAGAACACAGGCCCAGACAGATGGGAAGGAACCTGTGCCACTGGTCTGGTGGAGTTCCTGTGTGCCTGGGTCCCGCTGGTCTCAATTAGTCCTGGTGTTGGGACAGGTGTTGTCAGTTCTGATCCTATGATCCTGGGTGTGTTAGAACTCCTGGGAGGGGAGCTTCCTCCAGGTGTTGTGGCACTGGCTGCGGAGTTTGAGCCCAAGGTCTGCTCCTGTTATTTTCAAAAATCTTTCCCCAAGCACTAATTTTAAGTGCTTGTTTTTTAAAAGATGAATCATGAAGTAACATGGCTACCCTATGTCTACTTGTAATATGTATAATATTAGATTTCTATATATAAGTGTCTGTACTTGCCTGAGAGTTCTGATGCACATGGAGGCCAGAACCATTGGTTCCTCTGGAGCTAGAGTTGCATGCTATGAGCTACTGACACTGGTGCTAGGAGGTCCTCTGGGAAATCAGTGAGTGACTCCTACTAAGTCATCTCACCAACCCAGTTGGGGGTATAATTTTAACCATTGATTGTTTTGAAATTTTACTGTTCCTTGTGTAGAAGACCCAAATAATTGTTTATGTTAAACATTTTAATGAAGTTGTGTCTTTGTAGTGGGTTTTTCTTTTCCCTCTATTTCAGTCTGAAATTGGAAATGAGTTTAGTTTTTCACAACGCAATAAATTACATTTTGAAGGCTTAGTTTAAAAGAAGTTGGATAATTTTAAATTTTCTTCCTATTTAGTTTACTATGTGGTAATGTCAAAGTGTATTTGAATTATAATTAAATTGTGTTTTTGCTGTAGTTTAGCCTTTGAGAATTTGAGTATGTATTATATAAATTAGCATACAAAAATCAAACACTATTTTCAAATTACTACGAAGATATACATACCTGCTTGTGTGTGTCTGTGTGTGTGTGTGTGTGTGTGTGTGTGTGTGTATGTTTTACAACCACAGAGGTCTTGAGAAGTGCCTCAGTGGATAAAACACTTCTTTGCAAATATGAGGACTAGATCATTAGTACTTCACACACATGTGAATATACATACTTATATGCATATAAGTATGTATATAACACACACCTAGGTAAACACAGACACATATACAGAGTCTTTAAAACTCCATCTAGCTTAGATTGCTTACTGCCGGTATATTTAGATTTGCATATCTACCGAGGGAGCCAAGTATATTTCCCCTAAGAAACAGTTTAAACACTGATATGATTGTTTGTAAGAGAGCTACTGCTCCTGTGTTTGCCATTTACTTTTTTCCCTAAAACTATCTTCCTTATTACCACCAGGATAAAACAATTTGTTCATAAAAAAAGAAATTATTGAACTTGATAATGAAATGATGAGGTTTTGAGCATATTTCAGCTTGTAATTTAACAGGTAAATTTATGAAAACATAAGTAGTGCAAAATATAATTGGCAACGAACAAGAAGCATATAGGTATGTTTTATAGACAAGGAATTAACAGATTTATAATTTCAGCTCACTGAAATAAATGTCATGAATTATTAACAGTGTCAAACAGGGTAAAATGTGACTTTCCATTTTTTTAATTAATAAAATTAACAGAATATAGCACTAATTTCTACAGTTACCATTTTCCTCCCTGAACACTAAACTTGATTTGTGTTCTTATTAACTTTGTCCTATAAATGACCTTGCAAGGAGAATGATTCTAGAGGCTAAGGGAAACAATGTCTATATTTTCTGAGGCTCCGGGCTAGGTTTTATTAATGTAATGCCTAAGATCTTTGAAGTTGTGACTTTACCAGGAAAATCATAATCTCCAAACCTTTATTCATAATGGGTATGACTTCCAGGGGGAACTGAATACCTGCTGTGCTAATTATTTCAATTATAAGCCACTACTAAAACATGTAATGGATTTTCTCTGCCTCTACAGGTAAAAAGCATGACATTACGGAACTTAACTCTGATGCTGTGAACTTGATCTCCCATGCAACACAGGAGAGATTACGAGGCCTTCTAGAGAAACTAACTACAATTGCTCAGCACCGAATGACTATTTACAAGGTAAAGAAAATTGTTAAGGAAACAGACTTTCATCTCCTGAGCAGTATTAAAGGTAGTTTCATGAACAAGGTCCATATCTGGATGTATTTTTAGAATGGTTGAGACATTTCTTGTTAGTAGGAAAGCAGTTTCCGTAATTTTTTACTTAGATGTGCTTACATAGTAAATCAAATTAAAATAGGTTTGAAGTAGTGTCCAAAGTAAGTTTGTTGTTGTAATTTGGAATATGCACCTGTTTGCCTTTGGCTCCTCCTCAAGGCTTGATTAGGAAGAAGGTTGTGTTAGGACGGAATATTGGTTGTTGTGTTCTCTTTGGTGGTCTGGACTTGCTAGTGGCCATTATATGTTTTAGTTACATCATGATGATGAGTGCTGATCCTGGTGTCAGGCATTACTGTTCTTAGCTGCTGTTAGGAAAAACTAAATGCAAGAAGAGCTTGTCTAGTGGTATAACAAGTAACTCACCAAAATGAAGGCGTTTACTGTATTTGAATTATAGTTTTTATTGCATCTTGGTCTTTAGGGTCAGATCAACTGTGAACTGAAATTTCAGAGGTGGGCAGATAGTGTGAATGATTATGGACTTTAAGAAAAGATAGTGTAATGAAAAGGAATAATGCTTTGATTAAAAAGTACTGAGGACTAGATTTCTAACATATTGGTAAATAGGTAACTTTATGAGGTTTTCAGTTTGCAAAAGGGGTCATTCACTGCCAAATCTTCACAGCCACACAGATTAAAGAAAATTCAGAATATCTGCTACTGCCACCTTGGTAAACTTGCAGGAGATATCAACTTCCTTAGTTCTGCTTCATGTAGAACTTGAAAATACTTTGTGACAATTTGTCAGACTGACATAAAAATGCAGAATAAGTACCAGAAAAAGCTGTGGGAAACAGTATCAGTACTTCATTTTATGTGAGTCTAGGACTCTGCCCATTTTTGTAGGTTATACATCATTTCTGTCAGTTCAGTCAGTGTTAGTAAATGCACCTTTGTGTTTTGATTCTTGTTTGTGTCTTCCCTTTTCTCCTTGTTACTCTAACTAGTGTTTCCCTTATTTTCTTAGTCATTACAAAGAACCAGAACATTTCTGTTTCATTGACTTTCCTTGTGTGTTCTGAATTTTATTTATCTCTGTCCTGTTCTTTATTGTTTCCTTTGTTCTACTAGCTTTAGGTTTACTTTGCTCTTTTCTTTTTTTTTAATTACGTAGGAGGTGAAATAGAGGTGTTCATTTTAGATTTTTCTCTTCTGGGTGGAGAGTTATGTACTTCATACATTTGGGATGTTGTCTTTTATTTTGTCTGTTGTCTGTTTTTCTTGTTTCATTTGGCCTTTGACTCACCGATTGAATTTTCACATTTTTGTGAAAATTGCAGGGTTTTTTTTTTTCAGTGCTGTCTTTTTTTCCCCCTTCAATTTTGACTTCTTTGTGATAAGAGAAGAAATTTCACAATTGGAATTATTTAAATTCATGAAGGCTTCTTTTGTAACCTAGCATGGTGTTTCCTACAGAATGTCCCACATGTGCTTCAATAGAATGTATATTTTTTTAATCTTGGGTGTAATATTGATACATGATTATCTACCTGGTTTTCAAGGTTGCCATCTGCTTTTGTTGATGGTCTACATTCAATCTGAAACCCAGGGTTTTGTTCAGTAATAAAAGATGTATACTTGATGAGGCTCTGGGCTTTGACACCAAACAAAATGTTGTAACCAGGTTTGCTTTATATTTGAGGCCTTTGTTGTTGGGTTTATATAACTTTCACTGTATTTCTGTTACTAAAACAAGCACTTAAGCTAATCAGCCTAAAATAAAACAGGTTTAACATATTGGGAGGCTGTAGTCCATGGAGGCTAGACTCATGGCTGTTGGTCCTGTGGCAAGGATTCACAGCAGCAGCATTTCTGGTGAAGCAAAGCTGTTGTGCTAAAGGCAGCCAGGAATTAAAGAGAAGAAGAGGGGAGGCTCGTGCCTTAATATGTCCTAGGGTCTATTCAAGCTCCTTAGCTCATTGGCTTGTGACCAAGCAGGTAACACATGGGCTATTGAAAAATGCAATCTTCCTAACACTTTTATTAATATACATCACCCCCTTCTTTCTGCTTGTCTCCCGTTAATCACTTAACCCCCTATGTGACCCAAGTAGGACTTGGACTCCTGGATTCAAAAGATCTCTCTCTCTCTCTCTCTCTCTCTCTCTCTCTCTCTCTCTCTCTTTTTCGAGACAGGGTTTCTCAGTGTAGTCCTAGCTGTCCTGGAACTCCCAGAGTGTTGGGATTACAGGTGTGCACCACCACCGCCCAGCTAGCAATTACTTTTTAATGTACATATAAAGTTGTGCCCATTCTTATGGAGTATCTAAGGATGTTTCAGTGCATGTACAAACTGAGATGTAGTAAAGGTAACCCTTTCCTTCTCTAGTAAGGAGCAGGAACTTTGGATTCTCCCCTTTATCAGTTCCTGATAGTAAACTTTTTATTTTTTGTTCCGGGTACTGACACAAACCTGGCTTTCAAAAGATCTCTTGCCTCAGTCTCCAGAGTACCTAGAGTTACCATAATCTGTCCTTTGATATTGACCCTAAGATACCTTTTTAACATTAGTATGACAAAAAACTATCCAACTTCTCTTTTATTAAAAGTAGGTTCTTAGGCCGGGCGGTGGTGGCGCTCGCCTTTAATCCCAGCACTTGGGAGGCAGAGGCAGGTGGATTTCTGAGTTCGAGGCCAGCCTGGTCTACAGAGTGAGTTCCAGGACAGCCAGGGCTACACAGAGAAACCCTGTCTCGAAAAACAAAAAACAACAACAAAAAAAAAAAAAAAAAAAAAAAAAAAAACAAAAGTAGGTTCTTTTCTCATATAATATATCTTAATTACAGTTTCCCTCCTTCACTCCTTCCAGTTCCTCCCCTTCTCCCCTCCCAAATAGATCTATTCCCCTTCTATCTCTCATTAGAAAAAGTAGGCTTCTAAGAGATAATAAAATAAGGTAGATCATAAGCCATCACTTCAGAGCTGGACAAGACAAACAAACAGAAGAAAAAGAACCCAAGAGAAGGTACAAGAATCGGAGGAAGACCCATACATCTGCACACTCAGATATGTTGAATATCTGATATGTGGCCCCCATGAAATGTTGTTCGACGTCCCCAAGGGGTTGTAACCCACAGGTTGAGAACCACTGTTTTATACAGTTACTATTACTATTGATTATCCTGCACATTTCCCTACATTAATTCTTTAGCATAGTAGAATTACTGTCTGAATATTATATAGAAAGATAAATATCCTTCTTTAAGCAGAAATAACTACTTAATTACAAATTCAAATTTACTTCAAAATTACAACTATTTTATAGACTTTAATTGTAATTGTATCTATTAAAAAGATTTGGCCTGGTCCATCTCTCAGGACTTATTTTTATCCATACAATAAAGGAAATCCTACTCCATAAATGAGCCACCATTATTAAAAGTAAACTTCCCACCTTTTTTTCTACTCTAGACATTAGTTACTTTTGAATTTTTTTCTTTGGTTATGTATAACAGCCTAATTAATCATAGATCATAAACTGAAATTTAAATTAAAAAATAAACAGTAACCTGTAGTTTAGTGTTTTTTGATCCTGCTTGGTGGGTTTTTTGTTTTGTTTTGTTTTTTTCATTTATCATTTATTTGTTTTGTGGGGTTTTTTGTTTTATATTTCACATTTTGCTTTTTAAGACAAGGTTTCTCTGTGTAAGCCTAGCTGTCCTGAACTTGTTCTGTAGAGCATGCTGGCCTCAAACTCAGATAGTTGCCTTCCTCTGCCTCCCAAGTGCTACACTGCCCAGCTCTACTTGATGTTTTTCCGTTGACGCTGCAGTCTTTGCTGTGGCCATGGAGAGGTTTTACTCTGCAGCTGAGAGGTATTGTGATGGCTCTTTAGATGGGATTCACCTGATGGTGCTAATAATACAACTCGAGTCTGAGTACCTAGTGCCTTTCACACTTTTGGTACATGAAGACTTCAGTTAGATACAGGAAGGGACATGATGATATTGGGGATACCTGTTACTTAACAAAGGCGGTAGGGCTTTAGTAGGTTAGGAAAAGGCATTCATTTGCAGTAGCTGAAAGAAAAAGGAGAAATTATGCCACAGGCAGTTGTATTCAAATTAGTAAAGAAAAAAGCATGAGAATGTGATATGGCTAAAATTTAGAATGCTTGTGCATCTTTTTAATTTAGTGTTTATTGTCTCCTTTAAATGAAGTTTCTGTCCATAAACTGTCTCCAGAGTTTCTGAACACAGAACTGGTAAAGATGAAGTATTTAAGAAACCACTGTTATTGTGCTTAACCTCTATGCTTGGCCTATAATATAGTGCACATTTTATCATGTATTATTTAACTTTAAAGACCATTTGGGAATTCTTGTATTAAGCTTGAAGTAAAATAAGTAGCACTAATACATCCTTCTTCCTTAAACCATGTAATACTCTTTTGATCTAGTTAAATACCAACAATAAAAATTTAATTTAAAAAGAATCTTGGGCATATGAAATCTCTTGGTCTAAGTTAATGGAAGCAGCCTTAAGCCTCAGGAT
This sequence comes from Apodemus agrarius, assembly GCA_964023405.1. Classification (NCBI taxonomy): domain Eukaryota; kingdom Metazoa; phylum Chordata; class Mammalia; order Rodentia; family Muridae; genus Apodemus; species Apodemus agrarius. The sequence continues at coordinate 5,189,034 of OZ030021.1, forward strand.
AAAGTGGAGATGGAATAGTATTGTGCTGGGTTCCAAGCCTGGCGCTTACTGTTGAGCTCCATGTTTAGTTGTTTGGCTGTCATAGTCTCCTTGGGAGCCCAGGTGCTGACTGCTGAGACAGTAGAGGGTGTGTGTTGATTGGGAAAGACTTTCCACTGTGTCCCAGACAAACCACATATATGGATATGTGTATTGTAGAGGGAGCTGCATGGCCATGGGTGAAGAAAACTAGAAAATGGTACATTTGAAGCACTGTTTTTGTACTCTAGCATACCAGGATAAATGGGACAGTTTGAATCTTGTCATTAGATAGAATACTTAAAGTAAGAGATTAAAGTGTTTTGTTATAGCTCTTTGTAAATTACATGCTTTCCCACTACTTGGGAGTCCTAAGGCAGGATGATCTCAAGTTCCAGGGCAGCCAAGTCTGTATAGTGAGAATCTGCTTATAAATAGATAAATGATAGATAGATAAATAAATTGTATTAATTGTTTTGAGTAAAGTTTCTGTCTAAATTAGACTAAATTAAAAGAATCTCCAAACCAGGCCTTTACAATTTTAATGTTCCCCATTTTATGTTCAAACCCAGAAGTGTTTGGGTTTGTTAAGGGCAATCCAATCTAACTAGTTTTTCCCCCCTGTCATTTTCAGCGATGTGATTGTTTCTTGCTTTTCATCTAAGATTTAATTGCTCATATTTATGTCTACTAAGATAGGAAATAATGTGACTAAGGAAGATTGAATTATAGGTAATATTATATTCTACTATGTTCTTTTTCCAATTGTTAGGATCTGTTTGACTTAATTGCTTTCCTTGTCTCTGAAGAGGCTTGCTAAGGAAATAGTTCTGAAATATAAATGCTTAATCATCTCTCAGATTTTAAGGTCAATTAAAGTTTCAGGCTTTTATTTTGTTTGCTTCTTTTACAGAACAAAAAATACTGTCTTCTGAAAAATCTAGTTCCCTATATTTGTTGAAGTTACTCTCTTTGGTATTATTTATCATAATTCCTAATGCAAAACCAGAATCATAACACTTTTTCTCCCCTAGGGAAGTGAAAATTACATCTTGTCTACTGATACCAGATCACAGCTCAAATTTCTTGAAAAGCTTGATCAATTGGAGAAACAGAGGAAAGATTTAGAAGAAAGAGAGATGTTACTAAAGGCAGCCAAGGTAAGGCATGTGATTTTTCTAGGGACGTGGTCTGACAATGTGATCATAGTTTGCTTCACCACTGATTGACAATGTTGCTTTTATTTTATTATTTCTTTTGAATTTCCTAAAATGAATTTACTAATAGGCTGTCTCACAACTGAGATGGTATGGTATGATGCTTTCAGTTTTTAAATGAGTCATAATCTTTTGTCTCCTCCCTCATATTCTGGGGTGCATGATATCATTCCTCCCTACCTGCCCCTATTCACAGGTTAGAATATTATACAAATTTTAGACTTTTAGGACAATATTTGGTATGTACCAAGTTGAAGTTAACAGGAACATTTTTTTAAAAGACAGGAGGATTATGGTAAAATTAGGAATAATTTGGAATATATGGAACAAACATAAGTTTGTGTAAACACAGGAGTTGGAGATGGGGAGTAACAGGGGAGGCAGGTGGAGCAGTAGACCTGTAGGACTAGTGCTACTCGGGCACCACAGAAACGTTCACCGCCACCACAGTTGTATGCTTTGTCCCTCCAGTCTGCTTCATAGGCGTAGCTGGAGCTCACAAGAAGTTGTGAAGGCTGGCCATCCAAGTCTTAGTTTTTGTTTTGAGGGTGTTACTTTTAATTTCTCATATTCCTGAAAGATTTCTTTTCTCAGCTGCCTACTAATATTGTCTTTATTTTTGAAACAGAGTCTTCACTGTGTAGCCCTAGCTTACCTGGAACCCCCCATCTACACTAGGTTGGCCTTGAAAACTTAGAGACTGACATCCCTCTTCTTCCTGAGTGCTGACATTAAAGTCACACAGCATCACACCCACCCCACCAGCTCTGCTGTTTTCTGTGTTTAGTCTGTTCTGTGATGAGACAGGGTCTATATAGTATGTAGCTCAGGCCGCCTTTGAACTTGCTGTCCTGTTGCCATCTCTGAAGTGCTAGAATTTACAGGGGTCAGTCACGATACTTGGCTCTAATTGCTTCTCTGACTTATTGTGAAATAATTTTATACTAATAGTATCAAAGCTATATACATTTTTGCCCCTTTTTAAAGAGTCATCCATGTCCCCACATTTTTTTTAAAGATTTATTTATTTTATGTATATGAGTGTACACTTTAGCTATCTTCAGATACACCAGAAGAGAACATCAGATCCCATTACAGATGGTTGTGATCCACCATGTGGTTGCTGGGAATTGAACTCGGGCCTCTGGAAAAGCAGTCGGTGCTCTTAACCACTGAGTTATCTCTCTAACCCATGTCCCCACATTTTCTTGCACTTGTTCCATCTCTTCTCCTTTCCCTACTCTTTGTATGCAACATTCTCTCTCTCTCTCTCTCTCTCTCTCTCTCTCTCTCTCTCTCTCTCTCTGTCACTCACTCACTTTTTGGTTTTTTGGTTTGCTGGTATGTATATATATAATTCCCCCTCTACATTGTTTAATAGGGATTTCTTGGTGTATATATATAAAACTGTCTATACTGGACAATTCAGAGAATCTCTGGAGAGCAGTTCTGAGACATATTGGCTCACCACATTAAAACATTCTAATGTGTGTGCGTGAAAGGTTGCTAGCAGTGTAACACTGCTGCCCATTGCAAGAGATACCTGTTCAAATTTCATCAGCCATCTTGTCTTTTTTCTTCATGTTCCATTTTTCAGAAATAAGTATTTTATTCCGTAGTTTTATCCTGTAGGTGGGAGACACGTCCAAACTCACACCTTGTTCCTTGTGTGTCTTCATTACTCATTGAACATGTCCTACTTTTTGTCATTAAGACATTCTAGAGCCAGCCTTTACTGTTCTTGCCTCCATCGTAGAATCATCCATTTCTTTTTTGTTGTTGTTTGTTTGTTTGTTTGTTTGTTTGTTTTTTGAGACAGGGTTTCCCTGTGTAGCCCTGGCTGTCCTGGTACTCACTCTGTAGACCAGGCTGGCTTCAAACTCAGAAATTCGCCTGCCTCTGCCTCCCAAGTGCTGGGATTAAAGGCGTGTGCCACCACAGCCCGGCGAATCATCCATTTCTATAGGAAGTTCTGCTTCTTTTTACTTGAAAATGCTAGTCAGAAACCAGTATTAGAGCACACAGTATATAAGTTCATTGCTTAACACTGTCATTAACATGGTATATGTTAGTGGGTAGCTGTAAGAAATATGTGTATGGTGTCTCTATGTATACTCATGTACAAATAGTTACAATGTTTTCTGTATCTATTCATGTTACAAAATTACGAGTTCATATGGTTACCTCTAACTTTTTTCATTTTTTTAAATTCTATATTCTTTGTTTACATTCCAAAGGCTTTTCCCTTTCCCAGTCCCAGTTCCCCCCCCCACCATTCATCCCATAAGTCCTCTCACCCCCCCCCCCCGCAACTATTCCCAATCACCCCCCCCCACACACACACACACACCATTTCTGTGTTCTGGTACTCTCCTATAAAACTGGGTCCAATCTTATCAGGACCAGGGTCCTCTTCTTTCTTCTTCTTGGGAATCATTTGACTTGCTAATTGTACCTTGAGTATTTAGGGCTTCTGGGCTCATTAATATCCACTTATCAGTGATTGCATTTCATGTGTATTCTTTTGTGATTGGGTTAACTCGCTTAGGATGATATTTTCCAGTTCTAACCATTTGTCTACAAATTGCATGAATTCATTATTTTTAATTGCTGAGTAGTATTCCATTGTATATATATACCACATTTTCTGTATCCATTCCTCCTTTGAGGGATATCTGGGCTCCTTCCAACTTCTGACTATTATAAACAAGGCTGCTATGAACATAGTGGAGCATGTGTCTTTATTGTATGCCGGGAATCCTCAGGAGTGGTATGCCAGGGTCCTCTGGAAGTGTCATTCCCAATTTTCTGAGGAACTGCCAGACTGATTTCCAGAGCGCTTGTACCATCTTGCAGTCCCACCAACAGTGGAGGAGTGTTCCTCTTTCTCCATATCCTCGCCAGCACCTGTTGTCTCTTGAGTTTTTAATCTTAGCCATTCTGACTGGTGTGAGGTAGAATCTCAGGGTTGTATTGATTTGCATTTCTCTGATTACTAATGATGTTGAACATCTCTTAAGGTGTTTCTCGGCCATCTGAATTTCTTCTGATGAAAATTCTTTGTTTAGCTCTGTACCCCATTTTTTTGATAGGGTTATTTGGTTTTGGGGGGTCTAACTTCTTGAGTTCTTTGTATATATTGTATATTAGCCCTCTGTCGGATGTGGGGTTGGTGAAGATCTTTTCCCAATTTGTTGGTTGCTGTTTTGTCCTTCTGACAGTGTCCTTTGCCTTACGGAAACTTTGTAATTTTATGAGGTCCCATTAGTCAATTCTTGATCTTAGAGCATAAGCTATTGGTGTTCTGTTCAGGAACTTTACCCTTGTGCCCATGTCCTCCAGGGTCTTCCCAAGTTTCAGTGTGTCTGGTTTTATGTGGAGGTCCTTGATCCACTTGGAGTTGATCTTAGTACAAGGAGACAAGAGTGGGTCGATTCGCATTGTTCTGCATGTTGACCTCCAGTTGAACCAGCACCATTTGTTGAAAAGGCTATCTTTTTTCCACTGGATGGTTGTAGCTAGCTCCTTTATCAAAGATCAAGTGACCATAAGTCTGTGGGTTCATTTCTCGGTCTTCAATTCTATTCCATTTATCTACTTGCCTGTTGCTGTACCCATACCATGCAGTTTTTAACACAATTGCTCTGTAGTACTGCTTGAGGTCAGGGTTATTGGTTCCCCCAGAAGTCCTTTTATTGTTGAGAATAGTTTTAGCTATCCTGGGTTTTTTTTGTTGCTCCAGATGAATTTGAGAATTGCTCTTTCTAGATCTATGAAGAATTGAGTTGGAATTTTGATGGGGTTACCTCTAACTTTAATTCTGCAACTCATTTTTTATATCCATAACCTATGTACTGTATAAAACCTTTCTCTTGCTTGAAAGATTTCTCAGGGAGTAAGAGCACTTGCTGCCAGCCTGATGACCTGGGTTTGATCCCTGGGTTCTACATGTCGGTAGGAGAGAACCAACTCCCATAAGATGTTCTCTGACTTATACACTTACTTGTTCAATGGTCTTTATGTGTGTATTCATTCATTCATTCATTCATTCACTCACTCACTCACTCACTCACAGTCTCTTCCTCTCTCCTCCAAATAATTGCAGAATTTTTTTTCATCTGGAGTCAGCTTGCTTCCATTATTATCCTTGGAATATTTCACTTATATCCTCAATCAATGTATGTATTTGATTTGTGAGATTAATATGTCACCAGCTCCGCTGATTGACTTCCTATTACTATTTACTCCATTTCTACTTTATTGGCCATGCTCCTTGCCATTACATCCACTGGCTTATGTCTCACTGAGACATCTCAAATCATAAGGATGCAAGCATTATAGCATGGACACTGCTCTGTTGTCTTAGCCCCAGTACTGACCCTGCAGGGGAGGGCAGGGAGATGGGACAGTTAGGCATTCCTTCTTGAGCTTGAGCATTATAAGCAAGAACTCAGCTATTGTTACAAGACAGCTTACTGGTTCTTTATTTCTAATTACTATGCAATAAATAATGTTATAAACCATTGAATACTACTCTACATATTCTTGTACCCTTTACTTCACCCCAAATCTGGTTGACTTGCAAAGTGGAATGCAATTCTATTTGTCATCTTTGCTGTTCTAGGCTGCTATCATCATTTTCTCCTTCAGCCTCTGTTCATGGCAATTGCTTGAGAGTAGTCTCATCATTATGTGACCCCTGCCTTCAATCATAGATCTGTGTAGTAAATAATACTCTATGCCTAGTTGAGTCACCTTTTAAAGGGCTGCTCCAGTGTAATCTCATCTTGTACTATGCAATAATAATCTTCCAATGGCTGATTGTTAAGGCAACACTGGACCTCCTTTCTCTATCATATTTTCTGTATGTTTCAAAGACATGGTCATCCTGTCTGTTCTCATGCTTGCTGTAATTTGAAGGCTTTGCTATTTACTATGTGTTCTGTTAGACTTGTCTTCCCCAATGTTTTGATGTGATTTCCTGTTTCTTGTTATGCAGACTTCTACTCAAATGTCTAACCCACCACCTAACTAAAGAAGATAACTACTACTTTTCTCCTGATCATTTTTATCCCATTTTGGTGTTTTATAGCATGTATTAAGTATCAGTGGTATTATTTTATTAAGTTCAGTAGTAGGCCTAAAACACTAATAAAAATATTGGAGTGTGTTTCCTACTTGTACTTTCAAAAATTACCCTTTTCTGAGAGATTTGGTTAAAGGCTAGGTGAGTTCTTGATATTAATAGCAGTTAAAATACCATATGCTTTTTCAAAATGGCTTCACGTAAGGATGAGCCAGTGTTTGTTTTCATTCATTTGAGCCCAAACTTCTTTCCTTTCCTTCTGTGCAACCCAGATTTCATTTTGCCGTGTTCCAGCATGAACAATGTCATGCCTTGACTAGACCTGACTGACATTGTTAGCATCATTTTCAGTATGTGTTTCCTCCAGGCTAGAACTGCAGCAGCTGGCCAGATGACTGGGAGGAGGAGGGGGCAAGGGCTGGAGTGTAGCTAGACTAGATCTAGGCATTGCCCCTGGAGCTAGGGTTTTCAATCACAGGAGAAATCATCATTTATTAAATATTTAATAGCAATGCTTGTGTTTAGATGATTTCTATTAAAATTTTCTTTTCCTTTGACAGAGCCGCTCCAATAAAGAAGATCCAGAGCAGCTGAGATTAAAACAGAAAGCCAAAGAGGTAGGACTTTCAAGTTACTGTTCTGGTCTTTGTGTTTGAGGGAAGGTTGGCAGCCTCACTCTTGGCAATTAGGTCAGGGTTTATTTTACTGTTGCATACCATTTGCAAAAGCCTTGGGGAAGGACAGGAACTGCTGAAGGCAAGGGCAGCACTTCAAATGAGGTCAGCGAGCTATGTGCTCTCCTTTAAAATTTATTTTCAAGGCTTAGGTCTTTCTGGAAATGGCTCTTTGTAAACTGCAACCATATACTTGGAGGAATATAGTGTGGGATTAAAAGAAAGAAAAAAGAAACTTTTGAGATTTAGCATCTGGGACTGTACAATAGGCTACATTTTTCCAGGGTAATTGTTCGTTTTGTAAATCTGATACTGCTTATAATTCTTTGGCTGGGAGGCGGTACTGGGATTTAGTTTTAAATGGAAAATGCCTCTGGCTTTTAATTTTCTGGGCCCAGCAGTTTTCTGTTCTGGAATGGAGCCCTTGTTTCACACAGTTCATGTTTAGCTGCAGGGGTTTTAGTTTATAGCTTAGACTGGTTAAGCTTTTGCTCCCAGAGGCCTCTGCATAGCAACTGTAGAAATCAACAAATAAGTTCATTTATGTCTGCAGCCTCCTCTCAGTAGCTGACTTTTTACATTTCCCAATATCCATTTCCTGACTTCTCTAGCCTCAGAGAAAAAAGCTCCACTAATTGGAGCTTATTTTAATTGAGCCTTAATATTGGATCTCACTGGAGTTGCCCCCAGAGCTACTGAGAACAGAATGAAATGAAAATACCTAAGGTTGAAAGGGTGTGTGTGTGTGTGTGTGTGTGTGTGTAATTTTTCACTTGACCTACAGATTCTTTTCCCTCCTGAATGAATCATCTAGCCTGTTCGCATTCCTGGTTAAGGATCTGACAGCAAATGATAATAAAGACAACTGAGGTGTGAGATGTGTGATATGGAGCTGAAGAAATTGGTTTCTATAGTTACTTGACTGATTTCATGCAATTTTTAAGGATCTTTGTGCTAAATTTGAGTGATTTCCTGGGCAGCCTTTTTCCTTAACTGTGCCTCTTGAGCTATGAAATTTGTTGTCCCCGGCATTGCAGCATGTGGCACCTGGGTGCCAGCAGCAGCAGCAGGTTATTTATTAATGTTCCAAGGCCCTTATTGTTTGGATTAATGTAGGAGCTGAGACAAAACACATGGAAATTAGAAGATTCTTCTTAGAATCAACGTGTTGTATTTTCTGTAGCATAGAGAACGAAAATACATGAACTCTGGGTAAAGAGGTATATGATTAGGGTAAGAAAAGAAGAGCATTAAAGTGTTGGAACCAGAGTCATTTACACAAATTGTTTCTTATTTTAAATTCCTTCCAGTGGAAGCATATCTAACACTTAACCTGAGAACTGTGTCTACCATTCTTTCTGAGCAAACCTAGATGAATGATAGATAGCCTTGCCACTTGTCATTGTGAGCCCTGGGTATCTTGATTCTTGGATATTTCTATCTCGGAAAGTTAATTATCTTACTTACCCTGTGTGTTGTTGCTTCATAAACATGGGTATTTAGATTGTTTGTTTTTTCTTCAGCTCTGAAAGAGGTGGCTTTGTTTCATGAAGTCACTGTGTAACTGCAGTGCTCACACAGCTGTGGGGCAGGGTTCAGCTTCTTCTCTGAAGTGGAGAGCAGACCTGCTTCATTTTCCTTTCTTTGCACTTCTATGTACTGCTTCTTTTCCAAGCAAGGTTAAAAGAAATATAATTTCCTTCCAGACTATTTTTAAAGTCTTCTACAATAAATCCACTGTGATCAAAAGGAATCAAATTTCTTGGCATGGGTTGAAGAAGAGAGCCGTTCTGTAGTATTTATTTTTGCAAAGTTGTTGTTAGTTTGAAAGGTAAATATTCTTCTTTTTGTCTTCTTTCTGTCCCTTTCAGAGTCACACACATGGGTATTATAGAACTATCATCTCTATCTTACTCTGGAATTGAAATATTCTCTTGTAAAGTAATTTATAAAGGTATGCACTTGTAGAAGTTGTAATACTGTGATTTGTTATCTTGGTATTAACTAGAACGTTTTCTTGATTTAATTGGAAGATTAGTGCTGTTTTGTAGTGGTTGCTCTATTAGAACAGCTTTGTTTTCCTTTGCAAACTGGTCACTGGGAACGGACTAATAATGGCCTTATAAATGTGGAATTCCAAAAGAACTGCTTAAAGAAGTTGTGGGCTTTGTTTATGCTTGGAGATGTTTCAGCACCGGTGTTTATCATGTTTCAAACCATGCCTAAATCTAGACTGTGAATTGTTAATGACTACAGCTTTGATACTGATAGTTCTCCTAGGGTTTTCCCTAAAAGAGTTTATTTTTATGTTTATTTTATATGACAATCTTTATTTGTTTTTTTGAAGGTATCTAGTGATTGCTTTTTTTCTTGTATTGACTTTTCAAATGCTGCCGCTCTCTTCTGGCTGCCTTTGGGTTTGCCTCCAGCCCGGTCTCAGCCTATTGCAATGGCTCCTGCTGCGTACTGTTGGCACTGACCTGACAGGTTATCCATTGGGAACCTCACTGCTGTCCAGCAAAATGTCTGGGGCCATCCGTGTAGTTCAGACATTTTATCTTAAACTTGAAGAATAGCTTTTCAATTTTCAGTGTATAGCGTTTTTGTTTCTTCATTTGTTTTTCTTTTAGATTGTTGTTTCTCTATAAAAACAGTTTTCACTGATGCAATTTAAGGATTAATAGATAATTTTTCTAAAATGTAAATAGTGGCATGCTTCCATTTTACCCTCCATTTGTAAATCTTTAAAGTACTTTATTAATTGTCAGATTCTAATTCCAAATAAGCAGGCTTAGTACAGCTGCAGACTTGTATGCAATGTGTCTTGTATGTTGTAGGTTAACATCTGTCCTGCCCTTAGTGCTTTCCCTTAGTACATCAGTTCAGAGTCTACCGAGCAAGTCCTCTGGCCTTAAAGTTTAAGCATCCTGATTTCTTTCTTTTTTTTTTTTGTTTTGTTTTTTTTTTTTTGTTTTGTTTTTTTTTGTTTGTTTGTTTGTTTTTGTTTTTTTGAGACAGGCTTTCTCTGTGTAGCCCTGGCTGTCCTGGAACTCACTGTGTAAACCAGGCTGGCCTAGAACTCAGAAATCCACCTGCCTCTGCCTCCCAAGTGCTGGAATTAAAGGCTTGGACCACCACCGCCCAGCCTGCATCCTGATTTCTTAAAAAGTTTTTAAACTATATTTTATGACCCTTATAACCATTTGGATTTGTTTTTCTCCTTTGAGAAATGTGAGTTCTGTGGAACTGTGCAGAATGAAACAAAAAATTCATTCATTTTCTTTTTAACACTTGAAGGCATTCTCAGTTTCATTTTGTATAAGACAATAAAGGGGAAGAAAAGGGCTACAATCGTGTGTGCTGGAACATGCATGACAGGTTGACTTTGCATAGCAACCTGTGGGGAAGTGATTAGAATGCAGGACAAATCAGACACATATACTCTGGGATAGGATTGTTTTTCTAAATAGATTATGAAACTGAAAACTCAGGGCACAACTCTCCATAGACCACTATTGTGTAATTAATAGAATACAGCATATAAGGCCTCATTTCTGAATAGAAAGTATATTTAGAAAAAGGCAATTTTGGTTTTTTTGCTGCTGTTAACTTTTTTGAGGGAGCGTGGGGGATAGAGTTTCACTATTTAGCTCTGGATGTCTTGGTACACTCTGTGTAGACTAGGCTGACATAGAATTTGTAGAGATCCTTCTGTCTCTGCCTCCCAAATTCTGGGTTAAAGGTGTATATATCACTATACCTAGAAGGACATTATTTTGTTTTGTTCTTTTTGTTTGTTTGAGACTGGGTCTCCTTATTATAGCTCTGGAACTTTCTGTGTAGACCTGTTTGTTCTGTCCTCAAACCCAGAGATCCACCTGCAAGTCTTAATGATTCTGACATATCACCAAGTCTAGCTGCTAGCCTGAGGTGCATCAGCCACAGCCCTCAGTAGAGTACACCCTCTCTGTGCCTACCCTTCGTAAATACTCCCAGTTTTACAATCTCCAATGGCTCTAGCCTCTCCTTAATCACTACTGATATCTCAGTTCCTACTAACCAACATCAATTGTTCTAGTAAAGCAAAGGTTTCACTTCAGTGGTGCTGGTCTCTTTGTTAGTCACGACTGATTCTTCAGTCCCAGCTGACCAGAACTACAGATTAAATTCTTTTCTTCTCTCTGAAACTTCCTTCACAAGCCAGACCTCCGTCATCTTCAACTACAACGACCCATTAACCTCTGAGTTTTCATTGACTTTTCCAGCCAGAAGTTCCAAAGTCCTCCACAATCTTCCTAAAACACATGGCCAGATCAGTCATGCAATACCTCATGGCCTGGAACCAGTTTCTGTTTCAGCTAGAGTGTTTAAATGCTGTGATTAAGACCATGACCATTGAGGCTGGCCCACCCTTTTTGCCAAGATGACACCGAAAGGGAAGAAGGAAGTTCTTCTTCCCAAAGCTGAAGCCAAAGATGATTGGGGTCATCTAAACTGAGTCCAGATAGCTAATTCTAAGTAGACACTTTTTTTTTTCCACAACTGGAAAAAAAAAAAAAAAAAAAAAGACCATGACCTTAAGTGGCAGCTTGGGGGAAGAAAGGGTTTATTTAAGTTTATTATTGGAATTCAGGAGTCACCCCACAAGCTACACGAGCACGAAACTCAGTCACACAGGGATGGCTTATTTAACACACACTAAGACTGATCAGTCAGAGCCGGAGCTCAGCGTTCTCTTCTGAAATTATGAACCTGAACATTTATATGCCAGCTTATAAAGGCTAAAACAACAAAACCACAATGAGCAGGCAGTATGAAGTGGCTTCAGCTATGCTATAAGGAGGAAGGCATCAACACTTACATTCCCAATCACAGTCCATTGTGAAGGGAATTTGAGATAAGAATTCAAAGCAGAAAGCTGGATGTTGGAACTGAAACAAAGGTTATGGAGATCGCTACATATTGACTTGACTTAGTACCAGCAGCCCAGGTACCACCACCAATAGCGAGTTGGGCCCACCACATCAATTATCAGTTAAGGAACTGCACCACAGACAAGTCTGGGGAAGGCATGTTCTCAGCTGAGTTCTTTCCTTCCAAGATGACTCCAGCTTGTGTCAAGTTGATATAAAACTAGCCTTTGATATTCTTAAATGTGTCTGTCACAGATCAGAAGATTTTAATTTCAGTGAACACCAGTTTGTCAGTACTTTTGTGAATAGATATGTCACATATGAGACGGCTTTGCTAGACTCCTAACTCATGAAGATTTTTCTTTTGTGCTTTTTGTAGAAGTTTATGTTAATACACCTTGAGTTAATTTTTGTATAACATTTGAAGTTCAGGTCCAGATTGGATGTTTTTAAACTTTATTTTATATATGGATGTTCACTTTCTCTTCCCTCCCTCCCTCCATCCTTCCTTCCTTTCTTCTTTCCTCCCCTCCCTTCTGATTTTCAAGTTAGACTTTCTCTGTGTAGCCCTGGTTGCCCTGGAATTCGCACTGCAAATCACAACATGTAGCCTTGACTGAGAGATCCACCCACCTGTGCCTCCCAAGTGCTATAATTCAAGATGTGAACTACCACTGCCCTTTTTTTCCCCCTTTTCCCTCCCTTTCCATTTTTTTCTTTTTTTTTCTTTTTGGTAGGTGATGCTGTTTTATTTTTAAATTTTTTACAATAAACTTTTAATTAAAAATAGGAAAATATCACAAATGCTCAAATAACAGTTTATAATACATTTGCCAATTGCAGGTGTTGATAATTTTAACTTTGCATTAAAAATAAATTAATATGGTGATCCAAGATATATGTATGTATGTATATACATATATATGTATATATAGTTTTTTTTCAATAGACATAATGTTAGCCATTTAGGTGGTATAAAGACAGATTTTCTGTGTGTGATAGAAAGGAAGCAGTTTATTTTGTAAGTGGGTGGACAAGTACTACCAGAGTAGACTTGGATTAGTTAGCTGGGAAGACAGAGGCTCAGTTTGACAGGAGTTCTGATCCTTTGTGGTCCTTTAACTAGCATTCTCATTCCAGGGTGGGCCAATTTGCAAAACTCCTTTTGTTGTCTAAGGCCAGGGAGTTGGGTTCTGGGGATTAAGCCCAGAGCCTCAGGCATACTAGATAGATGTTATGCTGTTAAGCTATATCCTTTCTTTACCTTTCACAATTTTTATCATCCAATTTAGTAATTCATGGACACAGTCTTCTTTCTCTTCATTTGTTTTTCTTTTGTGATATTTTGTGGCTTAAAGCATATAAATAGCTGTATGTAATCTATTTCATTTCAAAGTATCTGGTTCCACCTGGTCCTTACTAATATTTTGGTAGATGATTATTATTGTTTGTGGCAACTTGTATCTTGTAGTTTTGCTAAATGCATTCATTAAAATTAGGGTGATTTTTTTTGTTTTGTTTTGTCTTACATTTACTTGTATATGACTGTGTGTGTGTGTGTGTGTCTGTGTGTACACTCTTAACACATATAAATGTGAAGATTAGAAAACAACTTGGCAAGCTGGTTCTTTTCTACAGTGCGGGTACTAATTGAGCCTCAGGTCATCAGGTTCAGCAGCAAGCATCTTACTCCCCCATCTGAGCCATGTTGCCTGCCAGTCATGATTGGGAGAGGAGGGCGTTGTTGTTGATGATGCTTTTCATTGACAATTTAGCTTTCCTGCATATATAATCTTGAATTTTTTCCTGAGCTTCGTGTTGTCATCATCTTCAATTACAGATATCAAATCTGTATTAATGCCCAGAGCTTCCTCTTGTTCTAGTTATGTCTGATTTCTTTGCTTGTACTGTTTAAATGGTATTGGTTTTGAGAAGGTGTTATAATTAAAGAACCAATTAAAACTATGGCCAGTTTTGTAGATGTTTTTGCTTGTTTGTATTGTTTTGGAAATTTTTCTAAAACGTGTGAAGGAACACAGACAGTTTAAAAATCTTCTTGCAAGATGTGGGAGGGGGCCCTTATTTGGTATGACTTATCTTGAAGATACCATATATCTATAGGGAAGGCCTTTAAAATATATTTTTATTTGATTTGTGCCGTAGGGTAGATTGACAAGAACCAGTCTTTTTTGTTACATAGAAGTTCTGGATTGCGGCAGCATCAGACTCTTGACTATAGTTTTTATTAAAAAGGCCAGCAGCAACAGAAGATTTTATAACTTCTGAAAACCCTTATCTAACAATTTATTTATAAGAATGCCACAGCTTAAAAGGATTTCTACCCTATAAATTTTAGTGCACATAGAATATTTCTTAGTTTACTTATTTTGATTATTAGTTTTCTAAATATATTTATGCTACCACATTAAAAAAAAACCTTAGCAAATAGCATATATTCAACAGGATTTTATTTTCACAGCTTTGGAAACTAGGCAATCTAAGGTGAAGATGAGAGCTGGTTTGTGAGGACATGTTCATCATACATGGTCCGGTCCCTGTGCTGCGCTCTTTACCTCAGCGTTAGTGTGACTTGTTTGAACTTTGGTTGCTGTTCTGTTTCCTAAGAATGTTCCTAGTGTAGGTTTGTCTTAGTGGACTGACGGTCTTAATCCCGTTGGCTGTTGCTGTCATTCAGCCTCAACAACTTTTTTGTCTTACACGGCAGTAGAATTTCATAAAAATTGGATGTTTTTTCTCTTCTAGAAAAGCTGAAGGGTTTATGCAGTGATATTTTATTTTTACTTTGTCGTTATAAAAATACATCACTATTTCCACATATAATCACTTTGAAATCCTTTTTTCAATAAAACCTCTTTGGTGGATCCCTTCTGTGTTGTTGCCCTAAGACTGAAACGTTGTACCTTGTAGTTTTGGCCATTCCAGACTAATGTATATCACTCAAGATTTTTACCATGAAGATAAATACAAAATAAATCCATGAATCTTATTTGCCAATGTTCTTATAGAGAGCACTGGTCTCTGATCACCCACGTCTTTGGGTGACTTCTGTGAATTGTCCTACTCTCAGATCCTCACTGTGCAGTTTTTTTCTTTTGAGTAATCAGTAAATACCCTTTTAGGGGTTGTGAGAGTTAAGAGAGTAATCTGGAAGTCATGCAGTATATCAGAACCATACATGCTCTGTGGTGCGCATAAACTATGCTGCTTTCCTTTTAATCAAAGAAGGATGACTGTAGCTTGACCAGTTTTGTGTAGTGTTTCTGTAATGTTTTCTGCAGGCATGTCTTACCTGTTTAGACTGGGAGGAACCTTTGCATTAGCTGCCTTTTCTTTCTCTTCTGTCTGTATTTCCTTTTCCCTGAGCTCTGTTTCTTCTGTGTAAAGATTAAGGACTAGGAGCTAGTGGAGTCAAGACATCAGAAATATACCCTTGGCTTGGAAGAGAGTCAATATTTATTTTAGTGTGTAATTTTACTTGGGAATAAATACACAAATTGCTTTTGTGATAATTTTCTTTCTCTCTGAGCAACTGTGCAAACACTGGCTCTCCTTCCTCCCCATCTCTGAGCACCTGTGCAAACACTGACTCTCCCTCCTCCCTGTCTCTGAGCACCTGTGCAAACACTGGCTCTCCCTCCTCCCTGTCTCTGAGCATCTGTACAAACACTGACTCTCCCTCCTCCCTGTCTTCTAGCTGCAGCAGTTGGAGCTCGCCCAGATCCAGTACAGAGATGCTAATCTCACAGCGCTTGCAGCTATTGGACCACGGAAGAAGAGACCACTAGAGTCAGGAAATGAGGTACTGATAATAGTGTTTGCTGTTGTTGGTTTTTTTTATTGTTGTTGTTTTTATTTTTATGTCAAAAACATAAGCCAAAAAGAAAACGAAGGGAAGAGGCATGGAAATCATCTATCTTGTTTTACATGATATCAAACTTTCTTTTTTTCTGCTTTGCAGAATTTTTTATATAAATTCTATATTTTTTTAAAATCTATTTTGCCAGGTTTTTTGTTTTGTTTTGTTTTGTTTGTTTGTTGTTTTTGGTTTTTCGAGACAGGGCTTCTCTGTATAGCCCTGGCTGTCCTGGAACTCACTCTGTAGACCAGGCTGGCCTGGAACTCAGAAATCCGCCTGCCTCTGCCTCCCAAGTGCTGGGATTACAGGCGTACGCCACTACTGCCCAGCCTTGCCAGGTTTTTTTTTTTAACGTGTGTCTTTTCAACTCTGTTTTTAGTTATGTTATTGTTTTTAGTCTCTATTTCTAGGTATGCCATTTCTGTTTTTAAAAACCTGCGTATTCTTTCTAACATTTGTAAATATATTCATTTTTAACGTGTGGGAGGGGTAGGGAGTGGTTATTGTATGTGGTTTGGGGCATGTAAATATAGGCGACTGTAGTGGGTAGAAGGTGTCAGATGCCCAGAAACTTGAGTTACAGGTGTTTTTGAGCCATCTGACATAGGTGTTAGAAACTGAACTTGGTTCTTCTTCATGAGCTGTATATACTCAAAGGACTGATCCATCACTCTGGGTCCTCTTCTGATATTTTTATGTAATCTCCCTTTTGTTTATCTAAACCCATCTTATCTCCTAAGACTGCATCAGCCCTCTTAGTTATGAGCACAAAATATGTTTATATGGCTGTCTTAGTTTGGGTTTCCATTGCTGTGAAGAGATACCATGACCAAGGCAGCTCTTATAAAGAACAATATTTATTTGGGGTTAGCTTACAGGTTCAGAGGTTCAGGCCATTATCATCAAGGCAGGAAGCATGGCAGTGTCCAGGCAGACATGGTGCTAGTGAAGGAGCTGAGAGTTCTACATCTTGTTCCAAAGATAAACAGAAGACTGACATCCAGGAAACTAGGAGGAAGGTCTCAAAGTCTACTTCCACAGTGACAGACCTACTCCAGCAAGGCCATACCTCCTAATATTACCACTCCCTGAGCCAAGCATATTCAAACCACAATGGCTTATTTATTATTTTTTTCTAAATTCTGTTTAAAATTTTTAATTATTTTGTGCACATTTGTGTATGTGAGTGGGATATGCATACTCTTGTCAAAATGCACATAGGAAGCCAGAGAAGAGCTGACAGGCTCAGTTCTCACCTTCCACATTCTCAAGGCATGGTCTCTCTTGGATCTGCTGCTGCTGTGCTTACTGCAGGTTATCTGGCCTGCGAGCTGCCAGGGTGTCCTAGATGCTCTAGGGCATCTCTCCCTCCCATCCCCCTTTCAGGGTGCCAGGATTACAGACATGCACATCATCTCCTGAAGGTTTTAAAACCTGTATATGTGACCGTACTGTGTTTAAATGAATCATAATTTATTCAATTACTTCTCCAATAAATGCTCACGTCATTTTTCAGACCTTTGCTTTGATTGCCTCTTAGGAGTTCCTTTTACTTAAATTGTTGTGTAAGTGAAATTCTGGAAATACTAGGTTAGATTTACTAGAAAAACTCAGACATACAGAAAGTTAGAGTCAGTTTTTCTTTTTCCCAATGAATTATGCTTTATAATTAATTAAAGAAACAGAAACCTTTTCTATCATTTTCTTTTCTGTTTTTCTATTCTGTTCTGTTTCTTTAGTCATATAAAGCTGGCTTTGTTTGCTTTGCTTTACGTTTGATAGCTTTATTTATTTTTTTAAAATCAGTCTTCCATTATTGTCTTTTAGGTTTATATTCACTTTTATAATCTCTATCTCTTGTTTCTTTTTGTTTTATTTTGAAATAGGTTCTCATTCTGTAGCTCAGGCTAATCTTGAACTTGGATCTTTCCTAAGTTCAGGCATTGTTGCCATCCTGGCTATGAAAGCTCTTTCTTAATTAGAATTATATTGAAGGTTTTAGGTATATGTTTTTTACTTTTTCTAGCTTTTCTCATAGTGCTGGGTATTGAACCCATGGCTTTGTGCATTTATCCAACATTTCTTTCATTGAAGTGAACTTCTCTGTTTCACCATGTTTTCCCTGTCTTGATGAATTGACTTCTCTGAAACTGTGAGATTGCATAAATCTTTTCACTCTTAAAAAAAAAAAAAAAAAAAAAGAAAAATGATTTAGGCTTATTCCTAAATCTCTTAAGAGTTTAAATGTATACTAACCAGTGCATACCTGTCATCTCAGTGGAGCTAGGAGTTTCTTACATTGCAAAGTTGAGCCAGCTGTGGCTGTATAGTGAGACAGTGTATCAAAGAGGAGGGAAAGTCGTTAATGTGCCTTGGTCCTAATAACTGGTTAACACCATTTATTCAGTAATTCTTAGCTTGCTGATTGGAAATGCCATCTTTAACACAATTTTAAATCAAATGCATTTACATTATGCATATATTATAATATATGTATTCGATGGTATTTTTCTTTTTACTACTGGTTTGAGTTAGCATAATGTCTTCAATGTTTCAAATCCTAATATACTTAAGAATATGATGAAGCTAGTAGAGCAGAGAAATTGTTTTCTACTCTTCCAGCACTGAACCAACACTGCCCTTTGTTTTTATTCATATATGTGTGAATCTGGGTATTTATCTAGGTGAGCATGTCAATGATCAAGTGTATGACTGTGAACAGACCTTATTAGCATTCTTTTCCTTTCATGTCTAAAATATTTTAAGTTTCCACTCACTTAGTAACTATTTAATATTGTAACTCATTTAAGAATTGTTCCTGACCTACTTTTCTATTGTAGTGATATTATATAGCAGAATCTATTAAATGTTTTCCTAATGGGAACTCATTATAGCACATGGGGTAGTAAGTAAGTAGACATACAATACAGGTCTGAGCTTGATTCTTAACTATCATAAGCTTTTAAATTTGGACAAGTCCTTTGAACCTCATTCTAAATTATCCCAGTAGGTTGCCTCGTAATACTTTATGGATTAATTTTATGTATATTCTACTATCAAGTAAGTGCTTAATACTTTATCTTTGTCATCATGGTAGAAATACTAGTGTTTTAGCTCAGATGACCCTGAGTGAAATGCTGATCATTAAACTCTCTAGGCCAGGCGTTCTTCTCAACTTTCCTAATGCTAGCAACCTTTAATATAGTTCCTCATGTTATAGAGACCTCCAACCATAAAATTATTTTATTGCTGCTTCAGTACTATAATTTTGCTACTGCTATAAATCATAATGTAAATATCTTATATGCATGAGATCTCATATGTGGTCTTTGTGAGAGGTGCATTCCACTCCCAAATGTGTTGCAAGTCTTCAGTTTAGTCTAATTTGAATTTGTCACAAATATTATAGATAATAAATCTTATTTTATTATAAGATTTATTTTTACATTTACTTATGTGCCATAGACCACCCTCAGCTTGGAGAGGGATTCTGAGGAAGGGGCTATTTAGGAACAGTGAAAGAACTACTGGAAGTCAGTCTTGGAGCACAAGCTGACAGCCATAGTTCTGCTTGAGAAAGCTTTCTCTGGAGATCTCCAGATAGATCAGCTTTCACAGACCAAAGCCCAGTCTTCTATTTACATATAAGTTCAGTCATTTACTCTAGGTTCCCTTTTGGTTATCTCATAAACCTGCATTCTTTGACCCTTGATTCTTAGGAGAGATAGCGATCACATTTTTTTTTAACATTGCAAATGAATTCAGAGATCTGCCTGCCTTTGTAAACACAGACAGTAAGCTAGCTGGGTGGGATCTGGCTCTGATATCACCTCTCCCCAAATCTCTTTATCACCTTCCTTAATATCTTTCTGACAAGCTGGCTCATACTGCAGTTACCTTTGTTCTTTTAGGTCTGTGAAGCCCCTCATATACTTCATATTGCCTCCTTGTATTCTGAATAGTTGAGAAATTATATATTTTGAACTCATGTCCACAGAGTTCTTTCCCACAGCCCAGGCTATCCTGAAGATCACAGTGTTTACCATTCTTGCTAAGGACATAGACATACCCTTGCCTCCCAGACTCATGCTATCTCTGATTATCCTGGAGTCATTAACTTTGGCACTGAAGATATTTCCTGGAAGGAGGGAGGAACATAAAGTAAAATATACAAACAAATCTATGCCCCTTGTGGAGGCCCACACCCTGCTGGCTCTGTTCTAGAGGTGATTACTTTGTCATGCCATCCCTTCCATGGCCATGTAGGACTCAGCATGTATGTGTATGCATGTGCACATGATATAGCATGCCTTTGGAGATCAGAGGACAGCTTTCTAGAATTGGCCCTTTCCTTCTACCTATATACAGAATCTCATGAATTCAGGTCACTAGGTTTGTGTGGCAAGCATCTGTAACCATGAAGCCATCTCACTAGCCCCTGTAGACTTTTACATGTTTTGACTTCCTTATATATTATGTCCTTAGGTGTTTGGTAGGAAATGAATGTGCCTCTTATGTTCCAGTGGGAAATTCATTTTATGCTATTTGTTGGCTTAATTTTTGGGGGGAGACACAAATAACTGTCCACGCTAGCTGGGTAGCAATGACAAACCAAAGTACACTTTCACCAAAGTCCAGCTTGTTGAGATCATTGAGCTTTTTGGGTTGCTTACCCAGTATAAGAGAGGAGTTGCTTACAGGAGCCCTGAAACAGCCAAATCATTGCAAAGTTCCATCTAGTTACGGATGGTTGACGTCCTATGAGCTGCATCACAAAGCCATGCTTTCTATTGGACTTGCACTTGTATATAATACAGTATCTCTTAAGATGTTTAACTTGTATGGGGGGGGTAATAGCCAATATCCAGATGAGGGATTTATAACCCTCCTTTTCCCCTTTACTAGCAATCACATTTTTACTCTGTTTTAGTTATGACAATGGGACAAAGCCCAAGATGGCAACATATCATACAACACCTGAGAAAACAGTCAATATTAAAATGCAAAAAAAACCAAAAAAACAAAAAAACAAAAAAATTAATTTTTACTCTCAAAAGATATTCTTTACCTTGGGTATAAAAATTGAAGTTTCTGCTCATATGCTTTTTAAATTTTAAGAACTGAGACACAGGTTTCTCCTGTTATTTCTTGGAATTTAAGCTTAAGTGGTTGTCAGATTTTTAAGTAATGTTATCCTGAATTCAAAACGCCCACTAATTCAATCAGCTGGTATTTTAGTAAATTCTTTTTATTTTTTTATTTTTTCGAAACAGGGTTTCTCTGTGTAGCCCTGGCTGTCCTGGAACTCACTCTGTAGACCAGGCTGGCCTTGAACTCAGAAATCTGCCTGCCTCTGCCTCCCAAGTGCTGGGATTAAAGGCATGCGCCACCACGCCTGGCTTTTTTTTTTTTTTGTTTTGTTTTGTTTTGTTTTTTGGTTTTTTCCAAGACAGGGTTTCTCTGTGTAGTCCTGGCTGTCCTGGAACTCACTCTGTAGACCAGGCTGGCCTCGAACTCAGAAATCTGCCTGTCTCTGCCTCCCAAGTGCTGGGATTAAAGGCGTGTACCACCACGCTAGGCTTTTAGTAAAATTTTTATTCTGAAATTCAAGACTACTTTCTTTTTTCTGGTTTTTGCTTATGGTAATTATCTTACTTACTTTGCTATTATTGTAAAGAGATATGGCCAAGGCAACTTTTAAATGAAGTCATTTAATCAGAGCTTCAGAGAAGTGGGTCTTTGACTATCGTGATGGGCAGTATGGTAGCACTGGAGCAGTGGCCCAGGGCTTACATCAACTGGGAGGCAGAAAGATAATGGGGGGGCGGGGGAGAGAACCTCACTGGGAATGGAAGGGATTCTTTTTTTAAAATCTCAAAGCCTACTCGTAGTGGCACACCACTTTCAATGAGGCCACTGTGATGTTTTATAAAAAGCCAAGTATATGTTTTATAGAATGCGGTATGGTGAGGTGGGAGGGGTAACACAGTGGGCCCATGCTGAGGCATCCCTTCCCCTGAGGTACCAGCCATAGATGGATATAGTATATAAAGAGAGTTAAGGACATGGGAAGGGAGTTGAGAAGGGAGTAGAGACAGAGGGGTGGGGAGAAGAGAAGAGGTCAGCCAGGAACATGTGGGAAGAAGGAGAAGGGGAGAGAGGGAGGAGAGAGAGAGGGAGCCCTCCCTCCTAGTCCTTCCCAAACAGGTCCACTAACTTTGGACCCAGCATTCAAATATATAAGCTTATCGAGGCCCTTCTCATTTACACTACCACAGTAATTGAAAGGCATCTTTCTTTTAAAAATAGAAAA
This sequence comes from Apodemus agrarius, assembly GCA_964023405.1. Classification (NCBI taxonomy): domain Eukaryota; kingdom Metazoa; phylum Chordata; class Mammalia; order Rodentia; family Muridae; genus Apodemus; species Apodemus agrarius. The sequence goes on from OZ030021.1 coordinate 5,211,132, forward strand.
TAGGAAAGAGTTCTATTTTATGTTTTCTTGGTATTATATACTGATTTATTTGAATGAACTCTATTTCGTGTTCTTTTGATATTGTATATACTGATTTATTGGCCACTGCAATAACTTGAATAGTATCAGTCATAATTGCTAAATCCATTTCTCTGACAAATAAGATAGAAATTATATATGAAATCATTTTCAATATTCTGTTCTCTGAATTTTGTTTATTAAAGATGGGATATGAATTAAGTTCATAGAATATACATCTACTCTTAGAAATAGGAGTTTTTCAATTATTTTAATTCTTGAGGTAAAAGGAAAAATGAGACTTTTGAATCTTTGCATATCAATAAATTAAATTGTTATTAACAGTTAGAATTATGTGAATCTAGTTTCCAAAATGTATATAATAATTCCACAACTGAATTTTAATTCACAGAATAATGTGAAAATATTAAGTGTTGCTATTTTGCCCCACAAATTAGTGCAATCTTCATATTGGTACTTTATAAATGTTCTAAGCCTTGAAAAGAAGATGTTTATTTTAATTTTGGATATTCTTCTAAGTTTTTAGTTTTAAGCCAACCATTCTTTAAATATTATCAACTTGACAAATAGTATTTGGACAGCACTTACAAAAATAGGTCTATATTAACTATTTATGTTCAGTGATCCTATCTATAAGGTTGATAATTGGAATCATCACATTGAAGTGTTTTATTGCAAGTTTATTGGATAGTGGGGAAAGAAGATCAGATAGACCATTAAGAATTGATCTAGATAATGAGAAATGACTGCTGGCAGGTTTTTTAGTACTTCTGTATTTAGAGAGATGTACTTGTGAAAACCTTATACTACAGATTGTCCCAGCATTTTCTGTGGTAGGTATTCAGATAGAATAATCAGAATAAAAGTTAGGGTCTTATTAATGATTGTAGTAGCTTATTTTCCCCCAAACTAAGCTATTAGAATAAGTTGTTTGGGGGCAAGAACATGGGAAGGAGGAAGAGGATTTTCAAATTTATTAGGAATTTTTATGAATGAGGAAATAGCAATAAAAGTCAGAATAAATGAATAATGATGCTATAAAAGAATCCTGCTTTCAGAGTCTTCCTACATGTTCTCTTTGTCCTTTTTGGTTCCCCATACCTGGGCCCTCCAAAACCAAGTGATACAGTTCTACCTTACGAAATACCTCTAGACCTATGGAGAATGGGGTGACCTTATTAGACTGTACTCTATTTTCAATTAAAATACACCAGGATTCTAAAATTTACCAGAACTTTATTTTGCATTTGGAATGTATTAAATATAATAATAAAGAGATAATGATAAAACAACAGTGGTCAGACCAGGGAAAGGGAAAGCCAATGCATGAGGTCTTTCAGGACTGAGGTGTATTTGGAGAAAGGGCCTTCAGGCTGTGGTGGAGCCTCTAGGTGAGAGGTGACTCACTCAACAGTAAGCAGAGCAACGTATGAGAAACATGGTGAGAGCCAAACATGAGGAGAGCCTTAGATGGAAACAGCAGCTGCTTCCACTTAAAGCCAGGAGAGGAGCTTCATAGAGAATGAAATGAGAGAAATAGGGATGAGGGAAGAGAGATGGACTCTTTTAATATAAGTTTTCTGGGGTCTGGTGGGTAATTTCACATCATATGATTTGGTTCAGCATGGAGTATGTGACTAGGAGTATAGAATAGTCAGGTTGGTTAAGAACATAAATCAGGGGCTGATGTTGGGACATGGGACTAAGAGCTTCTTAACTCTCTGTTAGGGAGAATCTGCAGAGAAGCATAGCCTGATCTCTGCAGTCTGTAGATCTGACTTCGTAAAGAATGGACACCGTCATAAAGACGGGCAACCATGCAATTATTTATATAGAAGAAATAAACTAAACTTGTTTTAAAAAAAAATCCTGAAAGTTACTTCTGAAGCAGATAAAAGTAATACAAGTAAAAGTTGAAGTAAATAAAAGTAATAACAGTATTTTGTATGTTGGATAAGCTTCTTTAGTTTTATTAGTTCCTGACCCCTTGAGATAGCTGAGTAAAGCAATTAACATTGATTTGACAAGCTAGTATAGTATGCTTGTTATTTTAAAATCTTTAATGACTCAATAGCTTTTTTGTTAGCAGTTGAACTCAGGGCTTTCTGTATGCTAGGAAGCCACTCTACCAATGAGTTACAACCTCAACCAGAAGAATTCAGTTTTATTCTTCTGAAGAGAGAATAATAAAATGACACTCTAAAAAATGTCATTAATAACTCAAAATTAATAACCTCATTACACTAATTTGGAAAAAAACTTTTCAGTCATAATGGTACAAACTCCTTGTTGTTCTGTACTACAGATTCAATGTTTTAGCATGTTGTAGGCATTTAATAAAGAATTGCTAATTGAAGTCCCAGAACTACTCTGGTTTTGCAAAGAAATCTGTGAAATAGATAATCCCTGCACCCAACTCCCATTAATCTTTACAGCAATGTTCTTTCCACCTCTTATTCCTGTGATTTCTGTACTTTGTAAGTGACAGCAAGCTATTTTAGTACCCCAAAATGATACTTTTCATCTTTCAGACATGCATAGAAAATGTGCAGCATGATTTCCTGCTCATAACCAAAAAAGAATTCAGGACAGGCTAGATCTTGTGTCCTGAAAAGGCCTTGATGGTGCCAAGTTGGATAGAGTTCTATCCAACTTTGTGTCCATACCAGGAGGGAGGGAACATTAAGAGACAGAAAGCAATGGATTCCATTGCTCATTGACTTTTCAAAAGTATGTGGTTGATATGAGAAGTCCAGATTTAATCTTTATTTTCTCAGGGAGTACAAATAGTAGCCACTTTTTATTATCATCTGCTTTCACTGGCAGTCTAGATTAGTTTTCTATATGTTCCTCGTGTATATAACATTAAATAAATCCTTAAAAGCCTTTTTTCCTCCTTAGAAAGTAGTGACAGAATAAGCAGTAAGGATTGGGGAAATGTTTCAGCTCATAAAGATACTAGAATTCAAAGCCTAATGACCTGAGTTTGGTCTCCCAGGACTCACATAAAAAACTTGTTGTGACACACATCTGTAATCCTAGCACTTCTACAGTGTGATGAAGACAAAGACATCCCCTGGAAGTTTGTGTCCTAGACAGCTGTCTGGTATGTTTAACTCAACAACAGTGACGAGACCCTCCCTCAGCAAATTAAAAGGCAAGAACTGTGCCTGGAAACAATCCTCTGATTCCTGCTTGCACATACATACACACTTACATGCATGCATGTGTGCATGCACACACATGTACACCTTTTTTTATTTAAAGAGATAAACATCGAATACAAGAGTTATAACTTTAAAGTTAGGATACTCAAAGATATTTTAGAAGGAAAAAAGTCAAGATGTTATGCTGATATTGTATTATATCTAAATTGGTACTGTACTTCCCAGAATTCCTTTCTCATACAGCCCCTGGTTAGTATAGGTCCTGAGGTGCTACCCCTATCATATTTAAAATTGTTTTACCAAGTACTGGTCAGAAATTTGTGTCATCAACACTGTAAAGGAATAGAACCATGAAGATAAGTTCTTGAGGTAATTCTCTGATCTAATTAGGCTGCTTTCACCCTGTTTTTGATTACAGCGGAACATATGGCATTCAATAACAAGGTACTTTTTACATTTGCACACTACAAATAAGGAAGGCAAGGTTTGGGGAGAGTAAGTCTGGCCTCACAAAAGCAAGGATAATGGGATATATTCCTTCCTTCAAAGTATACTGAAGTTCTTACATAAGAAAGAAGCTATAAATTCTGAGCTCAGAAGTGGCAGAAGGAAGTTGAAGCTCCTGTTTACCCTAAAAAAAACTTTTAAATCTTTTAGCTAACTGCACAGATTTTTTGTAACCAAATCCAAAATCTATAGGGATTTGAATTACAACTAAATTGAATATCCAGCTGTGTAGTGGCTTTTTAAGTTAACATTTTGGGGGAAAGGATGGAAAACTAAATCTCGGGATGGGAATACACGTAGATTCCTATTAAGTGGGCGCCTTGAACAACTCAGTGCTTTATTGCATTAAACCAATCCTCTAGCCCTGTGTGAAGGTGCTTAGTCAGTTATGGCTTCTTTTAGTGTGGATGTTTTGTAAAGGTTAAGTGATCTTCCTTAGAACTGGCCCTTGCCTCTTACTGCTTTTATGCAGTTCCAATAACCCCCATAAGGTGAGTTATGTGACCCATAAGAAGATACGAGAAGCACTAAACCGACTGCTTCTTTTTGCCTGTGGTTGCCCAAGAGATACTGTAAGAATGGATTTGAATTGGTGGGTTCAGAGTAGAAAGACTATATAGATTGAATCAGGCCAAATTAATTGATAGAAACTTGCTTAGCAAAGATTTCTGATAGGTTTAGGGCAAAGCGCTAGGAGTGGCTTGAACAAGTTTTTTGGTTGGTTAACTTAAAACTAGATAGTAGGGGGTCTATACCAAGCTAAACAGAATGGGCACTAGGACTCTATTTGTTCATTACAAGTACTGCTTACAGAGGCTGGAGAGATTAAGGTGCACGAGGGCTGTGTCATGTTAGAGTTGATCACTTGTCTTCTGTGTAGATCTAGAGGACACTCTAGGACACTTATTCCTTTATGCATATCTGTCCGTGTGCATGCCATGGCATGCCTGTGGGTATCAGAGAACAGCTTATAGGTGCTGGTTCTCTTGAGGACACTCTTTTTAAAATCATAGCTGAGACTGTGCCCTTGGTGGAAGACAGCATCCCTGAAAGGGCCTTCTGGCTCTCTGCTTTATGTTAGTGACAGGAGTTCTCACCGTCAGTCTAAGTTCCTTGACCTTATTGGTAATAATGGGATCCCAGGTGACAGAAACCAGTAATGGCTACAAATTGCTTAAGACAAATATATAGTGAATTTAATGGCCAGCAAAGCCAGTGCAGTAATCATAATAGTCTGAGATTCAGAGATTCTGAGAATTTATAATTATGAAATTAATAAGCAGCCTATGAAGTTTTCTTGACTTGTATAAGCAAGAATCTTCTGGGTCTAGTGACCAGAAGTATGACTTGGATTAATTTGGTAAAGTCATAAGCCCTTAATCTACTGGCATATAAGCCAGTTCACAGGCCCGAAGACCTTTGAAAGACAGATGGTGCCACACAGCTAGAAATGTATACTTTCATTTCTTAGTCTTTCCTTAGGACCTGATACCATTTGCCAGTGTAATTGTGCCTCAGAGATGGAAATAATTGGACTTCTTAGAAATTGTTCAACATTGATTCTGAACCTGACATGAAATTTAGAAGATCCAACACATTGCTGTGTTCCACCAGTGTCACTAGAGTTTAGACTTTGGTCTACTGCACATTTGCACATTTCTGGAATGCATCATTTTAATGGACAAGTTCAACAAATTGTAATTTTTATATTGGTTCACTGGCCTTTGGAAGTGAAGAAGAGCAAGTGAAAGCAACTAGAATTAACTACCTACTAATATCCTAAAGCTGTGTCCCCGGAGGGATTGTAGAGCCATTATCAGAGACCTGAGAGATACAGTTAGGATGCAGATCATCTCTATTGTCCCCTAACCCTGGGCTTAAGTCGTAAAAGGGCTCTTTGAGAGTCACAGTGGATTGTCATACTTTTATTCTAAGGTCATTTGAATTACAGTGCTCCCACATGTGATTTTGTTGCAGAAGAAAATGATTGCAGCTTTTAACATGCAGGTACTGATCTGGTGGGTGCTTTTTTTGCCCACCTTACCTCTTAAATAAAGACTGCCAGAACAATTTGTTTTCTCAGCCAGATCAGCAATGCGCCTTCATTATGTCATCTGTTCTCAGGGTTATCTGAAGCCTTAGGTGTAAGTGTGCTCTGAACATATATATATTCCAGCATATGGATACCATGTCGATTTCTGTAGATACTTTGGCAAGGTACATGTATGAATGAAAAATATTACATCCCACTAAAATATAGAGTCCAAAATTCTTTATGAGTTTCTCAGGCATTGACTGGCTTAAATCATGTTGAAATGCCTTTTCTTAGATAAAAATAACAGTAAATCTAGCCATTGCCATCCCAAGGAGGGCTTTTAAAGGCAGCATGCTCCTGTAATTGCCTCCTTTTTTGAGCCTGTTCCCCCTATGACTGTCACTAGAGACTCGAAGGCCAGACCTTTCTTGTTAGTGACCTTGTTAGTTAGTAATCCTGCCTTATTCCCAGCAGGGCATTAACTCTTACTCTTCTCAGAGCACTTTCCTTTTCTTGCCATATAACTTTTAATTCTTTAGATTCCTTTTTTCTTTTTTAGCTTCCTTTTCCTATTTTAAGGTTTAAAGCTAAAAGTTTTACTTTGATCTAAAGAAAGCTTTATAATGGGAAATTAATTATCTATTCTGTTAGTTGTTGTTTTTCTTTTGTTTACTTGTTTTGTTTTGTCTCATAGCCTAGGCTGGCCTTGAACCTGCTCTATAAGCTTAGTGACCTTAAGCTTGTAGACTTTTGCCTTCACCTCCTGAGTGCTATAGGTTTGTAGGTACCATCACTCTCAGCTCTGTCATGACCTAACAAAAGTAATTTTGTTATGTTGTTCTTGATAATCTATTTTTTATTTTAATGATCTAATCTATACATTTCCCAAGTCATAAATGCTACTTTATACATTTTATTGCACAATTTACCTATCTCTGGTGTTAAGAATGTTTCTAGTGCAATGTATGATACTTTTTGTAATTAAATGTTTAGCCATGGTTTTGAGTTTTAGTTTTTCAAATTTCAGAAATAGAATCGGTAGTAAAAATGGATATTCATAATTAATTTTTTTAAGCCAAGGAGATGGCTTAATAGTTAACTGTCAATCTGATGACTTTAGTTTAATTCCCTGAATCCACGTGATGGAAGGGGAGAACCTACTCCTGCAGTTTGTCCTCTGACTTCCATAGGAGCACTAGAGCATGCCTCTCCCCCATGAATGAATGAACGAACAAATAATAATTGCATGGCTTGAGACTGACAAGTTGACTCCAAAGGGAAAGGTGTGTTAGGTACAGTAAGTGGTGACAAGAACAGAACAAGGTTTTCCAATTTTTTAAAAAGTAATCATCTAAATCTAAAAATTAGCTTTCTGTTTTGAATCAGTGCTGGATTTGTGCTCTGGCCTTTTCTGACTTTTAACTTAAAGAACTATGACATGGATACAGAAAAATGGTAAAAGTATTGTGTTCCTTTTAGCAGTTTACCATAGGTGCTTATGATTAAACTGGAAATCGGTGTAGTCTAGAAAAAGCTGAAACATCTGTGTAGAGTGGTCTGTGAACCTGTCGGGATCCTGTCTGCTCTTGAGGGCTTCATTGTTAGCACTCCTGTGCTGCATTAAGTGTTCTGGGTAAGGGTCTCCTGAGGGCATGTGATATTTACATGTGGCATTTAAGAACTTACATTGTAATTTTTTCTTTGAAAGTGTGTTCATTGAAGTTAGCTTAATGGTAAATTTATGCTGAGAAAGTTGCTTGCTTTAAATTACATAGCTTTAAAATGATTTTTGTGAGCTATCTGGATCCCAGAAGCATTTCTTGAAATACTGTGTTTATCTTATTATATGGATATTTTTTCTGTAGTTTAGACTAAAACTAAACTTGTAGCATTCTCATGCAACTCATTATATTGTTGTGAGTATTCCTTAGTGCTTTGCTTCTGACTGTGATTTAGCTCACACTTTAGTGATTCTTTAAAATCATGAATTGCTTGTTATCTAGGATTATCTGTAATAAGTATTAGGTTTTAAAGGGCTTTCCAAAATGATAGGTAAGTGCTAATTAACAGCAGATAGCATTTATTGTCAGAGATTACTGTGCATGGCTTTCCTTAATTGAAATGACAGTTAAGTTCCCTGTGCTATTGCTCAAATAGATGTTCAAGTTTTCAATTAATGTTACCTGTTTAAAAAAAATGTTTCCATGCAAATCAGTGAGTCTATTTTAGAAACTTGCAGTAGTAACTTTATAACATTAGAACTCCTGTTTTTACTTTATCCACAAAAATTCCAGAGTACTGAATGGGAAAAAATAATTTGATTTTGAAATATTTATTTGAGCTTATTTTTTGTTTTAACAGTACCTATAAATCTTTAGTTTTACAAAGTTGTTGATACTTGATTTATAAACAATAAGTTCACCATTTTAAAGTGTATAACTCAGTAAGTGTCAATATTCTCATCACACAGAACAATTATCACCACTCTAAGCTTTGAACATTTTTGTCATACTAAAACGGTAGCCATTAGCTATTTGCTGTTAGCCATTCTGCCATTAGCAGCAGCTAGTAATCTGTTTGGGGGCTTTTCCTTAAAAATGTTCCTGTTTCAACTGATTGTGGTGGTGCACACCTTTAATCCCAGCACTTGGAAGAAGATGCAAGTGGATCTTTGTGAGTTTGAGGCCAGTTTGGTCTACATAATGAGTTCCCAGACAGCTAGGGCCTTGTGGAGATCCGTCTCTAATGGGGGAGAAGGGCTGGCTTGGAATAGTGCTCATATAATCCAAATGGGCATTCCTATAAATAGAATTGTGTGATGTTTGGCCTTTTGTGTTCAGCTTTTCTCACTCAACATGTTTTGTGGTCTGTATTATTGAGTATTTCAGCAGCCATTTCTTTTTGTTTGACTAAAACACCGTGTGAATGCACAGTGCTTTATTTATCCTTTGGTCGTTTGTACTTTTGGGGAACTAAGAATAATGTCATTCTGAACATTCATACAAAAATTTATGTGAACTTGGTTTTCCTTTCACTTGGTATAGCTCTAGTAGACTTTTGGAATCAGATTGGACTTGATCTTTGATAAATAGAAGAGCTGACAAACTGCTTTTCATAGTGATCACATATTTTACTTACAGTGCAGGTTGGTTCCAGTTTCTCCTTGCTACTGCTTACCATCATCTGCATTTTAAAACGGATAGTAATCCTAGTGAGTGTGAAGTACATCTTACTCGTGGATTTGTTTTGCATCTCTCCGATGACTAATTATGTTAAGTGTGTGTTTATGTGCTTACTGACCATTCATCCGCCTATTTGTGGAAATAAAGTCTACTTTGGTCTTGATTTGATTGTTTATGCTTTGAGAATCATAGTTAAGAAATAATATCTAATACAATTCTACAAAGATTTATATCTATCTTTAACTTCTTAAAGGTTACCACATTCTATCCCCTTATATTTACTCTGTCTTTGATTTGTTGACATGGTGTGAGTCACACCAAACTCATTCTTCTAGGCTAGGGAGATGGCTTAGCAAGTGTGTCAGGCCTGATGATCTGCATTCAGTACCCAGGACCCACTCTAAGGAGAGAACTCTAGCTGTACTCTAGCATCCATATATGTGCCACGGTGTACACATATGCACAAACATAGAGGATGAATGAATGAATCAATATATAATTTAAAAATATTTTTCTTTTATTAAAATAGATTCGATTTTTTATATAATATATTTTGATTATGGTTTTCCCTCATTCAACTCCTTCTAGCTCCTTCCTACCTTATCTCCCATCCAGTGTATACTCCTGTCTTTCCTTAGAAAACAGAGGCTTTTAAGGAGTAATGATAAAGAAAAATAAGAGAAAAAATAAATCAAACAAGTGGAATAGGACAAAACAAACAGAAGAAAAAGAGCCAAAGAAACACACACACACACACACACACACACACACACACACACACACATTCATACACACACAGGAAACCCATAAAAACACAACACCAGAAACCATAATATGTTTGCAGAGAACCTGTAAGCTTTAAAAAAGAAAAAAAGCCCTTATGCAACAAAGAATGTCTAAATATACTGCTGAGTTTTTTTTTGTGTGTTTGCCTGATGAGCATGGGGCCTGTTCTTAAGAGTGGTTTGTTTCCCCATTGGGAGTCTCTTGGAGAAAACTAATATTTCATCTGCAAGTGGTTATCATTGGAGCTAGCTTTTGGGTCCCCGTGGCGGGCGGCATGTGTTCACATCACCTTTCCGCACTGGGACTCCATCTGGTACAGACCAGGCAGGCCCTGTGCATGCTGCTGTATGAGCCTCAGTCCTGCTGTTTCCTTGGGTCTTCCATCCCCACTGGCTCTTAACGTTCTTCTCACCCCTTCTTCCTCAGGGTGCTCTGAGCCCTGAGGGGAAGGATTTGGTGGAGACAGTCATGGAGGGCTGAGTGTTCCCAAGTCTCTCACTCTGAACACCTTTTGTCTGTGCATCTCCATTTGTTCCATCTGCTTCAGGAGGAAGCTCCTCTGATTACTGTTGAGCAAGCCATTGATCTTTTCCCCTGGCCACTGACATCCAGTTGTCCGGCATCCATTTTAGAAAGACTATTCTTTTCCCATTGAAGGTTCTAGGTAAGCTTGTCAGACTCAGTGGGTAGTCAAGGTTATTTTCATCCTGTAGGATAAAAATAAATATCTATTCATCTTTATATCCATATGCTGCACTTGATTACTTTATTACTATAACTTTGTATAGTAAGTCTTGACATTATGAAATGTGAACCTATAACTTGCTTTTGCTTTCCTGGTTTCAAATGTTTGGAATAAATTATGGATCTTTTAAAGTTTCACATATTTAAGGATCAGATTGGTAATTTCATCTAAAAATGTAAGTGATATTTTGATAGGAATTGCATTTTGAATAATACCACTATCTTGACAATATTAAATATTACAGTCAGTTAACATGGTTTGTGTGTGAATGTGTGTGTGTGTGTGTGTGTGTATTTGTCTGTCTGTCTGTGTTGCTTTTCTCATTGCTATGACAGGATACTTGATGAGAGAGAGGAATTGTTTTTGTTCACATTTTCAGAGGATTAGGGTTCATCATTGAGGGTAGGCATAGCATACATAAGGCTTGGTCCAGGTACCAGAATAGATGGCTGTTGATTTGGTATCTGTCAAGAAGCAGAAACTGGATTAAAACTGGGACAGGCTACATTTTAAGGTTGGCCCCTCTGTAACCTAATTCTTTCAACTTAGTCCCATTTTACCGCCTAAAGGTTCCCAGAACCTCCCAAAGCAGTACTATCCAGCTAGGGACCAGAAGGAAGGTAATTTGTGCTTGATTTAGTTTAGAATGTGTTATTCAAGGAAGTTTTAGTTGTTCACCAAGTACTGCTGTGGAGGACCCTATAGGAGCACCATGCATGTATTTGTGTGTTTGAACCAATGTTATATGTAAATGGGTCCTTCATAGGTCCCATAGCTTTAACTTAAGATATTCTCAACTAGGGCCAGTACCCTCTCCGGTGGAATGTTTGGAAATATGTGCAATGTTATTTTGACACCACAACTCTGAATGCCATTTTGTCACTGTGATATGTTATTAGAATTTGGTAGGTGGGCTCCACTAAATGAAGCATTGAACAGCGTGAGGGGTCAGGTTCACCCACTTAGCTACCCAAAATTCTGTTGATACTCCCATTGAGAAATACGTAGTTCAATGTCTCAATAATATTTGGAGGCGTTACCATATTTTAAGTTGGGGTTTGTTTATTCATTTGTTTTTAATGATACGGCTCCTGTAGCCTAGGCCGGCCTTCAACTTGCTATGTAGTAAAAGATGTTCTTAAATTTTGGATCCTCCTACCTCTTAATAGATGAGATTACAGGTGTGAACCCCCATGCCCAGTTTTATGAAGTGCTATGGATCAAACTTTATATACCCTAGGAAAACTTTCTGTCATCTGAGATACATTCCCAGCCCACAGTCTAGGATTTTATAACATATTCCAGATAACATTTCCTTTTGTTTTGATTTAATGTATAAGTTTTCTGTGTAGGTATTGGAGTAAACATGTTTTTTTTCTTTTGTAATAGTTGTAAATATAAAATTCTAGCATTACTAACTTCTCAGACTTTTATTCCAAAGTGCACCTTGCCATCCAGGTTCCACTGGGCTCACCTTGACAAAATATCTGAATTTTATGTTTAAAATTTAATAGAGCTTTAGTTGTTTTGTTTTTTTTTTTATTAGATTTGAGACATAATTTATATGCTGTAAAATGTGCTGGGTTTTATTATAATTATTTCTTAAAATCAAATATAAAACCATTTCTATCACCCTACAGAAAGTTAAATCATGCATTCTTTCTGAAAACCTCAACCCTCTTTGCAATTACTATTTTAATTTCTTTTTTTCAGATTTATTTTTACTTAGGTGTCTGTGTGTGTGTCTGTGTGTCTGTATACGTTTATATTCACATGTATGTGCCAGTAGAAGGTGTCCTCTAGAGCTGGAATTGTAAGTGGTTTTAAGCAACCTGGTACTCAGGTATTCTGCAAAGGGAGTATGAACTGTCAGCCACTGAGGTCCAAGGCCTTCATATCTATTACCATACCTTAGTTGTCTTGAATAGTTGAACGTCTTGGAGTAATGTACTCTTTTTGCATCTGAGTAGTTTCTTTCAGCATAATGTTTTTTGAGATTTTATACTGACCATTAGGAAGTCCATTCCTGTCAGTGCTGACCAGCAGGTTATTGTTTGAAGACTACAGTTTGCTACACATTGGATATTTGGTTGGTTCACACATTTTGCTTAGTATATCTAATGTGACTATAAACATCCTTGTAAAAGTAATTTTGTGGAAGGCTTTCCATTTCTCTTAGGTAAGTACTTAGTGTAAGTACTGGAGCACAAAGGAGACACAGGTTTAACTTTACAAAGAGCTCTATGTGATTTTCAATGGGTTGGCTATACCGCTTCAGACTTCTTTGAACAATGTACTTTTATTCTGCTGTCTTCAAAGAAATAAAGGTTTTAATTATTACAAACTCTAACTCATACTTTTATGATTATAATTTTGATATATTAAAATAAATGCTTTGTCCCATGTTTGTAAAACTTTACTGTGTTGTTATTTTTTTTTTCATAGAAGCTTCATAGCTTTTCTTAGCAGCTTCTAAACTTTGCCCTTTAAGGTCTTTGACCCTTTTTGCTATTTTCTTGTCCAGTGTAAGGCACAGACTGAGTTTTTTTGCACAGAGATATCCTACTGTATCTTACTTACTGGAAAAATCCTCCATTGCATCCTACTTATTACCATATATCTTATGCTGAAAAAATATTTAATATATTAACTATAGATTGAATATCTTCTGGAGGTCAATAAATATGCCCTCACCCCTAGGGAGTATATCTATGGGAAGATGGTGCAGCCTTTAAGAGAAATGACCAGATAGGTGGTCATTGATGGTGTGGCTTGAAGGGGGCTGGGGAGCCTTGCCCCTCCTTGTCCCCTTGCTCCCTGACCTGGAAGTGAAAGGACCCTCTCCATCACAGGGACTAGCATAGCGTGCTGCCTGGCCATGATGCGGAACTAAACAGTCCAGTTTATCAGGGTTGGACCCTCAAATTTTGAGCCAGTCAACTCTTTTTCTCTACATTAGTTGATTATCTCAAATATTGTGTTAAGGCGGCAGAAGTTAATGTATACACATATATTTTCTATTGGTATATTTTTCTATATCATTTTTATAGTCCAGTTTTTCTTTATTAATTGATTAGAAGTCTACCTATATGGATCTTCTATTTTTTTTTTAAAAAAAAAGCTATCTTGTGTAATTTTATATGAACTCTATGCATTTACATGAGTTTTAGAGTCCTCACTTTTATAAAAATGCCTGTGTGGCTTTTTCCTCAGTCAGGCTGGCATTGAATCTAGAGATAATTTGTGGGGAATGAACATTTTACCTTTAACCCATGAGTATTGTAGCCTTGTTGACTTATGCATACCATCATCATTTTTCCTATAATATTTTAGCTTCCTCTAATTCTGTCATGTCATTCATTGTACTTATAGTGATCTACTAGTTTCTGATACTACTGATAAGCATATTTTATATCCCAGTTCCCTGAGAATATGAGGCATCAGGATGGTACTTTCAAGGCCTGCGTGGGCTGCAGAGTAAATTCAGAGCCAACCCTGATAACTTATTGAACAGTGTGCCAGAATGAAAAATGAAAAATAGGCTAGAAATATTATTGTCATAAAGTGCTTTCTTGTCCTAGGTTTAATCTCCATGGGTATCTGCATGCACATGGACACAGATTTTTGGACAGTCTAATGTTCAGGCTATAGTACAGTGATAAGGGTACTGCTTACTCCTCTCATCAAAAAAAAAGGGGGGGGATGGGGAGGGAGAGGGGAGAGAGAAAGAGAACACAAGAGCAAAAAGTGGAGCAGAAAGATATTAGACATGTGCTCAGACGGGAGCAAGAACCTTCTTGAACTGGGTGGGCTAGCAGTCACTTGTGTGTCATGCTGACGGCATTCTGTCCATGTCTGTGTCTTTGAGGCCATCTATAAGAGTAAGGACTGATTAGTTTGGTGTCAAGGCTGCATGGTATTCAGACTGTATCAAAGCTACTGCTTATTACTTCTCTTATCCCAGGTCTACAGTGAGGAGAATATTCAATATGGGATTTTCTCTTTGTGTTGTTTGGTAAAAACATGTTTCTTGAAAAGTTTTTATACTTGTGATTAATCTTGATTGTCAACCTGATGTGATTTAGAATCAGTGAAACAATCTCTGGGCTAACAGGGATTATCTAGATTGAAAATTGAAGCGGGGTCATTATCTTTCTGTAATGTCTGTATTGGCTTCCCCCATACAGACTTTAATATGCTGTATATAGTTTGCTTATATTAACTCTCATTTCCTTCTTGATAGCTTTAATATACCAGCTGCTTAGAAGTATGTTCCTTTCTACATTGGTTTTGTTTTCATCAGGTAGGCTTCATCCCAGGGATGCAGGGATGGAAATCTGTCAATGTAATCAACTATATAAACAAACTAAAGGGAAAAAAAAAAAACACACGGTCATTTCATTAGATGCTGAAAAGACTTTTGACAAAATCTAGCATCCCTTCATGTTAAAAGTCTTGGAGAGATTGGGAATCCAAGGCCCATACCTAAACATAGTGAAAGCAATATACTGCAAGCCGGTAGCCAACATCAAGTTAAATGGAGAGAAACTTGAAGCAATCCCACTAAAATCAGGGATCAGACAAGGGGGCCCACTTTCTCCCTATCTATTCAATATAGTATTTGAAGTCCTAGCCAGAGCAATCAGGCAGCAAAAGGAGGTCAAAGGTATACAAATTGGAAAGGAAGAAGTCAAAATATTACTATTTTCAGATGATATGATAGTATACTTAAGCGACCCCAAGACTTCCACCAGAGAACTCCTAAAGCTGATAAACAACTTCAGCAAAGTGGCTGGATATAAAATTAACTCAAGCAAATCAGTAGCCTTCCTCTACTCAAAGGATAAACTCTACTCAAAGGATAAACGAGCAGAAAGAAATTAGGGAAATGACACCTTTCACAGTAGTCCCAAATAATATGTCATACCTAGGTGTGACCCTAACGAAGCAAGTGAAAGATCTATATGACAAGAACTTTAAGTCTCTGAAGAAAGAAATTGAAGAAAGTCTCAGAAGGTGGAAAGATCTCCCATGTTCATGGATTGGTAGAATCAAATAGTAAAAATGGCCATCTTGCCGAAAGCAATCTAGAGATTCAATGCAATCCCCATCAAAATCCCAAATCAATTCTTCATAGATATAGAAAGAGCAATTCTCAAATTCATCTGGAATAATAAACCCAGGATAGCAAAAACTATTCTCTACAACAAAAGATCTTCTGGGGGAATCGCCATCCCTGACTTCAAGCTCTACTACAGAGCAGTAGTGATAAAAACTGTTTGGTATGGTATGCAGACAGGCAGGAAGATCAATGGAATAGAAGTGAAGACCCAGAAATGAACTCACACATGTATAGTCATGTGAAGAAGTTTTAGCAAAACCTAACGTAAAACTGAGATCCAGACAGTTTACATGAGTTTTCTAATGACTTAGAAAAATCCTAAGATGTATTTTTGTACTTGGCCACTGGAGACAGTCAAGTTACGGCTTCTCAGAGCTGGCTGCTACTTGGCCAGTTGATGTTCCTATGTGTTATATTACTTGGCTGGCTGAATTGCCTTCTCACTATTTTGAGAATGTAAGGGGGAAAAAATGTAAAAAAACAAACAAACAAACCATTTTTTTTTTGGATAAATTCCATTTGATGGTAGCTTGGTGGGAGGGAGTAGATAAAACAGTTTTTAGAGAACTGGATAATTCACAAATACACCTCAAGAACTTTACATTATTCTTCCGGATTTCTTTGGCTTAAAGCTGAGAATAGCAGCACAGTTTTTCTCAGAAGGGCCAAGGATTGTAGTGATTCGATTTCAGTGCTCACTCATGCCAGCTGTGTTATTGTGTAACACTGGGTCCTGCACACATCGATCAGATCCTTCTTCAGTGACTGTAAACATCTTCACAGTCACAGTCATCCTCTTCAGTCCAGTGAGTGGCAGGTTTGAGATAAAGAAACAGCAGGCGAATCCTAACCTAAGAAAGTGCACAGATTGCAACTAGCCTAGAACTGGACGAGTTAGTACTTGTAGGCTACCTGACCTCAGTCCTTAAGCATTTCAGTGTTAGAACTTGGGAATAGGACAGCTGGATTGGAGAACGCGACTCCAGGAAGAGAGCATACTGCTGCTGTTCACTGGCCACATTAAGGGCAGAGAGTACTTCTTCCAAGATCAGTATTTTGTGACAGGAATAAAGAAATGAGAGACAAAACTGGCTTTATTGTGGATGCACATGTCCGTTTATATCCTTGTATAGTTGTATTTGGTCCTATAGATTTTTAGTCATTGGAGCATTTTAAACAGGAAAGTCATATTGCCAGATGACTGTTATTCACACTCCAGTGTCTACCCCTTGTCATCTTTACACATAATCATATCTCCTTATGTCCTGCTTAATTTCTAAATGAAAACAAGAAAAAGGTCAAAATTATACCTATCATGATGTAATTATCTCATGTACAATTACAGATGTCATAATTCTGCCTCACATGCTACCCTTTGTATAAAACAAACACAATATTAATTTTAGAAGAGGTGGCAATGTTCTTCTAAGTATTGTAAACTAAAATATGATAACCACTGGTACTTTCTTGCTACCCTTTTTATAAAACAAACACAATATTAATTTTAGAATAGGTGGCAATGTTCTTCTAAGTATTGTAAACTAAAATATGATAACCACTGGTACTCTCTTAATTGACGTTATTTTACATGATAAATATTCAATAATAGAAAATAGAAATATCTGTACAAAATACCTGCTCAACAAAAACATGACAGAAAACATCCATGTCAATTATAATCTTCATTTCAAGTTAAAAAAAAGTTCTGCTTCTTGACCAGCAGAGGGCAGTCAGCCTCAAAGTTCAGTATGTAACTCTGTGCTCCCCTCAAGGCTTAGAAAGTTTAGTGTTTGGCTTTTTGTTTTGTCTAGCTTTTGTTCTTTGTTTTGTTTTTGTTTTTTAGCCAGGGTCTTATGTAGCCTGGGCTGGTGTCCTGCTCACTGTGTTGATGTGGTTGACATTGAGCCTTTGATCTCCCTGACTCCATCTTAGTGCTGAATTTACAGGTATGAGCCACTAGTGATGCCTAGTCCAGCCCAGGGCTACCTGCATGTTAGACGAGCACTCTACCAGCTGACTTGTATTTGATTTGAAAGCTTAGTCTTCTGGACATAAGGATCTGTGTGTTGTTACACTGCTTTTGGGGATGGGGGTGGTGATGTTATGTATGAAGTTGTGTTCATGGGTTTGCATGCTTATGGTCCAGAAGATGGATGTTTTGTTCTCCACCCCAGTCACTTGAGAAACATACTAAACTGGAATGTCCAACCCTAGTAATCCTACTTGATTTCTATTTTCCTTCGGGGGCTGGGAGGGGGAGGGGAAGAGGGAGAGGGAGAGGGAGAGGGAGAGAGAGAGAGAGAGAGAGAGAGAGAGAGAGAGAGAGAGAGAGAGAGAGAGAGAATGAATGAGAATTGTGTGTCTGCACACATGCCCACCCAGCTCTTCTAAGAGGACTCTGGATATCTGAGTTAAGGCCCTCTTGATTGTTAAGCAAGCTCTCTCCCCATACCGAGCCAGCTCTGGTAACACTTTTATTTATCTTTACTCCCAGGCTCAGTGTTTATTGTGGAACCAGATCTCATTCTGATCCCTAACTCCTACATGTAACCTTTGTTTGCTCCTTCAAGTTTATAGATTTGTATTCCACCCTAAGAGGTATGAGAATGGTTTAGCACTGGGCCTTAGTAGAAAAGTGAGCAGAGAATCTGAGAAGTGTGTGTACCATTGCTTCCATTTCTCTCTCTTAAAGATGCCCCAGGGTTTTTTGTTTGTTTGTTTGTTTGTTTTTGTTTTTTGTGCTTGGTTAACTGTTAAGGTTCAGAGAACATTTGTGTTTTCATAGTCTTACAATCCAGGGAAAAGTACAGAAGAGGTTTATTTTCTAGTTACTTGGCTTGTACAGACTTTGTATATGTGTGATTTAATTGAAGAAGTGTAGGAAGGATGTCCTTATCTGTACCTGTGTCCTTTGTCCACCTGCTCCCTGCAGAGTGGACATTAGTATGCATTTTAGCTTTAAGTATTGAAAGATCAACTAGAATTTGAAGAGTTCACGAGAAACAAGAGAAACATAACAAAATTTATTGTTTTTCTAACTTTAGTGAGTTGGTGATTTAATAACTTGAGAGAATGGGGTACAGGCGGTAAAATCTGCTTAGGAGAAAGAGTCTGTCTGGAGCTAAAGTTATATATACTTTTTCCTGATTGCAACCATTCAGTGCCTCCCAAATGACCAGTTTTTTCATTAAGACGATAAAGGCCATCATTTAGAGATTGTATCATTTAGAGATATGCTCCCAATGCTATTCTCATTTAGTCTTCAAATAGATCTGGGGTTGAGGTGGTATTGTTGTTAGTACCCTTGTTTACAGCACAAGAAACTGAGGCACAGAGGATTTAAGTCGTTTGTTTAAGCTTATGAAATTGACAACTGGTGCTGTTTCTGTACAGTATCATCCCAACATAGGTGCCTGTGACTCGGTACTTGAACTAGACCAGAGAGTGACTTAGCAGTGGGGACAGGTCATTACTGACAGCTTCTCAGCTTGTTATAAGCAGCTCATGAGCCCGCCCTACTCCATGCTGCTGTGAGTTCTTGTGTCCTGGTCCTGTCGTGTCCAGGAGACACGGTTTTGCTCAGGTTCTTCCTAACCTCTGACTTTTAGGGGTTTTCCTGCCCTTCTGCAAGGGTGGTGACATTTGGATGAAGGTCCACATGACATGAGAGAAGTGTGGCTGGACTCCTGAAGCCACACTGGCTACCCAGCTCTTGTTTTGGCTTCTAACTTGGTGTAGAAGTGATATAAATTATGGACGAGTTGAAAGACTTTTAAAGATTTTATCTTATGCCACCTGCTCCATTATCTAGATGGGGATAAAAAATTGGATAGCTAGTTGTTTCTCTCTGTCTCTCTCTCTGTGTCTGTCTGTCTGTCTGTCTGTCTCTGTCTCTGTCTCTGTCTCTGTCTCTGTCTCTCTCTCTCTCTCTCTCTCTCTCTCTCACACACACACACACACACACACACACACACACACACAGCCCTGTTCTCTGGCCCACCCCTCACACAGTCCATCCCCATCCCTTGGATATCATCACCCTGGCACATCAAGTTACCGCACTGTTAAATGATGCCATACCCTAAAGCTGGTGCTCACTTTTTCCTTTTAAGAATAAACGGATTTCTGCTGTTTCATTATGGAAATAAGCAGCTATGTTTCATGATACAGTCCTAACAAACCAGTGAAGCTGGTTTAACTGATTTGTTGTAGACGGTGCTGACACTAGGTTTGGTTAGGCATTTGGTGGGTTGGTTGTTTCTACATTGTAAGAATCCATATAAAAGATTATCCTCATGCTAGAAGTGGATTGGGAAGCCCTCTGTTTCAGAAACAATGCACTCTTTATAAGAGCCGATCTTCTCTTCTTCTATATTCTCCCTGAAGTACAATTAGTTCTTCGGCCTTGGCACTGCTGAACCAAGTGAACTTGGGGAGAGGACCTGGCGGCATAGAGGAGAAGGAAACCTGAGAGGCAGGTTTAGTGTCGAGGAGTACATGCAGTCACTCAGTAACCAAGACTCATCTGATCACTATGGCTTTGGCATGGTGAAACCAAACAGTTGGAGCTGTTAACTATCACACTTAAAAAACAGCAGGCATTTATTTTTTATGTAGTTTCAAGAATTTGGCTTTCTAAGTCAGTCATGATTTGGGGGAAGAGAGTGAAGTTGTGAATTATGAACGCCGTGTGTTGTGGGTTATGGAGTGCCCCTTGGGGTTGTTTCATTTGTACCATCGCCTCAGGCCTCCCACTGCATCCTTTGCAGTGACCTCCTCTTCAACCCTGGTGTGGCAGCTGCAATGCAGCTCTTCCTGGTCTCCTTGAGGCTTGTCGTATGACAGACTTGAACTGTGACCCCTTTGTTCTTTAACCCAGATAATTGGGTCTCTATTTTCTTTATATTTAACAAGCTTATCATCTTTTCTTCCCCCCTTGCACTTTCCTTTTAATTTCCTACAGAGAGGGAATGGGATTTTTGCTAGCAGTTTAATTTTTTTACCACATCACAACATTGGTCCAGAAGGAAGAAAAGCCAAACGATGAGCTGACTCAGTTTTTAGGCAGGGAATGCAGCCACCTAGACAGTAGTCAGACTAATAAGGACGCAGGATGGAATGTTTGAAACTACTGTGTCCTCCCTGCCCGACTCCTGCAGGCTTGCCAGTTTGGAAACATGGCAAAAATGGAGCCATACAGTAGGTGCTCCTTTGTGCTCTGGATCTCTCAGTTGTTATAGCTTACTTCACTTATAATAGTCATTGTGTTTCCAGTTAGGATTACTGTGAATACTAGTACAAAATATAACCTATGCAAGTTTTGGTAAAAATGACATAATTCATAGAAACAAAATTGCTGAGACATATTTATCTAGTCAAATTTAAAATTTATGTAAGATGGTAAACTTGGTTGTAGGCAGCTGTGTGTGTGAACACTGTTATCTATATGTGTAGATTTAGAATTAGCGATAATATATCATTTATGATGGGGAAAAAAGCTCTTTTTTGAGCCGGAAATATAACTAGGTCAGGAAAGTCCTTGTGCAGTTTGCTGAAAGTCCTGTGTTTGAACCCAACCACCAGATAAGCCAGGCATGGTGGTATACACCTCTGATCCTAACATTTGGGAAGTACAGACAGGAGGACCAAAAGTTCAGAGTTTATCTTTGGCTTCAAGGTGATTCGGGCACCAGCCTGAACTATATGAGATCCATCTATCTATTCATCCATCTGTCCGTCCAGCCATTCATCTATCTTCCCTTCCTCCCTCATCTCCTCCTCCTTTCTCTTCCTCCTTCCCTTCCTTCTTTTTTCTTTACTTCAGAATACACTGAAGTTTTAAATAACTCTAATTCTTATAAACAAGATTGCCTGTCACTATCAATAATACATTTTGCCGACTTCCTATTATATATAGTTTTTGTTTCCAAAGCTGAGTTGTTGAGATCATCCTGCAGAAATCATGTGAAAATGTTTTAGTGATAATGATTAGCAGTAGTAGAGTGTCGGCTACGGATGCCCGAGTAGCCGTGGCCGCAGAAAGGGAAGACACCAGGTCACTCGCCCTCGACTGCTGTGCTTGCCCAGTCACAGCTCACCACTGGGACATGCGCAGATCACACTCTGCACCCTTCTCCCGCACGGGCTTTCCAGTGTTTCTCCCATTGGGTCGTATGAGCAAGTTTAACCTAATGAAAAATCTGACAAGGTTGGGATATTATAGCCCTCAAAAATTGAATGTCATAAGAAACTTGTTTGACTAAGTAAAGCCTTCTGAAGCCATGCTGTGAATATCATGGAATTTGGTTGGCTGGTTTTGACCTTCGTGGTTTGTAGTCTGGATACACCATGCCCCACACTGTCAAACCAGGATTGTGAAGGGAATCCTTAAAATTCAGTGTTACTAAAACAAAATGGGAAGATTGGATTCCCACGTTACCTAGGTACTGTTCTGAAAGTCTCAAGTGGATGAAACAAGCTTGCTTTATTTATCTTATCAAACTTACCAATCCTATGGAAATGGGTTTTTTTATACTTTAAGTTTTGCAAAATTAATTTATTATTGTGTGTTTCTAGGGATCAAACACATGTCTTAGGCTTGTGCCAAATGTGCCTCTACCCATTGAGCCATCTTTCCAGTCTTGAAAACAAAATATAGTTTGAAAAAAATGAAGTAAAAGGCAAAAGGTTTATCTGAACTGGAGAGTCTCAGTGAGTAGTAATTGTCTGGATTAGACCTGCCTTCCTCTGGAGGATTATTAGAAGACATCCCAGTGTGGGTGGCACCATTCCCTAAGGAAGCGATCCTAAACTATGCAAGGGTGTGATGCTTAGTGACTAATGAGTGAAGTTACATGCATATCTGTGCCCCTCTTCTTCTGTCTGTAGCTATCATAGCCATTTCTCTAAGGGCCCTGCTGCCGTGACTCACCTGCTATGATTGTCTCTAATCTGGAGGTGTGAGCTAAAGTACGCCCACACCCCTATACACAGAAGGAGGGTTTCACTTTTACACAATTATCATCCTAAGAAATTCTTTGTGTGGAGCAAGCAAGATGATTCAGTGGGTGAATGTGTCCACTGTACAAATCCAGCAACCCTGATTTGATCCCTGGAGTCCATGGTAGAAGGAGAGAACCTAACTCCTGAAAGCTGTCCTCTGACATCTACACACTAGATGTGTACATGCTTACCAGCACTCATATATATTATACACACATGTATGATAACAATTTAAACATCCTTGTAATTAATTAATTGGTTGTTTGTTTTTTTGTCTTTCCTGGAACTCACTGTGTAGACCAGGCTGGCCTCCAACTCAGAGATCCACCTGCTTCTCCCCACTGAGTGCTGGGATTAAAGTAGTGGACCAATTTTTGAGATTAATCATATTTCTTCCTTATGTTTCTTCCTTCCAAATCCTTTCATATATTCTTCCCTGCTCTTTTTAAAGTTAATGGCCTCTCTTTTTTCACTAAATGTTATGAATATATATGTATATGTGTATATATATGTATGTACATGTCATATATATACACACACACATATTATGTGTCTTCTTAAATGTAGCCTATTGAGTTCATGTACTTCTTGTGCACATTTTCAGGAATCACCGTTGGGCACTGGGCAGCCAATTGGTGTGCTCTTTCCTCAGTTGTCCATAGTTCTTTGTGTTGGATTGAGGCCTTATGGGCTTTCCCCATCCGGTTTGGCCTGTTTATTTGTGTCGTCGTTGCTCACCTTTGGGTCTTCATGTTTGTGAGACTTTGTGTATAGCTTCTGATAGTACCAGAATATACAGTCTTACAGCAAGCTCCCAGTTCCTGGGGCACTTATAATTTTCCAGTCCCTCTTCTGAAATGACCACTGAGCCTTGAGTGGAGGTGCAGTTGGACTGCAGATGTAACTGTTTGGTCGGGGCTCCACAACTCTGCGTTTTCATTGGTTGTGGTTTTCTGGAGTGGTCACTTACTGTTGCAAAGAGATGTCCTTGATGAGGCTGAAGACTACCCTTATCAGTTAGCATAAGAACACAATGTTTATGGATCATTGTTGGGGATTATGTTAGTAGTTAGTTTAGTTAGTTGTATTAATAACCATAATTTCTCCAGTATTGAATAATTAGCTAAGTTTCTAGTACCAGACATGATATCTGTCTTGTTGAATGTGTTCAATTAGAGAGCTGTTGGTTACTGCCAAGGTATGTACACTATTACTGCACCTGTGGAGCTATGATACCATGCTGGTTGCTGATATGGTTCATAGATGGCAAAACTCGATAAGACTGTTGGCTGCCTTTTTTATTTTTGTTTTTGTTGTGGTTGTTGTCTAAGTTGACATTAACATGGCTCAGTGGATAAAGTACTTGCTGCAAAAGCCTGATAACCTGAGTTTGATTCCTAAGACCCACATAAATATAGGAGAGAAGGAACTCCACAGAGCTGTTTTCTGGCCTCCACATACACACCATAGCACACACAGGCTCTTCACCAACCCCATATCATACAGCCAAAAAAAAAAAAGTAATAATAATAATAACTAAAAACTTAAAAAGGAAAATTTAACAAAACAGTGCATAGATGTCAATGTTTAAGAAACTGTCTTATTGAAGGAATACTGGCTTTCAGTTCATTCATAGATGAATTTGAAACTCACATTGGCTGTTCTGTTTATAATCAGTAAATTCGGTTAAGGAAATAGTAGCTCATGCCTTTAGATGCCAGCACTTCAGCACTTGGGAGGAAAAGGAAAGTAGAAGTTTGAGTTTGAGGCCTAGTCTGACCTATACAGTGAGTTCCAGGCCAACCAGAGCTAAATAGTGAGACTCTTTCAAAAAGAGAATACTATGGCTAATCCATGCTGTTTTTCATACTTTGCCAACTTCCAGAGGGCCATAAGTAGTAGTCATTGTCCTTAGAAAGCTTCTGGTTTGGTGGGCTTGAGGTGGTGTGGAATCATTTTTGAATTACTATTATACAGCATGAGCTTTTTATTTACTCTCATTAGATGAATAGATTACCCTTGAGTGGCCTTCTGGAGATCTCTGCCTATTGTATGTAGCCAAAGTCCTTTGTAAAAGAGAATGGCAAGCGTGTGCTTAAAGGGAACCATGATGGTACTTACCTGGCACCGACAATAATACCACATAGCACAGTGGCTAACAACACTGATTTCAGATCAAATTAAAAATGGAGTCCTAGTCTACCTTGCTGTGAGGCTTGTGACACATGACTTCCCCAGGCCAGAATCATTTTCCTATCTGGTCTAAGCAGTAGGAGGCAGCCCTGTTGCAATGTTGTTTGAAAGGAAGGAGACAAATTTTCAAGTGGAGGTCTGGCCTCTGGGGAGCCATGAAAGATCTTGTGGCACTGTAGCTTGATCAGCTCTGTACCATAATGGGCTTTTGTTATGTTTATTTTTACAGTTGATGCACAAAAAGACTGCTTTGTGACAGTGGCTTTTTACGTGCATGTAACCCTTCAGCACCATGATCAAAATAATAATTTCATCCATCCCTTTGAAGTTTTTTGTAAAGTTTTTCAAGTGGGAGATCTGACTGGGAAGGGGCAGGAGAGTGGAGCCAAAGAGCACTTGGGCTCTGCCAGGTCAGGAGAGAGGAGTGCGTTGAGTCTTCCATAATACCTTCCCAGTGGACAGTGCCACCTGTGCCGCAGAAGTAGGCTTTCCCTTTATGAAAGTCCTTATTTTAAACCACTCCTGTCTCTCTTTGTATTTCCCTGTTTAGAGCTTCAAAGATAACCCTTCTACTTCTGGGACTTCCAGCCTAACAGCCACCAAACCATTGCTTCGTCCAAGAATCACAAGAATCTGCCTCAGGGACTTGATATTCTGTATGGAACAGGAAAGAGAGATGAAGTACTCTCGAGCCCTATACCTTGCCCTTCTTAAGTGACCACCCCACCCATCCAGACGCGTACTGTTTACTGCCAAAGAGGACAGAGCACTGCTGCACTGTGTGAGATCTCCTCGGAAGTGTCACCAGTATGAAGACCACTGTTTACACTGGCAAGGCTCTACTGCATCTTGTCTGTATGTCCTGTGGATTCTTGCAGATGAGAATTCAGATGCGTTCTAAAAGTCAGTACTATGTATACTTTATATAGAAGTATCCATCCCCGACTGACCTGCATTTAATTACAATAGCTAGGGACTCTTCTACCACCTTCATCTGTCTTGTTGTTTCCACTCAGTAGCAATGAGGTGCCTTCCTCTGATACAGGCTGCATCTAGATGAAGAATAAAGAACAAGTCCGCATGTATCCTGTACCGAACCTGTCTCCTAGTGTTAGATTTTGTGGTCTGCAGTTAGAGCTTACTTAGCTGACGGTGACAGTTACCTTCTGTGGTTGAAGTGTGACAAGCTGCAGAGTAAAGGCAGAGTCAACTTGGGTTAGTTGAGTCAGAATTATACAGCTGACATGAGGATGCTGACTCTGACTTCCCACACTGCAGTGCTTCTGATACCTAGTGAGGGCCATCCTTTTCAGCCAAGTTTTAAAACTAAAATGGCTACTGATATACCTCACTGAAACGTGGAAAAGGTGGAACGTACTGGAAAAAAATGAGGACTCGCATTCAAAGTGACAAAGGATGAGAATGGACTCCTGAAACAGATGTGCGCACCAGTGTCCACGAAACAGATGTGTGTACCATGTGTCCACGAAACAGATGTGTGCACCATGTGTCCACAAGAGATGGCTGCTGTGCACCACGTGTCCACAAGGGACGGCTGCTCTGGGGGTGCCAAAGCTGGGCCTTGTCCACCATGTGTCCACGAGGGACGGCTACTCTGGGGGTGCCAAAGCTGGGCCTTGTTTCAGTGGTGGAAAAAAAGATTATAGGTCAACCAAAGAGGAAAGCCTAGCAAATATTTAGTTACAGTATTCCAAAAGAATGATTTGTGTTTTTTTATTATTTTAATCCCCAAGACGGGGAGATTCTCTTATAATCTCCAGTTACCCTATGTTTTAAGCATCTAGTGCTTTTCAGATCTCTAACTGCTGGGAAGAACATTTCAACAGTAGGACTCCCTTTGAATCGGGTATTTGAGAGGTGCTGTCAGTGTCTCGCTGTTAGGGTTGGGTGGCTCTAAATGTGGGCACCATATTATGTACCTCTCTCTGTCCAAAGTACCTCCTCTCCCTTTTAAATCTACCTGTGTATATTATAGCTGACAAAAATAACAGTGAAATTGAAATCACATACCAAAAGAATGCCAAACTCTCCTGGGGAAACATTTACCCCAGAGAAATCTCCAGAGTTTCCAGAGTATATCAGAACTCTCGGTCCTGTTCTTCCCATAGGGACTATTATGGCCACATTCTATACTGTTGTAAGAGTTTAACTGGCCACAATTTTTGTTTTAGCAAGTGTTGTAAAATGCCGTAGATTATGTATATGCTTTAAAAAGTACCTTACCGAGAGATCTATACCCAAACTTGTATATGTAAATTCCTAGCTTTATTTTTTTTTGTAAAGTGCAACATACTCCCACATTTGTATAATCTTATTGATCAGATGTATAAAAATTATTTCAAATACACCATTAAAAATAATTATTTTATGATTAAAAACAAAAATTTGCTCATTCGCTAACTTTGCAGCAGTTTCTATTAGCAGCCAGTCCCTGGAGGACGCAGATCTGCCTGGCAGTGAGTCTCTTACTTATTTGCATTTGGGTTTTGTGGACACTTGGGTTCTGGAATTGCACTTAGATCTACGTTTCTATATCACTTCCTTTGAAATAGTTGTGATTTTGCCCACTATTTGTCTCAAAAAGAAAGCTAAACATAGTCATTATGAAAGATTTTCTTGGTTCATTGAGTTTTTCTTACCAGGATATTCTTTTTCAAAATCTTTAATATAAAACCTTTTTTGATATACATATGTATGGTGTATGTATGGGTGTCTTCCTCTCTCACCTCTCCATCTTGTTTGACAACAAAGTACTGAGTCTGGAGCTTACTTATTGGCTAGACTGGCTGCCAGCAAGCCCTGTGGGTCTCCCATCTCCCCCTGGAGCTCTGGGACTTCAGGAGTGTACCCCCATGGCTAACATTCTACATGTGTGCCCGGGACCCAAACGTGGGACCTTACGGTCACCACAGCAGGCACTTCCCTGAGTCAGTTCCCAAGTTCCTTAATGTGCATTTTGAAACTTGTATTGTACAGGTTTCAAAACCTGTCTTATACAGAGAAAAACAAATGTGTGTATCCAAGATATACACAGTTGGCAAAGTAGAGACTTTGGGGTAGATTTGCTGGCCAGATGCATTGTGTTTAGTAGTTCACAGTGTTAACAAGGCTTTTTTGTTGTTGTTGTTGGTGGTGTTTTGTTTTGTTGTGGGAGTGCTACGGATCCAGCTCAGGCTCTCACGGTGTTACAGCAGACACTCTACTCACTGTCACCTCCCTAAAGCCAGTAGTCTTTTCAGAGAAGCATTGGAATGTGTTCTTAGATTTACTGTACGTGTGCATGATTTATAGGCATGCACATGTAGAGGTCAGGGGACGACTCACAGGAAGAAGTTAGTTCTCTTTCTCATGTGGGACTGGAGATCAGATCAGACCAGATCGTCAGGCTGGGCAGCAAGTGTCCTTAACCTGCAGAGCCATTTCACTTGGCCCAACAAACATTTTTAAAGCGTATAAAATTCTTCAAAATTATATGTGGCATAAGTTGTGTTTCATTAGAATTTTGTCAAGAGAAATGTACTTAGAATTTAGACTTTGTCCTAGTGATGTCATGCTTCCAGCAGAAAACACAGCACTGTTATGGCATCGTTTTCAGGAAAGTTACAGGACCAAGGTACATGCTGACTTGAACTTTTCAGTTTGTATGTTGTAGAATGAATCCGTTAAGTGTGTGTACAAATTTGTCCTCAAAAGTTCCAGTTACACTCTACAGGGATAAGCATATTGTGTCACATGTCTGAGTATAACCTAGTTTTTACTCTGTACCATTCTTCTCGTGATACTCTATCTCAGTTGTCAGCATAGTGAGCTCTAGAATCACAGTAGAGTCAGGTTTCTGGGAATGCCTCTTTGAAAGTTAGTCAGTATCTTCAGCATATACACAGCATCTCTCGTTATGTCAGGCTGGTTCCACTCTTCAGCAAGTCCTTGGTGGTCATCGGTGGTACTGGCATCTCCAAAATGCTGAAGTCTCTGCAGCTGGCCTGTATCTTTGCCACTGGCCTCTCCTGGGCTCTCTTCAAGGACTCTGACCCTGCCACATGGTGCCAAGCCTCAACATCTCTCCATGAGTCCTTCTATCCTGGATCTTCTACTGCAACTAAGTCTATACCTTCACCAATGGCCTCTCCTCAGGGACTGCAGCACTACCACACAGTAACAAGACTTAGCTGCTCTCTGTGAACCCTACACACCTTCAAAACAGTACTACCTGGGTGACTCTTACACTAACAACTTTAGTTATCAGCACACGATACATCCCTGGATGCCTAAAGAATACAGGTTCTGTGTGCTGACCCCGAGGAAATACTTCCCAGAAGATTTCACCTCAATGATGCCAGTCTTTTCTTAATCACCACTAATTTCTCAGCTGCCGTTGACCATTATCAATGGTCACAACAAAACAAAGGTTTTACTTTAGCAGCTCTGGTCTCTTGTTAACCACAGCCAATTCTGCTGGCTACTTCTATGTGAATTTGACAGAAGCTAGAGTCCTTTTAGAAGGGGGAACCCCCATTCAGAAAATGCCCCTACTAGGTTCACCCGTGGGTAAGCCTGTGGTGCGCTTTATTCATTGATGATTGATGTGGAACAGTTTGGCTCTCTGTAGGTGCCGCCGCCACTGGACTGGTAGCCCTGAGCACTCTAAGAAAGCATGCTGAATGAGTCAGTAGCAACACTCCTCCACCATGGCCTCCGCTTCCGCTCCTGCCTCTACTTCCCTCAGTGATAGACTGCAATGTGCAACTGTAAACTGAAATAAACCCTTTCCTCCTCAAGTTGCTTTTGCTCATGGTGTTTTCTCACAGCAGTAAAAAGCCTGTGCTACTTACTTTCGGCAAATTAGTTTACTTTTGTTTCCTCATCTTTAAAAAAAAAAAGGTACTTGGACTATAGGGTGGTTGTGAGAATTTAGTAAAGACTGTATGTAAGTTATTCAGACCAGCCAACCAAATATAATAGACATAATGGGGATTTTATTTGACAAAGCTTTATGTCCTACCCAACTATGTACTTGGCTAAATTCCTGGGCATTGGAGACTGGTACAGGAAGCCACAAGAAGGGTCTTACTAATAGAGCCATTTATCAGCCTCCCCCCCTCTCTCTCTCTCTGTGTGTGTGTGTGTGTGTGTGTGTGTGTGTGTGTAGGATGGGTGCTGATGATTGAACTCAGTCTTGCCATATTACCACAGCTCCATCCCTGTAGGAGCTACTTGTTACTGTGACAAAATATCTACTAAGAGTCACTTAAGGCAGAACTGCTTATTCTGGCTCATGGTATAAGAGATACAGCAATCCATCAAGGTTGGCAAGGCATGGCAGCAGGAAGGTGAGATTGATGGTCACATGGTGTCTGCAGTCAAAACAGATGAATGCTAGTGTTTAGCCCCCTCCCCCTTCAGTCCAGGACCCCCAGCAGGGGTGAAGATGCAGCCCACAGTAAAGATGGGTCTTCCCTGCTCAGTTTATAATGTTCTGGAAACATGTTCATAGACATAACCATTGTGTTTCCGTGGTAAGTATAAATCCAGTCATGGTGACATTTCAGATTAACTTTCACAATCCTTATCCACTGTTCTGGATAGTTTTATGTCAGCTTGGCACAAGCTAGAGTCATCTGAGAAGAAGGAACTTCAATTAAAAAAAAAATGCCTTCATAAGATCAGGCTAAATTCAAACTTGTTAAGGCAGTTTCCTCGTGATTGATGTGCATGTACAAATGCCTAGCCCACTGTGGGTTGTGCCATCCCTGGGCTGGTAGTCATGAGTCCTGCAAGATTGCAGGCTGAACAAGCCGGCAAGCATGGCCTCTGCATCAGCTCCCGCCTCTAAGTTCCTTGGCCTTTTTGAGTTCCTGTCTTGACTTCTTCCAATGATGAGCTACAATGTGGAAGTATAAGCCAATAAACCTTTCCTCCCCAACTTGATTTTGGCGGTGTTTCAGTACAGCAATAGAAATCATAAGAGAGCCACACTTACGGCTTTGTTTCCTGTAGCTTAGAAGCTGTAATTGCCATTTCTCCCAAATCTTTAATGAAAACATTATCGAAACATATAGGGCACATTGGAACAGTATAAAAGGACGTGCCAGAATGCTATTTTGACAGATTCCCTAGGGTCTCCATCCCTTCTCAAGATCCATCCATTTTCATTAGTTTAATACAAACTACTCTGTGCAGTCTCTATGTTCTTACCCTCTAACTTGCATATAACAGCATACCGACAACCTTTTGTGACAGTCCCATTCTTAATCCACCTTCCTATTTTCCAGATCAGGTGTGCTAGTAGAATCTTGTTATAATCTTTATGGAAAAACAATTTTCACTATTTAAATTTACTATTTTATAAATTTCATGAATTTACCACTTTATAAGTTATAATGTTTCACTAGAATCTACCAAAATGTGCCTGTAGGTTCCACTATTCCTCCACCAAGTAAGCACTGTAAGAAGGACAGAAGAGGGCTGTCCTGTGACTAGTACTGGAGGAGGAGCGTGGCAGTGAGGCAGGGAAGAAGGACGGCCATTCACTCGGAGGACCCACTATGTTGCTGTAACTCTGAGGTATCCCTGGTGTCCTCCTCCCACTGTGAGCCAACCTGAATTCAAGATCATTCCAACCTCTTCTCTGTGAGATTTATACTCTTAATTAAAAAACAAAACAACAATGAATGGGTCAGATCAGGGATGATATCATTTTAATATAGGTGTGAACATGGCTGGGATTGCCTGAGTACCCAGCTACTCACTTATCAATGTTGGTGAGGTAACATGCAGTACAAAGAAGCAAGATGCAGTATGTGTCTGAGAAGGGTCCTCTTTTCAGAAATACGGAACACCTGCATAAGTACCAATATATGGCCAGGTGTACTCTTTTCCCAAAGCATAATTATGAGACTGGATTATTACAGATTCCTTAGAAAAGAAATATGTTACTGAAGTGGAACACTGAACTCATGTTCAGTGAAGAAATAAAAATTGGTCTCAACTCCGGGAAAGAAAACATTTTAAAAACTGTACCACAGTAATCATACGGAGGTCAGAGGACAGCACTCTGGAGCCCGTCCTTTGTTTCCATCTTTATGTGGGTTCTGGGGATCAAAGGTTGTAGAGGTTTGCTTGGCTAAGCTCTATCACTGGCCCTCAAGTCATATATTCTAAGGCTTTAGGTATTAGAATGTACAAAACCAAGCTACCTGATATCAAGTGTAAGGTGAAGCAAGCATTTACTTCCTCTGACTATTTAAATCGTGGAGGGGAGGTTACACTGGAAATGTAAGGAGGGTTCAGTCACACATTCATACTTTCCAAACTGTTCCAGAATTCAAAAAGAACATGAGACTGGTGAAGAATCCACTTATTTCTAGATAGATTCTTCACAATTAGTGATTCAAAGAAATTATAAAAAAAAGGAACTGAACCTGTCACCTGCAATCTTTTCAGCTCAATGATTTTTTTCATTGATTATAAGAACAATATATTCTTACTGAGAAATTTGGCAAATAAAAACAAGAAAACCGAAGCATGACTGTCAGCATTTCTGGTGCATTTCTCCCTGGGCTCTTTCTGTGGAAACTATAGGTATTTTCAGCTATTAACGTAGCACTCTGTCCTGTGCACACACCACAGGAGACACCAGAGGAAGAATGGAGAACAGCACCAGTTGGAGAGAAATAAAGCTGTGCAGTTCTGTCACTCAGTGTGATGTGGAGGCCATGTTTCTCATTCGCTCAAGTAGCTCAGAGATTGCCTTTAACTATTTCATCTGGCTTACCTGAGGGACAAGATGAATATGCCCTTCCTGTCTCATTACTGACAGTAGTCCTTCACATGTTGAAGTAATGTCAGAGAC
This sequence comes from Apodemus agrarius, assembly GCA_964023405.1. Taxonomy (NCBI): domain Eukaryota; kingdom Metazoa; phylum Chordata; class Mammalia; order Rodentia; family Muridae; genus Apodemus; species Apodemus agrarius. Next base: position 5,243,783 of record OZ030021.1, read on the forward strand.
AAGTACCACAATTCTATCTATGCAAATTAGTGAGTAGATTGAAAGCTAGTATAAAAATTAAGCCTTGAGGTTGATACCATAGGACTCAGAGCCTTTTCTGTTTGTAATATTAATGAAGGCTTTTCAAGGAAAGGAAAGGAGGCGCTGGTTGGCTTTTTGAAGCCTTTCGTGCTGGGGCTCCAGTCCTAAGGCGAAGTGGGTTTTTCTGTGGTGGTTTGAATGGAATTGGCATCCATAGGTTCCTATGTTGGAATCCTTGGTCCTCGGCTGGTTGAACTCTGGGAAGGATTGAGAGCCGTGGCCTTGTTGGAGGAGGTGTGTCCCTGGGAATTCTGAGGTTTCAATAGCCCAAGCCAGGAGAATTTACCTTGCTTTCTCTCGTGCTTGTGTGTCCTGTGTAAGGTCTCACCTATTGCCCTAGCACCATGCCTGCACTCTCCAAAGAACCCTTAACTCTCAACTGGTGATACAAATATCTCTCACTACTAATAGCTCTTAGTAGTGTTAATTCTTTTTTTTAATTGAATATAATCTTCATTACATTTCAAATGGTAAAACCTTTCCTGGTTTTCCCCCTCCTCGAAAACCCCCAACCCCTCCTCCTACCTCCTGCCTCCAAGTATATGCTCCTCTGCTCCACCTACTCCCACCTCCCCCACCTCGATTTCCCTTTGTTGGGGCATCTATAGATCCTTCACCTCACCAAGGACCACTCCTCCCACTGATGCCCGAAAAGGCATTCCTTTGCCACATTTTTGGCTGGAACCATGTGTGCCCCTTGGTTGATGGTTTAGTCCCTGGGAGTCCTGAGGCATCTGGGTGGCAGACATCATTGTTATTCCCATGGGGCTGTAAACCCCTTCAGCTCCTCCGGACCACCCTCCAACTCCTCCATTGGGGACGCCACACCCAGACCAATGGTTGGTTGCTAGCATCTGCCTCTGTATGTGTAAGGCTCTGGCAGGGGCCTCTGGAGACAACCATGCAATATTCCTTTTGGTATGCACTTCTTGTAGTACATAATAGTGTCTGGTTTGTTGACTGTTTATAGGATGAATCCCCATGTAGGGCAGTCTCTGGGTGGCCTTTCCTTCAGTCTCTGCTGCACACTTTGTCACCTTTATTGCTTCTGTGAGTATTTTGTTCCCTTTCTCAGAGGAACAAAAGCACCCCCACTTCAGTTCTTCTTCTTGTGCTTCCTATGTTCTGTGAATTGTAACTTGTTTATTTTGAGCTTTTGGGCTAACATCCACTTAGCAGTGAGTGCAAAAGAACCATGTGTGATCTTTTGTGATTGTGTTACCTCGCTCAGGATGAAGCTTTCTAGTTCCATCCAATTGCCTAAGAATTTCATGAACTCATTGTTTTTAATAGCTGAATTTAATAGCTCCACTGTGTATATATGCCACAGTTTCTGTATCCATTCCTCTGTTGAAGGACGTCTGGGTTCTTTCCAGCTTCTGGCTATTATAAATAAGGCTGCTATGAACATAGTGGAGCATGTGTCCTTATTACATGTAGGAGCATCTTCTGGGTGTATGCCCAGGAGTGCTATAGCTGGGTCCTCAGATAGTACTATGTCTAATTTTCTGAGGAATCACCAAACTGATTTCCAGAGTGGTTTTACCAGCTTGCAATCCCACCAACAATGAAGAAGTGTTCTCTTTCCCCACATCCTCTCTAGCATCTGCTGTCCCCTGAGTTTTTCATCTGAACCATTCTGACCAGTGTGAGAAAAAATATGGAATGCTTCACGAATTTGCGTGTCATCTTTTTTCAGGGGCCATGCTAATCTTCTCTGTATCGTTCCAATTTTAGTATATGTGCTGCCAAAGTGAGCACAGTAATGTTAATTCTTATAGAATTATATCTTTGCCTCTATTCCCAAAGGGAGGAAGACAGCGGATAAATGGCAATTGAAGTCTTTGCTTTGACTTCCTTCAGCAAGGATCCTGGTTCTAAAAGTTTCATGACTTCCACAGACAGCATTGCCAACTAGAGATTGCATTCAAATACACGAGTTTATAGCAGACATTTCTTATTCAAACACCACAGATGGCTAGTACGAATTGTCAGCTTCATAGAATCTAAGCTCACCTGGAAAATGTAGCTTGAGGCATGACTATGGGGGATTATATTAATTGCATTAAGGTGGGAAACCGTACCCCTCATGGAGGACACCATTCCCTGGATGAGATCTCGGAACCTTGTATGTGGAGGGAAAAGCTGAGAAAAGCACTGTGCATTCATTACTCTGCTTCCTGATCATGGATGGAATATGACCAGCTGCTTCAGGCCACTGCCTTCTTGGCTTCAGTGCTGTGATGACTTGAACTATAGGCCATAATAAACTCTTTCTCCCTTAAGTTGCTTTGATCAGAGCATGTAGCAGCAGGAAATCACAGCAGCAGGAAAAGAAGCCAAGTCAGAGAGCAAAAGACACTTATTTCCTTACAGTTCTGAAAGCCAGAAGTCCAAATGCAAGGCTCCAATCCAAGCAGGACCACACTAGCTCCTCAGGTTCTAGAGGACTCCTTAATGTCTCTTGGCTATTGGGAGGGCCTGGCTTGTGACAGAACTTTTCCTGACCTTACATGGTTTCTCTTGAGTCTTTATGTCTTCTCTTACTGAAAGAACTTAGATTCAAGGTTTGCTTCTTAAGAGATAACTCACATCTGGTACTGTATTCAGGGTATAAGCTTGTGCTTGGTCCAGTATGACCTCATCTTGCAAGTACTCATTTTTTTTTCCAGTAATGCATTCTAAGGTTCCAGAGGACATGGATTTTGGAAGGATACCCTTCAGCCAACTATAGAAGCACACTATGTATTATTTTTTATTATTTTTTATCTTTAATAAGTCTTATACCTTTAATCTCTGAGTTCAGAGATAGTGAAAATCTAAAGTTTGTTAAGATATAACTGTATTGATTTTGTGTCTCCTTAGACTAGAAACTTAAAATTTTATGGTCTGCAAAGATAGTGTCCATTACTTTCTCTGCCTTTCCGTTCCATTTAACACCAGACTTAAAATTCTCTATGCATCCATCTTTTTTGAGAAATGTCTTTGTTGTAATTAAAACAGTGACATGTTGGAGTTTCTAGTCTTATATACATCTTCAAGTGAACATATTCAGGAAACTTTTTTTTTTAATTTTGCATGGGCCTTCTAGTCTTAAGGAAGTTCCTCTTCAGGTTGTTTATATAATCTTAGTAAGGGGGTCTTGTGGATTTATTAAATTTCAGGAACTTCCCGAGACTTGTAAGTTGTTCACTGAGGTTTGTAAGTTTTATTTACTTCTTAAGTCTTAACAAGTGTCAATTTAGGATGAAATGTTTCAATGCAGAGGAAATTGCAGTACAACACTACCTCTTAAAGCTCTCCCCCCTCCCCCTCATGATGTTTCCTGAGTCTTTGGGAAGGTGATATAAATGTCTGATTATTTTTCTGTCTCTGGCTGAGCACCAGACTAGGGTGTCATTTCTTGCACTGATCATTTCTTCTTAGGGGTTTGACTAGTTAATGTTCTTATAGTATAACTTCCATTTCCATGTCCAGTTGAAGCTGGTAGACACAGTGGCCTATGAGCATAAACACACGTATGGAAGGCAGTTTGACAGGCATATCACATTCACTTAAAAAAATTATCAGTGGGCTCCCTTCTGGGGCTATGACCCTTCTAGCCACAGGCTTATAGCCTGGATACAGCAGCAGATGTGAGTTCTCTCCTGGGAAGCAAACCTTAAATCTAATATGAAAGTTTTTTTCCCACCCAAAGCAGTTGTGCCACTATTTCACCATTGGGTACATCTTGCCTGCCATGTTGCTACTATAGCTACACAGGGTGCAGAGCCAAGCAAAACTATTAGTAAACATTCTCCCTGAGCAGCCTGTATGGTGTCTTGCAGCATTATGGAAACCAGCTAGTGGGAAGGGAGCTTCTAGTTCAGTCTCAGGTTGATTTTTAAAATGTCCTGCAGCTAAAGCTGGTAGTGCCTTTAGCAATAGGGGCTGGTCATCTAGTTCTGGCATGACTCCAGTAGCAGTATCAATAGCTTTTATGATTTATGAATCCTCAGCAGGAAGTAGCCCACCCCTGGTACTGGGGTTTCCACCCAACAACCTTTTCCTAGTCCTTAGAGTGCCTTTCAGTGGTTGCCTTTATTGTTCTTCTGTGTACTTTTACAAATGTATAAGACATGCAGACTTAGCATTATTTAAAGAAACCCTTTAGAGTCTAAGCAGCCTCTCTGAATGCTCACCATCATCCATTCAAGTTGGTTTTGGATGGCTTAGAGGAGAGTAAAAAAGAATAAATCTTATCAAGCCCCACTACAGTATCGTGAATTTGACTGTTACAGGATCTGTCCTTGCTTCTTTAAAAGCCTTTCTCAGTTGGTGTGCCAAGTGCTTCCTGATTAACATAGTTGCTTGGGTTGACTTGGGTCATTGCGAAGACTCGTGTCTACATGTCCAATCATGGATTTTCCTTCTCTTCTCAACCTTACTGCGTTCTCTTCTCACTGGTTCTTGGTTCCAAGATTTGGGTCTCAGGAGGGGCTTCTTAACAGATCTAATTTGACCTTTCTTTCTCATTCAGTTCCCAGCTGTAAGAAATGGCAGACCAAAATAAATAAATCAATTAGTTTGTAAAAGGAAGAAGAGAGAGAGAGAGAGAGAGAGAGAGAGAGAGAGAGAAGAAGAAGGAGGAGGAGGAGGAGGAGGAGGAGGAGGAGGAGGAAAGGAAGGAAGGAAAGAAAGAAAGGAAGGAAGGAAGGAAGGAAAGAAAGAAAGAAAGAAAGAAAGAAAGAAAGAAAGAAAGAAAGAAAAGAAAAGAAAGAAAAGAAAGAAGAGAACCAGCAGACCAACACCCCTGTCTCCTCCTTATCCAATTTCCGGGCTGCTTCAGAGGCCTTTGTGAAGAGTGCCCGCCGCAGGTCCCTTTGCCGTCGTAACTCCTCCTGTAAGTGGTCACACTCCTCCCGGCATAGCAGCTGAGCCTCAGCTGCATCTACTGTGGCCCACAGCAAAGGCCATGTGCACGACACCACAATCCTTACAATCCCAGCCCTTTGCTGCTTTCAGAATTGCATTTTCATCTCAACTCTAGCACATGCTTTCAGAACTTCTCACTGTCCCTGAGAGTCCCTTAAAGTTATTCAGGCAACTATGCAGTTTATTATGCCTCTCAGCCAAAAGTTGTCTTTGTTTTGAGGTAGCGTCTTATGTAACTCAGACTGGCAGAGCTTGCTGTGTAGCTGAGGCTGGTCTTGAACTCCTAATCCTCCCTCTCCGCATTCCGAGTGCTGGGATTGCATGTATGCACCCAGCTTCAGCCTTATGTCTGCCATTGACTTCATAAGCAGGTCTCCCTGTGTTCATTCCTTGTCCATAAATGTGTTGAACAAGACAGGGCCAGCAATAAAAGCACGAGGCGTGCCACTGCCCTTCAACACTAATCTCCTAATTAGCCCTGCAGTCCCTTCATGACCAACTCTAACTGTATCTAATTGACCATGCGGTTGCAGAGTTCACAACGTTGTCATGGCAATTGCAATAGTGATACCTAGTCATGGTATCAGCCCAGCAGCCATCTCTGAGAAGAACATGACAAGGTTAGGGGCTGAATTGTGACACATACGGCCACTCCTATGTTGAAAGCCTAACCCCAAGCCACTCAGAATCTGACTGTATTTGGGGAAAAAGGGTTTAAAGTAGAGTTAAAATGAAGCTATGAGGACCCTAATATATCTGTGCTCTCTCTCTCTCTCTCTCTCTCTCTCTCTCTCTCTCTCTCTCTCTCTCTCTTGATATTTTTTTGGGGAGGGGGTTGGTTTCTTATTTGAGATTTTTTGTTTGTTTGCTTGTTTGGTTTGTTTTTTTGTTTTGTTTTGTTTTGTTTTGTTTTTTGAGACAGGGTTTCTCTGTGTAGCCTTGGCTATCCTGGAACTTGCTCTGTAGATCAGGCTGTTCTCAAACTCAGAGATCCACCTGCCTCTGCTTCCTTAAGTGCTGGGATTAAAAGTGTGAGCTACTGGCAACTGATGTCTTGTGAAAATGAGATTAGAATGGAAACAAAGAGAAGATCACGTGGAGCAAAGTGAGGCGATGGCCTTCTTAAGCCAAGGATGCTCGGGTTCATTCACCCTGCCCGGCTGGGGTCTTGACTTTCGATTTCTAGCCTCTAGAACTCTAGGAATTAATTTCGATGCTAAGCTGCCAGGCCTGTGGTACTTTACAGCAGCTTGTCCCTTCCCTTCCCTTCTTCCATTGCCTTTTTTTTTTTAATTTTTATTTTCTATATTCTATGTTTACATTCCAAAGGCTTTCCCCTTTCCCAGTCCCCCCCCCAACCATACGTCCCATAATTCCTCTCCCCCCAACCATTCCCCAATCATTCCCCTTCCCCCCACGGTTTCTCTACAAAACTGGATCCAATCTTTACAGGCCCAAGGTCCTCTCCTTTCTTCTTGGGAATCATTTGACTTGCTAATTGTGCCTTGAGTATTTAGGGCTTCTGGGCTCATTAATATCCACTTTTCAGTGATTGCATTTCATGTGTATTCTTTTGTGATTGGGTTAACTCACTCAGGATGATATTTTCCAGGTCTAACCATTTACCTACAAATTGCATGAATTCATTATTTTTAATTGCTGAGTAGTATTCCATTGTATAAATATACCACATTTTCTGTATCCATTCCTCCTTTGAGGGATATTTGGGCTCCTTCCAATTTCTGGCTATTATAAACAAGGCTGCTATAAACATAGTGGAGCATGTGTCTTTATTGTATGAAGGGGAATCCTCTGGGTATATGCCCAGGAGTGGTATGCCAGGGTCCTCTGGAAGTGGCGTGCCCAATTTTCTGAGTAACCGCCAAACTGATTTCCAGAGCGTTTTTACCATTTTGCAATCCAACAGTGGAGGAGTGTTCCTCTTTCCCCACATCCTCGCCAGCACTTGTTGTCTCTTGAGTTTTTAATCTTAGCCATTCTGACTGGTGTGAGGTGGAATCTCAGGGTTGTTTTGATTTGCATTTCCCTGATGACTAATGATGTTGAACATCTCTTAAGGTGTTTCTCGGCCATCCGAATTTCTTCTGGTGAAAATTCTTTGTTTAGCTCTGTACCCCATTTTTTGATAGGGTTATTTGGTTCTTTGGGGTCTAACTTCTTGAGTTCTTTGTATATATTGGATATTAGCCCTCTGTCGGATGTGGGGTTGGTGAAGATCTTTTCCCACTTTGTTGGTTGCCGTTTTGTCCTTCTGACAGTGTCCTTTCAATGGAATAGGATTGAAGACCCAGAAATGAACCCACAGACTTATGGTCACTTGATCTTTGATAAAGGAGCCACAACCATCCAGTGGAATAAAGATAGCCTTTTCAACAAATGGTGCTGGTTCAACTGGAGGTCAACATGCAGAAGAATGCGAATTGACCCACTCTTATCTCCTTGCACTAAGATCAACTCCAAGTGGATCAAGGACCTCCACATAAAACCAGACACACTCAAACTATTAGAAAAGAAACTTGGGAAGACCCTGGAGGACATGGGCACAGGGGGAAAGTTCCTGAACAGAACACCAATAGCTTACACACTAAGATCAAGAATTGACAAATGGGACCTCATAAAATTACAAAATTTCTTCCATTGCCTTTTAGTGACATTGGCAAACCCTAAGTGTGACAGAATGGTCTGGAGTGTGATCTTACTATCCATGAAGTAAATGTGACCATAAATGAGTCTACATTTAAGACATCTTTAAAATTTAGGGGTTTTGGCTTGTTTTTTTTCTGTTTTTTTTTTTCCCTATTTTCTTTAGTGAAATCATGGCTATAGTAAAAAAGATTGCCTCAGAGTAAAAGAGCCCTTCCTTGGGATTTCAAAGTAGTTGGACATGCAAGATGTCCGCACTCATGGGATTTAGTCAAAGGTTACAGAACATTCCACTCTTGGAACAGTTTCTATACGTCTCTGCCAGGTTTCAAAATGCACAAAACCTTTTAGCACAGAGCACAAGGGTAGCCACGGGTCATGGTTTTATATTGCTCGTATGTTTGTTTAGTGTGGTATGAACCTTAGCATGCATGTGGAAGTCAGGGAACCGCTGATGGGAGTTGGGTCTCTCCTTCTACATTGTAGGTTCCAAGGGGTGAAACTGGGATCCCCAGGCTTGGCGGCAAGCACCTTTACCTGCTGAGCCCTCTTGGCAGCCCAGCCTGCCCACCAGCTGTCATTTGTCCCTGCAGTATCAGACTCTCTTTCTTTGAACTCTGGTGCCCAGATGCTTGGTATCTGTGTCTGTAACCAACTTTTGGCTGCTGCCTTCAGTCTCTACTGCATGGCCTCCTACCCGTGTATGTCATCTCCAATCCGTGACCTGTGAAATGTTCTTCCTGTTGAGTACCCATGCATTTGATCTCGTGGATATCTGGCCAGGCTAAAAATGGCTGCTTTGGAGTCAAGGGACAGTCCCCATTGTGGATGACCTGGCCAGGTGGCAGTGTCACAGGCATGGACACATCTTGGCAGTGTTTTGTGAAGGAAACATTTGCCCGCCAGGCAGGTCACCTAGTGTGTGATCCATGGGCCAGTCTCTGAGTATCACCTAGACGACTGTTATAAATGTAAATACTTGGTGACTCTATCAGAATCTGAATTTTAGCAACATGTCCAGATAATTTGCATATGTTACAAGTGCTAAGAAGTTCAGTACAAATACACTCTTACTAATTTATAGTAAATCTGGATTTCTCCATATAAAAGAGTTGTTAATAACTATATAGCCTCATGTGTCAGACCACATCCTGGCTTAGGAATCTTAAAGCACAATTGAACTTTGACTAGCATCAGATTTCAGACCCAGGAACAGACACCTAGAGAGAGGCCATTGGCCTAAAGACATGGCACTAGAATACATTTAATTTATGTACAAATCCAATTTTTTTTTTAAATCATTAGCAACCTGGCAATACAAGTCAGTTCTGGAGCCAGATCTGTTTTAAGAGTGGTTCTAAACCTAGGGCAAAGACAAAGTGGCTCACTGCATTTCAACTGTATGTAAAGTGCAAAGAGTGCTCAGATGAAAGGAGAACCCTCCCAGGAAGAGAAATACCGCCAGCTAGGAGGCGCCACACTTGGCCATGCACTCTAGTTAGGAAAGACATTAGCATTCTTTACCTGTGTCTAAGCATTTTCTCGAATATCTTTTGTGTTTTCAATTTCTGTTGTTTTTTTCTCGCATTGATTCCCATGTGTCTGTGCGCATCTGTGTGCCATGGCATGTTTGTGGGTGTCAGAGGGTAATTTATGAGCGGTGGCTCCCTTCTACCTTTGGGGGTCTCTGGGCTTGAAAACAGACCGCCAGACTTGGCAGCAAGCCCACTCAGCCAGCTCGCCCACTCAGGTTCCACTTCAATTCCTATCTGAACGTCTTTGAGCCGCAGGAGGATGCCCAATCTTCAGCATTTTCACTCTCTGCTTGTTCCTTTGAGACAGGCTTTCTGGCTGAACCTGGAGCCTCAGCGTGCCCCAGGCATCCTCCTGTCTCTACGCACCCACAGGCCAGCATGGGGACTGCCAGTTCACACGGCCAGGCCCAGCTTTCCCAGTGGACACACGGGTCCTTACGCTTGTATAGCAAGCAATTGTACCTGTTGATCCACCTCCCCTCCCCCGCCCTCTCATAAATTTCCCACACAAGTTTTCCATCCAAATCAGACAGCATGAAAATAAAAGTAATTGTAATAGTAACACTGGTAGTGATTATAATAACTAAAGATTTTCATTTTTAAGTGGGCTTCTGGGGGAACTAATAGCATGGCATTATGATCGTGAAAAAAATATTTTATGTTCTCGAGAGTTTTCTCCACTGAATTTTCCATCCAAATCATGTTATTCCAAATAAAACGACTTCTCTTGTATTTTGTAGTGGTTCTAGCCACTTATTATTAACCGCAGAATTGAATAGGGCTTTTGGGGTCATATGACTCCTCCTTCAACAGAGTTGTAGACACTGATATAAGCAACTCATTTTACAGGTGAGCAAATAATATCTGTGTGCCTTAGTTTTGTAATGGGATATCTAAGATAATTTTAAAAAGAGGAAAGATTTGTATTAGCTCATATTTCAAGTTTCAGTCCTTGAGTAGTTGCCCCGTTGCTGCCCAGTGTAAGGCAGCGCAGCGCGCTAGGAGCACACAATAGCATAATAGGAGCAACTGTTGCCAGCATGGCGGCCAGGAAGTGAAAAGAAACCGGGAGGGGCTGAGCGAGGCGCCTTTAAGGGTAGATGCCATCGGCAGCCTTCCCCCCTGAAGGCCCTGCGTCCTAAAGACTCTACCAGCTAATCTCATCCCATGCTGGCACGCCTGGAGTGCATGGGACTCCGGAGCCAACGATACAAGCCAAAGCATTTTTTATTGGATATATTCTATATTTACATTTCATTTCCCTTTTTCCAGTTCCCTACCCTCCCCCCCAAAGGTCCCACATGCCCTTTTTCCTCCCCGTGTTTCCCCACTTCCCTGTTCTGGTATTCCCCTACACTGATGCTTTGATCCTTTCCAGCACCAGGGTCCACTCCTTTCTTCTTGTCAGACATCATTTGATATGTGAATTATGTCTTTGGTGTTCCAAGATTCTAGGCTAATATCCACTTATCAGTGAGTGCAAACCATGGGTATTCTTTTGAGACTGGGTTACCTCACTTAGTATGATGTTCTCCAGCTCCATCCATTTGTCTAAGAATTTCATGAATTCATTGTTTCTAATGGCTGAATAGTACTCCATTGTGTATATATACCACATTTTTTTGTATCCATTCCTCTGTTGAGGGACATCTGGGTTCTTTCCAGCTTCTGGCTATTATATATAAGGCTGCTATGAACATAGTGGAGCATGTATCCTTATTGCATACTGGGGAATCTTCTGGGTATATGCCCAGGAGTGGTATGGCTGGGTCCTCTGGAAGTGTCGTGCCCAGTTTTCTGAGGAACTGCCAGACTGATTTCCAGAGTGGTTGTAGCAGCTTGCAGTCCCACCAGCAGTGGAGGAGTGTTCCTCTTTCTCCACATCCTCACCAACACCTGCTGCCTCCTGAGTTTTTCATCTTAGCCATTCTGACTGGTGTGAGGTGTATATGGCCACAACAAAGCAGGAAGTGGCCCAGCAAGGTCTGGAACATCTCCTGTGCTACCCATAGGCCCCTGAGCCCTCAGCCTTGGAGGCTGCTTGGATCTGAGCGTTTGTTCAAGCCACCCTGTCTGTCACACATCGATCCCCCTTCCCCAGCTACAGAGCATAACTTTAGCAGTTCACCCCTCTTGTGGTCCGTAGATTTCTTGCCTGTAAGCTGGATCATTTCACACCATTCTCCCATCCACCCTTGAAGTGTGGTGCTACAGTTCTCAGTCCGTGGATTCTCGTGCTCATTGATTTTACATCCACGTAGCACACACTGATGAGTGTGTCTGTGTCAAATGGTACACCTCACAACAACAGAGTCTGGGATAAAGAAGAGCAGACCTGCTGAAGGAGCACCCTCGTGGTGGCAAGGTCTCTGGACAGGCCATTAGAAGACTGTGCCAAGGGCGAGGCAAGAACCACGCACTGAGATGTCTGCCTTGACTGCCACCCCTGTGACTGTGCGTCCTTCTCCCTTGAGTTTATCTTCTTCACACACAATAAGGACTTACTAAGCCTGGGCCTGGGCTTAGTGAGGACACTTGCCTGCTGACATCTCTGCTGACTTGAGTTTGGTCCCTGTGTTTGACCAGAGTAGAAGAGAGCTAACTTCCTTGTCATTACACACACACACAGACACACACACACTAAATCAATCAATCAATCAATCAATCAAGAAATGTAATTTTAAAAAAATGAATAGATTAGGGGTATAATACCTTTTTAAAAAATGTATCCCATGCGTATCACATTCTAAGGAGGACTCGTATGATCCGAGTTGCTAGATCACTACATGAGATGCACTACCCATGTGATAGGACAGGGAGGTACATGATAGGAGACCTGCTCTTAGCAGGACAGAGCCTCCCTGCTTTTGTACAGCAACAGAAATAACACACAACAGTTGTTCAGGCTGAGTGTGACTTCCTAGGCAGCGTAAAGGCGCCATGGTGTATTTTTCACGGGGGAATTCTTAGTTTATGAAGGCTGGGACATATCTGGACATACATGGAGTGACAGCTTTTGTAAGCCGTTATAAGGAGTGCTGGAGTGGACTCGGTTGAATTATCAGACCTCCCCCTGGTTATCTTGCACAGGACATGTCTCTCAGATCCTCTAGATCCGCTTTCACATCCTAGTGTGTTGACCACAAGGAACAGAGCCTCGTGCCCCTTCTGTCCTATGATGTCTTACCGTGGTCACCCAGTGGACCCGGTCTTGGATAGGTCACAGGAATGATGGCAGGCCATTTCCCAGCAGCCCTTCAGCCTGCCAGAAAACCATACAAATCTCTGCTCATCCACTGTCCTTAGAAGGAAAAAGGAAAGTGGAACACTTGACTAAGTCTAAAATTCAGAGCTCTGATCTTCAAAGCCATCATGGTAGTTATGTAGGAAGGAGATGCAGGAAGGTTTTAACCAAATTTGAAAGGAATTTCAAGTCAGACGGCTGATGTGTTTTGAATTCTAGGTGTGTGTTGGGAGATCAGATGCGATTGTACTTCTCTTTGAAGCACAGTTGGAGGACATCAGAGCTTTAAGTCATTCTTGATGGTCTTGCTCCTCACCCCCTTTTCCATTTCCACTCCTGCCCCTCCCCCACGGTCTTTTAGGGATAGTCTATTTCCACCAATTCCTTGATGTTAGTTCTCTTGACTACCATTCTCTCAGATGCACACCCACATGGCTCCTGTGTCAAGACTCTGAGTCTTACTGTGACCTCCTTTTGCTCCTAGCTGGTATCATTCATGATTTTATCCTAAGCCCGTCAGGATTTGAGGGTATGCCCTGCGGAGCCCATAGCATTCGTAGGGACCTCACTCCATCTTCTCCTTCTCCTAGGTGGTTTAGGGGTTAGGGTAGGGAGTAGTTACAGTCTCACACAAGGGATTGGGCAGTTCATTCCCCAGGTTACCAGTGTTTGGTAACATACATCAGGTACCTTTTCACTATAACCCATAGAAGGACATACATGTCCCATAGAGATTGGAAGACAAAGACATAGTCACAGGGTCAGAGGTCTTAGCACCTGAAGGGCCTCCCTCAGAGCTCTCATTATCTTAGCTATCATATAGCTGGGGGCTGATGTTGGGGTGTCTACAAAGCCATCAGCAGAGGCTTCACTGCCTTTGTTTAGTTTCTTTGGAATAGAACTTTCTGAAGTCAGCATGAGTCACCCCAGCACTGGAAGGGTCTGGCACCTGTCCTCTGACTGTTGGTGGCAGCACAGATCACCTTTTTTTTCATTGGATATTTTCTTTATTTACATTTCAAATGTTACCCCTTTACCGGTTCCCACGCCCCCCACCCCTAGAAACCTCCATCCCACCCCCCTCCCCCTGCTTCTATGAGGGTGTTCCTCCTCCCACCCATCCACTCCTGCCTCCCCACCCTCAATTCCCAACACTGAAGCATCTTCATAGGACCAAGGACCTCTCCTCCCATTGATGCCTGACAAGGCCATCCTCTGCTACATATGCAGCTGGAGCCATGTGTACTCCTTGGTTGGTGGCTTAGTCATTAATAATCTTCTAACCAAAAACCGCTCAGGACCAGATGGGCTTAGTGGAGAATTCTATCAGACCTTCAAAGAAGACCTAATACCAATACTCTTCAAACTATTCCACAAAATAGAAACAGAAGGAGCACTACTCAGTTCGTTCTATGAAGCTGCAATTACGCTTATACCTAAACCACACAAAGACCAAACAAAGAAAGAGAACTTTAGACTAATTTCCCTTATGAACATCAATGCAAAAATACTCAATAAAATTCTTGCCAACCAAATCCAAGAACACATCAAACAGTCATTCACCATGATCAAGTAGGCTTCATCCCAGGGATGCAGGGATGGTTCAATAAACGGAAATTTATCAAAATAATCCACTGCATAAACAATGAAAAAAACCACATGGTCATTTCATTAGATGCCGAAAAAGCATTTGACAAAATTCAGCATCCTTTCATGTTAAAAGTCTTGGAAAGATCAGGAATTCAAAGTCCATACCTAAACATAGTAAAAGCAATCTACAGCAAACCAGTAGCCAACAACAAACTAAACGGAGAGAAACTTGAAGCATTCCCACTAAAATCAGGGACTAGACAAGGCTGCCCCCTCTCTCCCTATCTATTCAATATAGTACTTGAAGTTCTAGCTTGAGTAGTTAGACAACAAAAAGAAGTCAAAGGGATACAAATTGGAAAGGAAGAAGTCAAACTATCACTATTTGCAGATGTTATGATTGTATACTTAAGTGACCCCAAAAATTCCACCAGAGAACTCCTAAAGCTGATAAACAACTTCAGCAAAGTTAACTCAACAAATTAACTCAAACAAACCAGTAGCCTTCCTATACTCAAAGGATGAACAGGCTGAGAAAGAAATTAGGGAAACAGCACCCTTCACAATAGTCACAAACAATACCTTGGTGTAACTCTAATCAAGCAAGTGAAAGAAGATCCGTGTAACAAGAACTTCAAGAAAGAAATCAAAGATCTCAGAAGATGGAAAGCTCTCCCATGCTCATGGATTGGTAGACCACCTTTTGAGTCACATGTTTGTACCCCAGGGTGCCTCCCCTCCACCCCCACCCTACCCCCACCCCCCGCCCCCGCAGCACGGCTGGGTGGAAACTCCAGGTGCAGGGCCATTTATTTGCTTCTTAAACCTCTCAGCCAGCAAGAGCACTTGGGTCACGCTCCCTAGGCAAGCCTGTCCGGTGAGTTCTGTAGTCAGATTCCCTGGGCCCCTGTGAGTCGCAGCACCACTTCCCAGAGCACAGGCTGCGTAGGTCCCCTCCTTCTTTGACCCACGGCACTTCTCACCCCACACAGGATGGGGAGTGCCCACAGCAAAGCCCCAAGCAAAGCCACGTGGCCCACAGTCAATATGGACAGAGCTTTTCCTTTCAATCCCAGACCCCAGGGGCTTCCAGTGTGATCCTCCAGCACTACAGGGACAATTGACCAACAGCTGTCTAACTGCAGCATTGCAGGGGTGGGGGATGGGAGATGGGAGATGGGGGCTAGCTGGTCCTCTAGAAACATTAGCTGCCTTCAGTGGGAGTGAAGGTTGCTGGCTATGCATTTGTGGATGTGATGTATGGTGCCCTTTTTTCAGTCCTACAGAGCCCCTACAGTTGTCACAGTCACAGTGACAACCTGTAGAAAGGCCTGAGTGATGGTCAGGCCATAGGTAACTCTGTAGAGGCCAGAGGCCACCAGAGACCCAGCTGTCCACCATGGGCCTCTTCTAAGGTGTGCCTGGACTTTTAGGGCGGGGCTAGACTCCCAGACCAGGTGACAGCCATGTCCCTCATGGCTCAGCCTTGTGAGTCTGGAGGACAGGAAGGTGAATATGTTACTTCTGGGCCACATCTTGGAATGGGGACAAGCGGACGCTGCTCTGGAGAATGTTCCAGGAAGAGTATTCAAGGAGAGAATCTACTCTAAAGGCAAATGGAGGGTCACTGTAACCACACTTTCTTACTACAAAATCAGCCTGCATGACTATCAGGGCCCCTTGCTGCCATATCTATAGTCTGAGACGTTCCCACCTGGACAACATCAATGTGTGTGTGTGGGGGGGGGAGGGTTATGTCACAATTCCTGGACAAGGGTGATCTCATGTTTCACTGACCTGGTTAGTTAAGGGTCCCCAAGGAGGAGGCCAGAAAGCCCTTTGAGGAAAGAGCAAGGAGGGCCTCGTTTCTCCTCACAGAAGAAAAGTTGGCTTAAGGAACTGCTACCTTGGGGACGCATATGAACAGGAAGGGGACATCCTCCCATGTAGGACACACTGCTGGGAACCAGTGTGACCAAGCTGGGGCCAGCACAGTGAAAAGCAGAAACACTTTGCCTGCTGAGAGCTCACTTTTGGGACAGTGCTGGACCCCTGCAGGGTCTGAAGGGTCTGAGCAGAGTTCTGTGAGTTTCTTCCTCGTCCTGGTTCTAACACTCGCAGACGTTCATCTGCTGTTTCCTCAGGAGAGGACGGAGTGAGGCCTTAATGCAGCAGACCGCGATGTTTTCCTTAGCACCAAGGCCCAGTTAGGCCTGGAGTGCTTGAGCTCTGAAGATTGACTGTAAACATCACGATTGCCCAGACTCATACCCGGTGCTTGCTGTTGGTAGGAAGCGGGTGGACAGGTGGGTAAGCTTTTCTGTCCGGGTTTGGGATTTGCCCAGATGGTTACTTGCATGGCTGAGGTGGCTGCCTGGCTTTCTAAAACAAGAGCCTCTCAAAGAGAGAGGGAGCTTTTCACGTGGTGCCTCTCCCAGATTCCTGTTAAAGACAAAGCAGGCCTGTAACTTTGGTAGTCTACGAAATAACCTTAGGTTTGCCTGGAGATATTTATAATAAAGCACGTGGACACTGATTCCTGCTGATTAAGACATTTTCTTTTTCCTCAAATGCCTAATGTAATAAAAATACAGCTGGAGCTCTGAGGACAGCTGGGTTAGAGTCATGGCGCCTCCTGCATCCTTTGATACAGATAAGAACCCAGCACGTTGCCCTGGGAAGTCAAGCAGCCCTGGCTTCCCTGTGGCCCGCCGCCCCGCCCTGCCCCTTGCAGCCTATGGAAAAATGTGTGGCCTGGGAGGGGTGGACTTGCCTTTCTGCCAACAGAGAGGCCGATGGCAGGTTTTGCTTTAGGGTGAATGAAGGCCAAGAAATGCTTGGTATTCCGAGAGGCAAGCACCAGACAGGCTCAACAGGATGAAGGCATTTGTAATTCGGGCGAGAAATTCTCAAGGCTACGAGGCTGGCAGAGTCACAGACCCCTTCCCTTCTCAGTGTACTCTTTTACCAGACTAGGGTGTTCTAGGGCGGGCACTGGGTGCTCAGAGAGGGCCCTGCTCCCCCACCCCCACGGCCGGGGCAGTGAGCAGAAGTCCTCATTTTCTTAGGGTGCCATGGTGAGCTTTCTTATAACTTCGCTCATGTGGGCCTGGTCTGGAACATTTCAGTGTCCCCACCCCATCATCTCTTCCTGTCCCTCTTTCTTCAACATTAAGCCCCTCCAATACCAAGGACATTCAAACATCAGCCATTCTTCAACGGTCTGGGTATGTCTGAATGTGCTTCAGATGGAAAAGTTGTTGAAGAAAGGAGAGACAGGGAAGACAGAGAGACAGACAGAGCAAGCAGGCCTTTTCTTGTTTCTGAGAGGCAAACAGAGAATACTGTAACTCTGGCCTTAAAGCTACCTGGCAATGCTTAGAACAGAGTGTGAAGAGGTGTTCCGAGGTGGCAGGCGCTTCTGACCGTGCTGTTTGCCAGTCCTGGGGAACAAAAGAATTGTGACTCAGTGCACATCTGAGCAACGCTGAGAATCCAGCATCCACTGTAAATATATGGCCATCACTTATTCAGACAAGGTCTTGCTTTTAGCCTAGGTCAGCCTTGAACTTGTGACCCTTCTGCCTTAGCCTGCCACGTGCTGACATTACAGGTATGCACCACTATGCCCAGAAAGACAACTTCTCTTACCTATCTTTTAATTTCATGAGTGCCTCCCCTTCATCTTTTTGTAAAATTATAGATTTATATAACAAAACCAAAACAAAAAACCACTGTGTTCCCAGCATAGTGGCACATAAACGTAGTCGTTGAACTAGTGAAGCTGAGGCAGGAGACGGCGGATTTGAACTCAAGTCTCGTAACACTCACCAGTACCCAGAGGTGACCAACAGTCTGAAGGAACGTGTACACAGAAATGCAAATACTAAGCCATTTTATTATTTTATTTAGATGGGTTTTGCTATATTACCTGGGTTGGTCTTTAACTCCTGAGCTCGACTCTTTCTCCTGCCTCAGAGTAGCTGGGACTGCGCGTATGTACCACTGCCCCAAGCTAACAAGGCATTCTGTGTAAGGGACTTGAGCACCTGAGGCTTCCAGTCATGGTTGGGTTGGGAGCACGGTGGCCCCAACCCCCATCAGGTAATGAGGAACAACTGTGCTCTCAATCATATTGATTGGTATATTGATTCAGTAGTTCCTGGCCTTGGCATTTGAACCCTCCTATGGTTCATGCGATTGTGTTTCGCTTATGGGATCACACCACACACACAAGTTCACAGTGTATCTGACTCATCTTTTTTGCCATTCATCTTTAGCTGGTGAAAATAGTGGGCTTCATCATGACCTTGTCAAGCATATATATCACTCCTCCCACAGACCCCCCTGCCCCTCCTCCCCTCTTCTGCCCCTTCTCGGTCCCCTGGCGAGTGCTCCTCCTCTGCCTGTGAGATGATGCATGTGCTACTTTGTCTTTCTTGCCCTCCGTTACTGTCTCTGAGTGCCTCTACCCCTCCCGGACAAGGGTCCGAGTCCCCCATAGCCCTCCCTTCACTTCTGTGTCATCTATGCGTTTGTACATATTTATTTCCGTCTAGATTCTACATATGATATTTATCTGAGTCTTGTTTATTTGATTAACATATTTCTAATTCTATTCATTGTATTACTTGCAAATGACATGATTTAATTCTTCTTTATAGCTAAATAAAACTCCAGTGTGTGTGTGTGTGTGTGTGTGTGTGTGTGTGTGTGTGTGTTTCTTTATACACTCAAATGGTCTGTTCTTAAAATGTATTGATGTTTATGTATGTATGTACTAATGTATACAAACATGTAAGGGTGCCTACGTTGGCCAAAAGAGGGCATCGAATTCCCTGAAGCTGGAGTTACAGACAGTGAACCGTCTGGATAGTGTTCTGGGAATCAAACTCAGATCGTCTTGCAGGGCAGAGAGTGTTCTTCCTTGAGCTGTCTCTCCATCTTTTAAATATCTTTCAAGAATTCTGTAGTTGTTCTCGTGTAACTACTTAGCTGACTTGAAATTGGTTTTATCTGTCTATTTGCTTACTTACTCACTTGCTCACTCTGAAACCCAGGCTGGTTTAGAACTCCCTGCGCAGTCCAGATGCAGCCATGTGCAGCAAGCCCATACAAAAGCATTGCTCCATGACTTCTGGCCTCAGGTTTCACAGTAGCTCTCCTGCCTCAGTCTCGCCAGTGCAGACTGAGCACTCAGGGTTACAGAGGATCCATGTAGCGCCTAGCTTCCGAAACTAATTTTTAATTGGTACGGATTGGGGTCCAGTTTTAATCAGATAAAAATTGTTGCTGCAGTTTGTTAGGTGCTCCTTCTTTTCTGGTCGTCTGAGGCTGCCAGTTTCACGTATGCATTGTTCTATTGGAGGTTTGGGCTGGAGCGTCCGTGCCAGCCAACTTGACACATATTGGAAGAAGGGACCTCAGTTGAGAAAATGCCCTTATAAAATTGTCCTGTGGGCAAAACTATGGTGCATTTTCTTGGTTGGTGATTAATGTGGAAATGCCCGGCTTTTGCAGGCAGTGTTACCCTAGGTTTAGTGGTCCTGGGTATTATAAGAGGACAGGCTCAGCAAGCTGTAAGGAGTAAGCCCATAAAAACGTGTTCATCCGTGACTTCTGTATCAGTTCCTGCCTCTAGATTCCTGCCTTGAGTTCCTCCCCTAACTTTCTTGGATGATGAAATACAGCTGTAAGGTGAAATAAAGCCTTTCCTCCACAAGTCGTTTTTGGTCATGGTGTTTTATCGCAGCAGTGGAAACCTTAACTAAGACAAGATCCTTAATTCTAACGGCCAGTTTGACTATCTTCGATACTATATTGTTTGACTTACAGCTGAAAGCAGATATTTTTTGATGGCACTGAGAATCATTGTGCAGGCCAAACAAGCCTTCTAGCACTGAACTACATCCCCAATCCTTTTAAAAATAAATATCGCCATCTTTTAAATTGTATTACATTTATTTCTGTGGGACTCACACCGCTAAGTGTGAAGTTGAAAGACAACGTGTAGAAATTAGTTGTCTCCTTCCATCACGTTGATCCTAGGAAGCAAACCCAGGCTCTTAGGAACAGCAGCACCCTGACCCATAGAGCCATCGTGATGGCCCAAACAGTATATATTAAAATCTGCATTGTGTGCTACCCACACCTATATTTTCCCTGAGTGCCTTGGGTTTGGGGTTGTCCTGTGCTGGCTGAACTCTGGGGAGAGAATGTGGCCTGAAGGATGCCTGCCAATGCTTGGACTCTGTTGAGATTGAGGTGTGCAGATGTTGTTGAGCGTATGTGCAATATGGCATTGTTCAGCATGGTTTTCTGTCAATGCTTGTTAGACCAACCCGTGGCATCGGGATGAAAGGAAGCATTAAAGTTTTCTTTTAATCGTCACCCCATCTCCTCGGTTTTACTGCACACAGCATTCTGAGCAGTCCTCTTAGCTGCTGGCATGTCCTCCTGACTTCAGATGCCCTTCCTACTCCCTGTGGCTTCCCGGCTCCTCCCCTGTACTAAGGGTTCCGCCTTTCAACTTCAGTTATGACTGGTTGCTCTTCTCACCTTCATTTTCCACATCGTCTTCTATATGTGCTTTGCATGTGTGTCAAGTCCTTTCATTTGATGTCCTTGTTGCTCTCGTGTGTATGTTTATGTATTGTCTCTTCTGTCGCGTGAATTATTTAGGGTCACACATATGCCTTGTTAAACCTCTTCCAATTTCTTCCTCCATGCCCCTCAAGTGCTCTCAAGGTATTTCAGCCTTCACAGTGTCTACTGACTGCAGCTGCTTTGCTCTGGCTCTGGGCTCATTCTTTGGCCCCGGCTTGCCCGCTCACTGCCTCTGCCCTGAAACCAGGCATGGGACAGAAGGGTGGGTGGCAGGGACTCTCTAAAGAGTCTCCAGGAGTCTCATCATGGTCACGGCAATGTGTCCACAAGAAAACTGACTCAAATGGCAACCGTCTCCCAAAAGGGTTTGTTGGGGATGAGATGTGAGTGAATTGACTTTTCCTATGTACCATAGCTAATTTCTTGTTTGAAGTTATTTGCTTCATTAAAAAAAAAAGTCAAGAGATGCGGGTCTCATGTAATCTATGGTTGCCTTGAACTTACTACATTTGAGGTTGGCCTAGAATTCTTTTTTTTTTTTTTTGTTTTTGTTTTTGTTTTTGTTTTTCGAGACAGGGTTTCTCTGTGTAGTCCTGGCTGTCCTGGAACTCACTCTGTAGACCAGGCTGGCCTCGAACTCAGAAATCCACCTGCCTCTTAATCTTCCTGTCTCAACCTTCCAAGTGCTGGGATTGCATAAATAAGCTATGCCATCTGTCCGTTCGAATTAAAGAACAAGGTAGAAATCTTGACTTAGCCAATATTCACTATATTCTCCATGTGTGCTGCACATGGGACTACAGGAGATTTTTTTTTAAAGCATGTGTGTGGGGGGCCATACATGTGTGTGCATGTATACTGATATAGAGGCTGAGGTTGATATTGGAAGTCTTCCTTGATTGCTTCCCGGTTTCAATGTGAGGCAGGATATCTCCGCTTGGCCCAGAGCTGACACGGGTGAGTAGCCAGCTCGTTCCAGGTGTCCCGTCCTCATCTGAGCACCGGAGCTACGGGCGGTGTTCCATGCCTATCCGGCATTTATCTGGGTTCTGTGACCCCGAACCTTGGACCTCAGGCTCGTGTGGTGAGCACTTTACCTCCTTGACATCTCCCCACTCTCCCGACATGAATTGAGTTGTCTTTGCCTGCCTCTTTCCCACGCGTGACGCATCTTTGAATTGTGGCAAGGGAACAATGTTCCTTCGTGACAGACGAGCGAATTGAGGCTCAGTGAGACTAAGCCGCGTTTCCTGTGTGGCCCGGAAGGGTCCTGGGACTGCGTGCTGAGCGCTCCCTTGCCCAAACTCTACTCTCGCCTAGATAATTTAGGGAGTGGATTTCTCTGTGAAGTTTTGGATAAATTTGGATTACTTCACTACAAAATAAGCAGAGATAGTAGCCTTGGCTGCTACTGCCCTGTCTTAAAGGTCACTTGGCCGCAGGGTGGAGCCACTGGCCTTCTTTACCCACAGTGAAGGGTCTGGCTCACTGAGCTATGTGTGGTGCTCATTGTCTGGGGAAGGTTCTAGAGAGCAAGCCCCTGGAGCTTGTTTCTGTCAGATTTGTAGACAGAATGACATGTAACATTAAAGGAATAGAAATTTGGCAATATCTCACTGATGCTTTTAATATATACATTATATTTAGTATTATATGTATTTAATATTATATACTTAGTATTATATATACCTACTAATACATGTTATATATAGATATATATTTAGTCTTATAATATATTTGAAGAAAAAGTAAAATAGAAATCATGCAACAATATGAATGTAAAGTCTGTGCTGGTCTAGACAGAGAAAGTAATGCTTGGTTGGACCAGATTAATCCCCTGCTACCCCTAAATGTGGCTTCCAGGCATTCGGTCATGCTGTCACCCGGGGCCCAGGGCAGGACCCTATTCTTGGTCCACCGCTTCCCCTTTCTGAAGTTCTGGAGTTTTTGAACAAGGCCTTGCACTTCCATTTGCTCTGGGCCCTGTGGATCATGGGGTCCCCCTTCATGGTGGAGGTGCTCTCCTATCTGGGGAGCCCATGTAGGGGTGCTGTGAGTGCCAGCATCCATGTGATGTGGACCCACGTGAAGCCAGACCCCATGGGGCACACCTGGCAAGGCAGTCCACATGCCGGGGACCCAGGGAGAGCTCCACGGAGAGGCATGCCTTCCCGCCAGCCTCGCTGGAACTTACCTCTTCTTCATGACATGGCCCCCGTTAAGCCAAATCTTCTCGTGGTCCACAGCAGTCGCCAAATACCAGGCTCTTGACTCTTGGCGCACCTGCGTGTGTTCATCCAGAACTGACAGATGTGAAGCCTTTGGTTCCAGCCCTGCTGCCTTCCTTCTCTCTGGGCTTTGTGCTTGTAGGGGCGCTTCAGCTGCTGTTAGAACAGTTTCATCCCTAATTTATTATTTCAGCCCTAACACGGAGGGTTTCCTTTGCTTGAACAATTAAACACGGGGGGGTTTGGGGGTGTGTGAGTGGTTGGCTCTCAAAGGACTGGCTTCGACCTGTGACTGTCCCTCGGCCCTCTGAGTGGTCTGCTGTCAGGGCCGACTTCTTCAGCCTCAGCAGTCGCAGGGCTGGGGGCCCACAAAAATGTTTGTTTTAATGCTTTCAATCCAGGAAGTAAAATGGATAAAGTTCATATATTCAGTGTGTACCACGTCATAATCATATTCATTCACAACCTGCACACGCACATGCTGTGAAATATAAGCCAAGCTTGATTATATTTGTTTTCATACCAATAAAAGCAAAAGACATATTGTGCACGTGTGTACAAATGTACATAGGTGTGTACATGTGTGCATAATTTTTTTTTAACTGAGACCTTCCTCAGATTAATAGAGACAGGTTGAGCTCCCAGAAGTCAGGGCCTGTCTGTGCAACGTTACCTGTGTCTGAGGCACCTCACAACGTCTGGCTCAGACTCAAGTCCCGGCTGAGCTCACTGGTGGCGAAGGCTTGGTGGAAGGCGGTTGCAAAGTGTCCCGTGACTCTTAACCCACAACAATGCTACGTCGCTCCTGCCTGTGCCATTACAGACCCCTCGCAGTAAGGCCTCGGAACGGTTGTCACACCTCAGGGTTATGTTGGTTAGTACTGGTCGTTAACCTCATCAGGTCTAGCGTCCCTAGGAGATAATCCTCATGGCCATGTCTATAGTGAAGATTCTAGATTAGACTAATTGATGGGGGGGGGGAGGTAGCCTTAAGCATGCACAGACATTCCATGGCGCAGGGCCCAGACCAAACAGGCACGAGAGTGAGAGCTTGGCAAGATCGTCTCTTCACTGCCCGGGCGTGGGTGCCCTGTGCCCAGTCACCTCACACTCCCGAGCCATGACAGGCTGCGCCCTCCAGCTGTGGGCCCAACCCAGCCCTCGCCTTCCTTATGTTGTTTTTGTCAGGCTTTCTGCCACATCTACAGGAAAACTAACTAATGCAGGTGGCTGTCCTCGAGCCATACCGTGGGTGAGGCACGGAGCAGACACACTTCTGCCAAGAAACCGGAGCTCTCCCAGGAATCTTCGCTGCAACGGATGCATGCCTTTTGTGCAAGCTTCCTGATTCCTTCATCTTGTCCTATATGATTTTCAGGAACTCTCTCTCTCTTTTTTTTTTTTTTTTTTTGTTTTTTGAGACAGGGTTTCTCTGTGTAGCCCTGGCTGTCCTGGAACTCACTCTGTAGACCAGGCTGGCCTCGAACTCAGAAATCCGCCTGCCTCTGCCTCCCGAGTGCTGGGATTACAGGCGTGCACCACCGCCCGACTGGAACTCTCTTTTTTTAACCCCTGAGATACCAAAGTAAGAAGAAGGAGCTGGATGGAGAAGGTTCCTCCATCCTCATGGGTAAACCCCTCAGCTCTCCCGCATCCCAAAGTGCCAGATGCCTTGGGACGGTTGTTCGCTGGTAAGACTGGAGTCTTGTGTGAGGTCCAGTGAACAGAGTCGGCGGTGCACTGGCCAAGCAGGACAGCCTTGTGCCCCTAAAGGAGCACGGGCAGAGTGTCGAGCTGTGGCATCAGGACCACTGTCGTCAGCACATCTAGCTGTGGCTAAGACAGGACAGTCCACTCACTGGGGCCTGCCTTAGTTTGTGGGTACACTCTCCATTGCCCACAGGTTTCTGAGGGAGGCACTAGTGCACCCACTTACAGAGGACGTGGAAACTTAGGCCGAACTAATTGTTCAGCGGATCACCCTCATGTTGCCTGGGGCAGGAACACTTCCTTGAGAAACTGCCTGTGTCTGTACCCAGATGACCCATGACCCTGCGGGGTTTGTCTTTTGTCCTCAGTCGGGCTCATTTTGTGCCCCATAAAAAGGGAGACTGGTGGGAGGTGAGACCTCAGTCTGGGACCCAGTCACGGCACATTGCCAGGCATTGCTTTATAAGCAAGGTGCTAGAGGGCTGGAAGATGGACCCTGCCACTCTCTGCCCCTGAGGATGACCAAGGTCAAGCAGGGTTGCCGAGGACACAGCTGTAGGGACCCAGAGTAGGCTGAAGCACTGTGCTCTACCCAAGACTTCCTTCATCGAGAGGCAGCCTACGGAATCCTCAACTGGCTTCTAGAAAAGTCAAATAAGCAAAGAGATGCCAACGCCCTCCTGGGTGGGAAGCACCCGAGTCAGGTTTAGACCCTGCGCAGCCCTCACACCTCGCTAACCTGCTTCGAGCTCTCCGTATTCATGTCTTTAGTCTTGTTATCCTGATTTGGGGCAGAGAAGATTTGTGAAAAAGCGGGTTTACTGGTTATTTCATCAAGGGATGCTGTCTTAATAGGGTTTCTAGCGCTATGAAGAGACACCACGACGTATTAACTCTTATAAAGGGCATTTAGTGGGGGCTAGCCTGCAGTTCAGAGGCTTAGTCTATTATCCTCAGGGTGGGAAGCCCCGTGGCGTGCCGGCAGACGTGGTACTAGAGAAGGAGCTGAGAGCTCTACATCTCGATTCAAGGTCAGCAGGAGGAGACTGAGACACACCTCCAACGAGGCCACGCCTCCAGACAGTGCCGCTTCCTGTGGGCCTCCGGGGCCGTCGTCTTAATGTGAACGATGGTAGCGGGAAGCTTGATTTCTGGGCTGTCCTCCCTCGCCCCATCCTTTGCTCCTTTTCTCCCTCTTCCCTTCCTTTCCCTTTCCTCCTCCGTGTTCCACTCGTTCTTGCACTTATTTTCTTCTAGAAAGTCCTCATTGCGCTGGCCCTGTCCACACGGTGGCATTCCACGGCCCTGTCCCAAGTCGCAGCGAATGGAAAGATTAGTATTCTCCTCTCAGGTAGCCAGGCGCGAAGAGCAGGAGTTCCCAACACATCCTTCCAGCTGGTCATTCCCCATCCCGTACAGATCAGCACTTATATTAGTTCATCATGGTGTTCTCCAGAAAGATGGGTTAACATCGTATCTCAGTAAACAATCAAGAAGCGGCCCTTCCCGTGAGGTCTGACGTGAGGAAACAGCCCCGATCTATTAGCCTCTTACCAAAATATGGAAGTCTGGAAGACTGCCAGGGTGTTATTTTCTCAGTGACTAAGGACAGACTGTGTGTGTCCACAGAGAAGGGATCTAAGAGAAGATGATGAAGAGAGAAAGTCACTAACAGATTTTCCTAGGCAGAGCTCCAGGGTCCTCTAAGGTTGAAGCCAGAATTGGGGTAAAAAGATCATTAAGATCCTTTCCTCCATGAACTGGCCCCAGGGAGAGAATGAATTACTGTCCACAGGAACGTTAGGCTGAGTGAGACGCTGCCAGATGCAGGGGGGATGTCTTTGAAATAAATCTTTTGTAATTTAAAATGAGTCTAATCTTCTGCCTGCTTTTCATAGCAGAACTGTTCATTTTAATGTAATAATTATCCCGGCAAAACCCACATGTGAATGATTCCATTTGTATGAAATGTTCAAAAGAGAAAAATCTGCAGAGGCAGAAAGTGGGTTAGTAGTTGCCGAGGCAGGGAGGGCTGGAAGGTGCCGGGGGGCGGGGGTGACCGAACAGTCACCTTCCCTTTGAGCAGTAACAGCTCTGATCTAGAACGGATGGTGGTGATGGTCAGATAACTGGGACAGTACTCAGAGCCGTCTGATTGCATGTTTTAAGTAAGTGGATCCTGGGGGGTGTGAATTAGAACTCATAGAACTGTTTGAAAAGTGGAAACCCGTTCCTTACCTCCTAACTCCCAAGTAAAGTTAGCCTTCCAGGAAGACCTCAGTGGAAGGTGGGGTGACGTGTGCTCATGGGAGAAGCGGGATTCCGCCCAACTCCATCAACACAGTTTTATAGAAGCCTGAGGAAGGGGTGTGACTTGGCTGCCCAGCGTAGAGAAGGTGTGAGTCTCCTAAACCCTAGTCCAGGGCGATAGGTTGAGGCTCCGATGTCCGTGGTCCTGGCCTCGTGTCTGCCTAGCATTTTCCTCAATCAGACTTAGCAACTCCCTGCAGCCACACTGTTCCCTGGCAGGTGCCCTCAGCCCTCCTTCTCGGGCTCCCGCTGCCTGGTATGCCACCCCTGAGGTGCCCCAGCTTCTACCTGCCAATCCTCATGCCCGCTGTCCAGCTGGAGGGTGGAAGCAGATGTCCCACACCCATGCTTGCCCGGGCCCCACCCGAGCTGAAGGCCAGCTGTGCCCTCGTGAGGCTGTGGGAGTGAGACCTGCTATCTGTTGCATCACAGAAGAACCGCGGCATCTGGATAGAACCTCACCCAGCACGCTCTCATCCCAATCTGCCCAGCACTGGGCGAGCTGTGAGGGTGTGTGGCTGAGATAAAGTGTGCGGCTGGGTCACGTAGGAACCTGCCGACCCACGCCAGGGGCACCATGGGTGTGTCCAGAGAGTGGCCGCTCCTAGCCAGACCAGGCCTTCTCAGTGACCTGTGGGCACAGAGGTGCTCTGGTGACTCCCCTTCTCCCCCTTCACGTGGTTCTGTCTGATCTAACACCCCCGGCTTTGACTGTGATTGTCACTAAGGTCCTGGAAAGCAGGGGGCTTGGGTATTGACTATCGTTACTTTTCAGTGGGAACTTAGACTTGGGGATTATCAGTTGATCTGCCAGACAATAAAGGAGCAGGTCTGCTGTGTACTTCCGGGCCAGCCTATTTCTACCACGCCCTGCGCTCTGTGCCCTTGAAGAGTCTTCTAGAAAGTTGTCTGGGCCGTGACGACAGTGTGAGCCTTGGGCATCTGTTGCTGCTTTTAGGGGTAATGTCATTTCCGTGCCTGGAGCAGAGTGTGGACGAAGGCTGTGAGGTAGCATTGTCGCTAGCACAGAAGAGTCTCTTAGTCACTGCTTCCCTCCACTCCTGTCCTCCACCCCACCTCGTATAAGCTACGCGGATGAGCCGCCCCAAGGGTGGGGTCAGATGCATTCTGAGGAGGTTGGTATTTCTGCTCCCCATGTAGGTGAGTAGCCAGCCCAGGACAGCAGAGCGCTCTTCCTCATGCAGCCCAGAAGAAAGCCTGGTGTGGGCTCCAGAAGACGAGGGCAGGGCAGTACCCTTCCTCTGATATGTAACAGTGCCTGCCCCTCGGACTCAAGGGCAGGGGTCTCATTATCATCTATTAGGTTCATAGGCTTTAAAACGATCTATTTCAAGCCGGGCGGTGGTGGCACACGCCTTTAATCCCAGCACTTGGGAGGCAGAGGCAGGCGGATTTCTGAGTTCGAGGCCAGCCTGGTCTACCGAGTGAGTTCCAGGACAGCCAGAGCTACACAGAGAAACCCTGTCTCGAAAAACCAAAAAAAAAAAAAAAAAAAAAAAAAAAAAAAACGATCTATTTCAGTATTTCATGCATTTATAAAAATACACAGAATGTCAGCATATCGGTGTAGATGAGAAAAATTCCATAAGGCTGCAATGCCTGATGAAGAGGTACAGGCAGGCAATCAAGGGCTGCGGAGAGGGGGAGAGTCAGTTGTTCCCCGCCCCCCACAGACGAGCCCGAGAGGTTGTCTAACCCCAAGTGGTTAGTCCGAGACAAGCCTATATATGAGAAATACCAAGTGGACGTAGTAAGAGGGGTGTGTCTGTGTGTGTGTGTGTGTGTGTGTGTACTGGGGGGCTGGATAGTTCAGTGGTTAAGAGCACTGACTGCTCTTCCTGAGTTCCTGAATTCAGTCCCAGCAACCACAGGGTGGCTCACAACCATCTGTAATAAGATATGATGCCCTCTCCTGGCGTGTCTGAAGACAGCGACAGTATACTCATGTAAATAAAATAAATAATAAAATTATTATTGGTGAAGAGAAAATGAACTTGAGACGGGACATAAGAGGAGTTAGCGAGGAGAAGAGGGAAGGACAAGACGATGTAAACACAGTATTCATATGTGAAATTAAAAAATAGAAATTGAAATTTCAAAATGTACATTATCCCCTTTCCCCCACAGCAGCTCATTCTGTAACTCTAAGAAGAATGACACTCAGGTAGGAGGCCTCTTGG
This sequence comes from Apodemus agrarius, assembly GCA_964023405.1. Classification (NCBI taxonomy): domain Eukaryota; kingdom Metazoa; phylum Chordata; class Mammalia; order Rodentia; family Muridae; genus Apodemus; species Apodemus agrarius. The sequence continues at coordinate 5,272,866 of OZ030021.1, forward strand.
AAGATGAGCTGCCTGGATAGCCATGTCCTAACTGTTCTGGCAGCCTTTGAGGATTCTAGACTTCTCTTCAAACCACTGATTCAGACTCTCATTTCCTACTGAGGAAATGAAACAGTAATCAGGGAGGTATATATATATATCAAAGATGTGCTCAGATTTTTATTCTCATAACCTCCCAAAGGCCACTTTCCTGAATAGCCAGAAGGGGAAGGTGCGGCTCAGGAAGGGTTAGGAAAAAAAGCCCAAGTCACCTTACTTCTGACTTCTCCGTGCACATATAGAATACAACACACACACACACACACACACACACACACACACACACACACACACTTCTTAAAGAAACTTAGAACATTTGAAAGCATTCTGCCCAATGTCCTGGATTTATAAGGATGATGTAGATAAAAGAAGGAAAAGAGAAAAGGAGAGAAGAAAGAGGAGAAAGAAGAGAAGGCAGGGAGGAGCAGAAAGGGAAGGAGAGAGAAGAGATCTAGTCCAGTGTCATGAGCCTGCAGCCACACCACGCTTGCTTACAGCAGTGTTGCAGATGGTCCGCTTGGGGTGAGGACCCACTGTGTGCAGGGCTGGGGGGCTGCCCTTGAGGACCCACTGTGTGCAGGGCTCGGGGGCTGCCCGTGAGGACCTGCTGTGTGTAGGGCTCGGGGGCTGCCCATGAGGACCCACTGTGTGCAGGGCTCGGGGGCTGCCCGTGAGGACCCGCTGTGTGCAAGGCAGGTTTGGCCATGTGGACTGCATATGTGAAAAACACATGGAAATACCTTTGGCCCCTGGTCTCAGGCTAGTGGAGTGATTTGGACATAAGGAAATAACCCCGGGCCGGGGCTGAGTCCTGGAAGGCTTGCTAGCATGCACAGGCTCGGCCCCATCCCCAGCACCACATATACGGAGCGTGGTGGTGCATGCCTGTAACCCCAGCCCTGGGAAGTAGAGGCCATAGGATCAGAAGTTCAAGGTCATCTTTAGCTTTATGGGGAGTTCCAGACCAGCCTGGAATATGAGACATGTTTCTAAAACTTGTTGTTAAAATAAATAGTGATCTTTACATTTGTAGGGTCAGCGACGGAACTCAGTTGCTAGAGTGCTTGTCTGAAAGGACCTGCGCCAGGGTTTGATCTCTGGCGGGACACATGTCAGGCATCGTGCAAGCCTGCAATCCCGGCATCCACAGGGCACAGGCTCCGCAGCTCAAGGCCATTCTCAGCTATATATCAAGTTCAAAGTCAGTCTTGGATACTTGAGCCTCTGTCTTAAAAAGTTCGTACACGATGCAACTGGGGAGTATCGCTGTTTGCGTGCTGTTCCCCAGGGCAAGTCTCTCTGTTTCTAAATCATATGCATGTGTTTCCTTATTAGTCTCTCCAACTAGATTAAATCTATTCCTCAAAGCAGGAGATATTTTATAAAAAACACATATGGGACGTCTAAGTTTTCCCTCTTCCCAGTTGTATGTGTTTTGGGACATTCTCTTTGGGGAACTTTGGGTCAACCTCTCTACTAGCTTGGAAGCTCTGAGGACAGATGTTCAGTGTAGGTCACTTTTAAATTCAGAACCACAGCCCCCATTTTCCTGTGATTGCTTATCCAGTCTTTTCCCGTGGTAAAATATTCACACGGCAGGATTTAATTCTAATGCGTTTAAGCGGGCAGTTCGCGGCATCACACACACACACACACACACACACACACACACACAACTGTGCAAGTCCCTCTTTTCACCTCCAGCACTGTATCCTCGCACACTGACACTCTGAGTCATCCAGTGCGTTACCTTCTCCCTGGTTCCTCCGGCCCGGCAGCCCCCTTCTCCCTGACTCTGTGGATGGGGTGCCTGGTGCTCTGTCACTGCCACCAAGCTCCTACGATGATCTCAGTGAGTCAGGACTGAGACTCAGTGCTTAGCCAGGCAAACGACAATAACGTGTATGCGCTTGCAGCTCAGCTGCTAGCCCGCCCTGACTCCCACCACAGCTTCCGGCAGCTGGTGCTCTCTCTGAGGCAGAGGATTGACTGCATCGGCTTAAGACTGAGTTTAGAGGCATGAACGTCATAGCAGGCAAGATACAAAGGCTGAGCCTGGAACTGAGCAGCGTATGGCAGGGGCCATGGGAGGAAAAGGGGTGTGTGTGTGTGTGTGTGTGTGTGTGTGTGTGTGTGTTGTGTAGGCTGGGGATATTTGCTTTAAAATTTTCAAATTACATTTGTTTATCTGTTTTGTGTATGGGGTGCACATATATAGAGGCCAAAGGGCAGCTCTTGTGACCATGGAGAGGTGGGGCTTGGTGGGAGGTCCTGAGGTCACTGGGGATGTGCCCTGAAAGGAATCATGTAGCCTAAGCTTCTCCGTTCACCTGTCCCTTCTTCTCCCTCCCTCCCTCCCTCCCTCCCTCCCTCTGTTCTTCCTCTCTCTTCCTTTCCCCTCTCCTCTCCCCTCCACCTCTCCTCTTCATTCTTCTTCCCCTCTGGGTCTCTCTCTCTAACCAGTGAGAGATGAATTTCTCCATAGTCGATCCCCACCACCATGTAGTGCACGTCCTAGAATCCCAGACTAATGGGACTGCCTGACGTTCGACTCAGTTCTCCAAACCGTGACCGTCCTAAGCCTGCTTTTCCTCGCCAGTCGCCTGTTTTAGGTATCTCCTCACCATGACACAGCACTGACTGACTGGCACAGTGTCCCGTGTTGCAGAATTGTTTCAACACTGGCGAGGTCACCAGTAAAGCTTGGCCTCTTCTCCAGCTCTGTTTCGATAGCACAGCTCACCATGTCTTCACGTGGGTCTTCCCTCGCCAACCCGCAGTCCTCTGAAAACAGGAACAGTGACTTACCCTCTTTGGATTTTCAGTGCCTTACCGCAGTCAGCAAACAGGATGATTAGTTAATGTTTATTAGGTAAACAGTGATGACACGCCCTAGGACCTGGAAATTACTCATGTGATTTGCATATCTAGGAGTCCTCGTTAGCAGTGCTCAAGGAGTGTGAGGTGCCACAGGGCTGTGCCTCAGAGGAGGACCCAGGACTGGCTGGCTCTTGTACTCATGTGAAGACACTCTGCGCCCCTCCACACTCATGAATTCTGGAGCCATGATTTTTACATTCATGGATTCAGCCAACTACCAATCAAATAGATTTGAAAAAGAAACACATGTGGCCTGTGCGCATTACTTTTCTTGTTGCCATGACAAAATGCCCAAGAAAAGCAACTTCAGGTGGGAAGGGTGTGTTGTGGCTCTCAGTCTTAGTCAGGGTGTCTATTCCTGCACAAACATCATGACCAAGAAGCAAGTTGGGGAGGAAAGAGTTTATTCAGCTTATACTTGTTGTTCATCACCAAAGGACGTCAGGACTGGAACTCAAGCAGGTCAGGAAGCAGGAGCTGATGCAGAGGCCATGGAGGGATGTTTCTTACAGGCTTGCTTCCCCTGGCTTGCTCAGCCTGCTCTCTTATAGAACCCAAGACTACCAGCCCAGGGATGGCACCACCCACAAGGGGCCCTCCCACCTTGATCACTAATTGAGAAAATGCCCCAGAGCTGGGTCTCATGGAGACACTTCCCCAACTGAAGCTCCTTTCTCTGTGATAACTCCAGCTTGTGTCAAGTTGACACACAAAACCAGCCAGTACAACAGTCCACCACAGACAAGAAGTCTTAGCAGAAGAACATGTGGAGACTCTTGGTCACATTGCATCTGCTGTCAGGAGGCAGAGAGATGGATGGTAAGGGTCATCAGGCTTTCTTGCTTCCTTCTCACATTCTGTTCACACTGGATGCTTGGTTCACATCAGGGTGGATCTTTTCCCTCCTCTGTTGAACCTCTCTAGATCTATTCCCACAGATATACCAAGAGGTGGATCTCCTAGGCAACTGCAAATGGAGTCAAATTGACAGTGAAGATTTGCTATCACCCGACCGATATGTAAATGCCACGTTAGCTCGCTTATAATCCCAGAGCTAAAATATTTACTATGAGAACTGAGGTGGTATAAAATAGATGTGGACATTATTGGCAATTTCCAAAGTAGTGAATGTTCTCCATACTTCTTGATATATAGAATATAGGAAATGATATCTGTATTGAATAATCCATGGTAAGGCATGCCATATTTATAATGTAAAATGTAGGGGGTGGGGGAATAGGCTCAACACAGTCCCCTATGCTGTTCCTCAGGCTGCAGCCCAGGCTCTTCACAAGGTGTTACAAAGTTGACTGCAGTCGCTACCTTGCTTTGATCCGAGCCTCTCTGCTCCACGTCTTAGCCAAGGGGGCTCTGGCTCTAAGCAGTCCGCAAAGCCTTCCTTACATTGGACGTGGCCTGAAAGTCTAGAGCTGATGAGTCCGTTCCGGTCCTCTATGTCACCACCCTTGCAGGTGTACATGTTTGTGCAGGCACACGCGTGTGAATGTGTGAACATCAGAGGTGAAACTTGGGTGTCTTTTTTTAGTCGCCTTTAGACAACCTTTCTGGGACAGACTAGCTTAGCTGAACGTGGGCCTTATTGATTAGGCTAGCCTGGCGGGTAAGTGAGCCCCAGGCACTCTGCACATCTCTGCTATTTCAGTGTTGGGATTGCAAGAGTGCACCACCCCAAACAGCCTCCTGAATTCATCCTGGGGATTGGACTCTGATGATCATGTGTATATCACAGTGTTTCCCTAACCCTGCCATCTTCCTGGCCCATCTCTTAGCCGCAAGCCACCCCTGTTCCACACTGTGTTCCTCTTCATTCTTAGCCATTCCCCCGGGTCTGGGTCTCCATTCCTGAAGTCGGCAGCTTCCCGGGGGTAAACCACTCTCCTTCTGCACTCTCCCTGAGTGCTTGCTGGTCCCCGCTCCACACCCCACAACGGACAACTTTGCCTCCACTTGGGGCCCACATCTGACTCCCCATCCACATCCACTTGCTGTTCAGGACACCTCCAGGTGAGGATTCTCCTTACCTGCCTGCAAGTGCCAGCTGCTTCTTGTGTTCATGTCCTTTTCCCCAGAAGTGCTCTCAATCACGTGCGAGCCCAATTGCTCCCCACAGCCCCTTGTTCCTACCTTGGAAATCTCCCATGCACTCGCCTGTCTCCTCCCTCCCAGTCCCTGCCACTTATCATCTCTCCATAAGGCAGTCAGTCCCAACGACCTTCTGACCCATCTCTCCTGCAGCCTGTCTGCTCCGCTTCCTCCCTCATTCTATCCCAAATGGCGTTCCTTAAAAACAAATCAAGCTACCCTGCATTCATTTCTGCTTTAAAATGTCCCAGGTTCCTTATGGCCACTGTCTGGTTTCCATCCTGGGCTCACTGGGTCTCAGGCTAACTGGGTGTAGCTCTCTGGGCTTCACTATAGGATGCTAAGTCTGTGGGTAGGGTCTAGGAATCTACACTCAAAAGAGTTCCCTCCCTTCAGCTGACACAAGCATGCAACCTCAGCCCCTGGCAGGCTGAGGTAGGAGGGTCATGAGTTCAAGGCCAGCCTGGGTTCCCTTTCTAACTTCTCCACTAGGTTTCCCGTTCATGCCCCACAGGGACCTTGCTGTTGGCAAGCTCAGCACCATAGTCGTTCAAGTGTCTGTTCTGCATGAGCTGCTGTCCCCGAGTCTTCCACTTCCCAGCCACCATCCCCTGTGGGCATTGTCTTCTCCTTCCTCTCCGTCCTTTCCTCCTCCTCCTTTTTCTTTTGGGTTTCAAGAGTTAATGCTTCATTAGTTTTTGTTGCCCCCTTCCCGAGGCTTCTTGTAAAGAAGGAGCCGAGCTACAGGTGACCATTGTAGAACAAACTACATTAACATTTATGAAGTCTGCGCGGAGAGCGTGTATTCGAATGACAACTTGAAAAAATTATTTGTTCACTTCACAACCCACTATCACCCCTTCTTCTCCTCCTAGTCCCCACTTAGGTAATTGCCCCCCCATTCCACCTTCCCCTTCTCTTTTCCCCATTACATTCCTTGTCTTCTTGATAGGATCTAGGATTCCACTTCACCCCTGCAAGGCCTTCTCTGACTTCGCACTATCAACAGCAGCTTCTGTCCTGCGACGCAGAGCATGCCTACTGCTGAGGCGTGGCTACTGTTTCGGTATGTTCTTCTGTTGAGGGACTTTTCTCAGGGAGTCATGAACGGACATCTCTTCACCCTACATATGGTTCTGATGATAGATCAAAGAAACGATTCCCCCAAATCCGGCTTGTGTCAGTAAATCCGACTCGGTCGCTCATGGGAGCTCGGGTGAGGGTTCGTTTCTGGGGAGCTCCCTGACTCAGGCAGTCGCATCCCCAGGCAGCCTGCCTAGCAGCGGCCCTTGAGCTCTCTCCACGGTCTACAGGCAGCTCCACCAAGAAGCCCCTCCCATGCATAAGCTAAGCATGGACTTTGTGAATCTGGCCATTTTCTAGTGAGTTTGCTAAATCCTGTCCTAGGTGTCCAGACATCACGGGTTAAAGAAAGCAGATATCGCGGGCCTGCTTAGGGGGCCCTCTTGTCCCTGATGGATGTGCTAAGCAGAGTGGCACGGGCATCTGAATGTTTTCTTGTCGCAGTGACCAATACTCAATGAGAAACACCTTACAGACGAAGAGTTTCCCTTTGCACATGTTTGGTTTTGAGGGGACAGTCTGCTGTGATGTGAAAGGAGTTGTGACGAGAGCGGTTGGCAGCCCTGGCCACAGTAATGGCGGCTGTTTGCTCATATCTCAGCGTCCTGGAAGGCAGAGAGAAGGGAACGCTGGTACTGGGCTTCCTCCTCCTTTCCTATGTTCAGTTTGGGACTCAACCCATGGGCTGCTGCTTGTTCACAGTACGCCTTCCCAAGTCAACAGAGTCTCTTAAAGACACACCCAAAGGCAGGACTGGCTCATGCCCTTCCTGTTTCTTGATCAGTTGGGTCAGCAAAGACACTGTCCCAGCATCTGGCAATGCAAACAGGGTAAAGGCCCCAGATGCATCTTCATCTTTGAGGAGCTAGTGCTGGAGTCCAGCTCTGGTCACAATAGATGCTCAAGAACTTAAGTCAATGAATTGGTGCATGGTTGTGTGGAGTGCCCGCTGATTCCTACGGGTGCATGGTTGTGTGGAGTGCCCGCTGATTCCTACGGGTGCATGGTTGTGTGGAGTGCCTGCTGATTCCTATGGGTTTTAGGTTGTGGGAACACTTGTAGTCAGAGTGACTTGTAGGAAGAACTTTCACAATGTTTTCAAAAATTAAGGCAGTGGTTGAGGTGAAGCTAGACATGGCCATGGAATCCTCGGGGACTTGAGTCTTGAAAGAGGTAACAGCCTTTGGGAACACAGATCATTCAAAGCACCCAGAGCGCAGATATCAAAGACCAACACCAGTTGTGTGAAATTTCACTGGGAACCACAGCAAGATCCTTATTTCCTCAAAGAATGGTCATTTTTCTCAAGCTGGATAAGACTCTGAAGTCAAGGCCAAGATGATATCTGCTCCTTGGAGTGCACCTGCATGATACAATCAAAGTCATAGTTTAAAAGGCAAACTATTTGTAGACTATGAGGATAAAACAGAATCTCTATAGTAGTGGCAATCTGTAGTGGAGGACTGAGGACTTGCAGGCTGGCCCAGAGGTTGTGTTTTCTTATTTGTGCCCAAGGACTAAGAACAGCTGGAGCTGAAGGAATGACTGAGTGTTCCTGGAGAGAGCAGGGAGGTGTGACTCGCAGCTGTCAAGAAGCAGATTTGTGGCAGATGATGTGGTCCCCTTAACTGAATACAGCACACAGTTGGGGGTGCTCTGCCAGTGTGGCTACACTCACAGGGAGCTCACCAGCAGCAAGGCCAAGACCCAGGCACTCTTGGCTTTAAACAGACAGACGCTGAACTATTGAGTCTAAATGGTCTGAGTTATGCACAGTCGGTCATTAAAGGAGAAGCTGGAACAGGGGTCTCTTGCCCGAGTAGGGAAGGGACTATCTTCATACACACCCGGTTCTGAGTCTCTGTGATTCTGAGAATGCCAACATGTGAGTTCACAGCACATCTTAGAAGGCATTGTGTCAGGAGAGGCTCAAAGCTGTGGCGACCAGAGCTGCGTGCTCACACTGCAGCTGACCAGGAATCAGGGTGCTGGTGTTCACACACTCAGACTGGGTATTCCTCTAGATACTTCTCTGGAAACAGTGCTGTCTGTGTCTGTACACATGATGAGAAGTTTTGTAAGCAGCTGCTTACAAAAGGCTTTCCTATATCACCCACTAGCCACGAGCGAGCAGCGTTCCAACATTATTTCTGAGTGAGTTACATGCCTTATTCAGAAGGATGATCTGATGGCAGGGCCTCCAGCTTTTGGATTAGCATGTCTGTGATTCAAGACTTTACTTGTAGATTGTCACTTTCGGATTAAGTGCAGAACCAAACTTTCATTTATCTGACATTTATTAATTCTTGGAGTTATCACTTCAGACACCTACTCTTGTGTGGGCTGAAAGTTCTCGACAACCGGACAGTGACATGTATAATCCTGACTGAGTCCAGAGTCTGCAAAGAAAACAAAGCCATTCTGAAAAACAGGGGCAACTGAGGTGGTCTGGATAACTGAGGAGGTCTGAATAATTGAGGGGATCTGGATAACTGAGGGAGTCTGGATATTGACCATTTATGCATATGCATGTGCATGAGAGAAAATGTCATATTAATATTAAACTTCTTGTCAGTATTTTAGGAGCTTATTCTTGCTCTAGAGACATATGTCACCTAAAGGTACCATAGACAAGATTGTCATATTTCTAATTTACTTCCCAGTGGTTCAGGAAAACCACTGCACATCAGATAGAAAATGTGGCTGGTAAAGATCTTTTCCCAATTTGCTGGTTGCATTTTGTTCATTGACAGCGTCCTTTGCCTTACAGAAACTTTGTAATTTTATAAGGTCCCATTTGCCAATTCTTGATCTTAGAGCATAAGCTATTGGTGTTCTGTTCAGGAACTTTCCCCCTGTGCCCATGTACTCAAGAATCTTCCCCAGTTTCTTTTCTATTAGTTTCAGTGTGTCTGGTTTTATGTGGAGGTCCTTGATCCACTTGGAGTTGAGCTTAGTACAAGGAGATAAGAGTGGATTGATTTGCATTCTTCTGCATGCTGACCTCAAATTTAACCAGAACCATTTGTTGAAAATGCTGTCTTTTTTCCACTGGATGGTTTTAGCTCCTTTGTCGAAGATCAAGGGACTATAGGTGTGTGGGTTCATTTCTAGGTCTTCAATTCTATTCCATTGAACTACCTGCCTGTCACTATACCAATACCATACAGTTTTTTTTTTTTTTGGTTTTTTTTTTGTTTGTTTTTTGTTTTTTTTTTTGGTTTTTCGAGACAGGGTTTCTCTGTGTAGTCCTGGCTGTCCTGGAACTCACTCTGTAGACCAGGCTGGCCTCGAACTCACTCAGAAATCCCCCTGCCTCTGCCTCCCAAGTGCTGGGATTAAAGGCGTGCGCCACCACGCCCAGCTTCCATACAGTTTTTAACACTATTGCTCTGTAGTACTGCTTGAGGTCAGGGATAATGATTCCCCCAGAAGTTCTTTTATTGTTGAGAATAGTTTTTAGCTATCCTGGGTTTTTTGTTATTCCAGATGGATTTGAGAATTGCTCTAACTCTATAAAGAACTGAGTTGGGATTTTGATGGGGATTGCAAGAGGGCTAATATCCAATATATGCAAAGAACTCAAGAAGGTAGACTCCAGAGAGCCAAATAACCCTATTAAAAATGGGGTACAGAGCTAAACAAAGAATTTTTACCTGAAGAATTGCGAATGGCTGAGAAACACCTTAAGAAATGTTCAACATCATTAATCATTAGGGAAATGCAATTCAAAACAACCCTGAGATTTCACCTCACACCAGTCAGAATAGCTAAGATTAAAAACTCAGGAGACAGCAGGTGTTGGCGAGGATGTGGAGAAAGAGGAACACTCCTCCACTGCTGGTGGGATTGCAAGCTGGTAAAACCACTCTGGAAATCAGTCTGGCAGTTCTTCAGAAAACTGGGCATGACACTTCCAGAGGACCCTGTCATACCACTCCTGGGCATATACCCAGAGGATTCCCCAGCATGCAGTAAGAACACATGCTCCACTATGTTCATAGCAGCCTTATTTATAATAGCCAGAAGCTGGAAAGAACCCAGATGTCCCTCAATGGAGGAATGGATACAGAAAATGTGGTATATTTATACAATGGAATACTACTCAACAATTAAAAACAATGAATTCATGAAATTCTTAGGCAAATGGTTGGAACTGGAAAATATCATCTTAAGTGAGGTAACCCAATCACAAAAGAACACACATGGAATGCAGTCACTGATAAGTTGATACTAATTAGCCCAGAAGCTCTGAATAGTCTGAATACTCTGAATACTCAACTGACAATTCACATATCAAATGATTCCCAAGAAGGAAGGAAGGAGAGGGCCCTGGTCCTGGAAAGGCTTGATGCAGCATTGTAGGCGAGTACCAGGACAGAGAAATGGGAGGGGGTGATTGGGGAACGGGCAGAGGGAAGAGGACTTATGGGACTTATGGGGGGGAGGGGACCCAGAAAGGGGAAATCATTTGGAATGTAAACAAAGAATATAGAAAATAAAATTTAAAAAAAAAGAAAGAAAATGTGGCTGACTGTTAACTCATGGACCCAGTGTGTAATAATACTTGTAGCAGTTCGTTTTTTCTGTTGGTTTGAACATTTTCAGATGGAGGCTGTTGGGAAAGGGTTGGCTGTGAAATAAAACTGAACGTCAGAAACAACATTACTTGTACGGTTGGTCCAACAGTGGCGAACTCCCGTGTCAAGTGGGCAAGTTGAGTCAGAGCACATTAGAGCCTTACTGCTCCTAGACTCGGGAATCCAGCAAGCTAGAGGAAGAAGCAAGACAGTTTTGTGCCGCCACTGGGGGCCATGTCTGGGTCCGTGACCCAGCAGCAGCAGAGGTCTGTTACCACCGAAGTCAGACAAGTGGTCCCTGGCCTGAGCTATCCCTCGCCGGTGGACATGTTGATGTCTGAAGGCTGGGCGGAACTGGCCCCACCTCTTGCCTGGGCATCGTGGGAGAGCCGGCCCTGGGAGTGTGAGAACAGGAGAGCTGACTCCTCCGTAGCTTGGGAGAGCAGGAGAGCAGGTGCAGCACACTGGGAGTTGCAAATGAGCTGGCCCTGCCACTTGTCTCCTGTGCAGTGGTATGGAGGAGTGAGAGATACCCCCCTCCCACCTCGCTCCTTGCTACTGCAGGCGGGAGAGCTGGCCCCGGGGTCATGAGAGTGGGAGAAGTGCAGCATTATTTAGTATTATTATTTCTACCTTTTTTTTGTTTTTGTTTTTTTTGTTTGTTTTGTTTTGTTTTGTTTTGTTTTGTCGCAGTATCTTGTTATGTATCCTGAGTGTCGGGAGTTTAAATGTGAAATGTCTTCCGCGGGCTCATGGTTGGAGTGCCTTATTCCCTAGCCGAGGGAGGGCTCTATGTAGCCCAGCCCACTTTCCTCTCTCCACTTCTTCACTGCAAAGGCAGGTTGACCAGCCGCCCCATGCCCCTGCCACTGCATCTCCCTTGCCGGATCTGTAAGCCAAAATAAGATTGTTTTCCTTGAGTTCCTTCACATCAGGTATTTACTTGATCACAGCGATGAAAAGAGGAACTGATACCACGGGCGATGCTGGTTACTGTCCCTGGTGAGATATCACGTATTGCACATTTTAGTGTGTTGAATTCTGGGTGTGTGCAGAACTCTTTAATATCATTCCACTGCCTTTTGGAATAAAGTTGAGTTTCCTAGGAAGACTTATGATCCTTTGGAGATGGTCATTAAAACTTCGTTGTTTAGGTGAGCCCAGAGCTGTAAGTAGCCCAGGGTTATCCCCTCCCTCCCCACTCCCCGCCCCCCGCTGCACTGTGGCTTTCTGGGTACTTTAACCAATGACTGCAAATTGTGAACTTCTCCATTTGGCCTAGTGGGTCAAGACCATATGGTGTCCAATTTTTCTACACAGTTGTTTGCCTGACCTTGGGCCTTTTCCATGTCGGGGTCAGTACTGACTGAAGGCTCCAAGGAGATGCCGTGCGTGTGTGTGTGTGTGTGTGTGTGTGTGTGTGTGTGTGTGTGTAGTTCTACACTTGCCACTGAATGGCTGCTATGTCTTGGCAGTCCTCCGGGCTCACGTACCTGGGCACTGGGCCGCCGGAGCATGGTGCTGTGTTGGAAGGCTTGGAACCTGTAGGAGGTGAAGCTTATCTGTGGGAAACAGACTGAACAGGAAGCCGGCCCAGAGGTAAGGCGAAGCCTGCACCCCGTGCTTCCCTGCATCCTGCAAGCCAGTGCCTAAGCGTGCAAACACAGGGTCGGGTCGGCAAAGCCGCGTCTCCGCTTCCCTTTAGCAAGTTTTCTCTACTTTTCTCATCGCCGGAACCAAATACCTAGTACAGTACAGCTACAGGGAGAAGTGTGTGCTTTGACGCTGGGTTTAGGGTGGCACTCCATCTTGTCAGTGGGAGAAGCTCTGCCTCCTCATGTGCCCGGATTGAGGGAAGATTCCACGTTCCCGCTGCTGCCACAAAGGCGGGCGAGTTCCCACTGCTGTGGTTTCCTACTGTGATGCGCTGCACCTTCAAACTGGGAGCCACAGCTCTGCTTCTTATCAAATACCTGGGTGTAGTAATGAGAGAAGTAATTAACACCCCTGCTCTGTGAACTCAAGCTCCAACCCTGCCTGGTACGGAGACCTCTGTTCTCTTCCTGCCCCATCTCTCTCTGCACCACGAGTAGACCCTTCCTGGGACTCCCAGGGAGCACCTGGGCATCTGGGTGCTCCCCATATCTGCCATTTGCCCCCTGGGGTACCTCTCCTTTATATATGTCTTATAGCTAAGGTCCCACTAGCTGGCGTATTTTGTCAGGTTTTAGGTTATTCCAAATGGAGGTGTAAGTCTGTTATTCTATGTTGGTCAAATCTGCGAGACCTCTCTGACCTTTAATTGGCAAAAATCCAAAGCACTTAAAAAGCCCAAAGTCTAGAAAACATTTACTATCACTTATAAATGGGTTCCTTATTGTGTGCCTCGTGCTTTAAATGTATTCTCACTCAAACAGTTTTCTTTAGATTTATTTATCTTATTTTATGTGTATGAGGGTTACGCCTGTGTGTATGTATGTGCGCCACATGCCTGATGCCTGCAGATGTCAGAGAAGGACATCAGGTCCGGCAACTGGAGTTCTGGATGGTTGCAGACTGCCCGCTGGGTGCCGGGGATAAGAGCCTAGGTTGCCCGCAGAAGGAATAAGTGCTCCTAACCACTAAATTTTCTCTTCAGCCCCAAATTTATTCTGAGTATGAACAATCAAAGCAGGTTGTGTGGTACATGCCTTTAATCTCAGCATTCAGAAGGCTCTCTGTGGGTTTGAGGCTAGCCTGGTCTACAAAGTGAACTGCAGGATAGTCCAAGCTATATAGTAAGATGCAGTTTTGTTTTTTGTTGTTGTTGTTTTTGTTTTTTGTATTCTTATGCAAAATTTTATTTTTCAAGAAATGCTGGAATTTTAAAGTTTCTCTATTATACACTGGGTTTTTTTTTAATTTTTATTTTCTATATTCTATGTTTACATTCCAAAGGCTTTCCCCTTTCCCAGTTCCCCCCACCATACGTCCCATAATTCCTCTCCCCCCCCAACTATTCCCCAATCATTCCCCCTCCCCCCACGGTTTCTCTGTTCTGGGTCTACAAAACTGGATCCAATCTTTACAGGCCCAGGGTCCTCTCCTTTCTTCTTCTTGGGAATCATTTGACTTGCTATTTGTGTTTTGAGTATTTAGGGCTTCTGGGCTCATTAATATCCACTTATCAGTGATTGCATTTCATGTGTATTCTTTTGTGATTGGGTTAACTCACTCAGGATGATATTTTCCAGATCTAACCATTTACCTACAAATTGCATTTTTTTTTTTTAAACGAAGAGTATGAACAGTCTTTCCAGGCAGTAGAGAGAGGGAGGAATCTGAGTCTCATGCTCTCCCCCGTCCTAGGAACACTTCTTGCTCCATGGATTGATTCATCAGCACAGCCTTTACAGTCCCTTCTTTTCTCTTCAGCTCTCGATCCTTGTGTGTACCAGACCCTCTGGGTAGCTTGCTTCTTTTCCTCAAAATTAAGGATTTTCTGTTCACAACAAGGCAGCATGGTGCCGTTCCAGGAAAGAAAGAGAAAGACCTGGATAGCATGACATTTACAATTCAGTGGGGTGGACACCTCTAAGCCTTGTCACCACTGACAGGGAGAAGGAAGGAAGGCTCACACGGTCCTGGGTTTGAATTGCGTTTAAGAATTCTAAGGTACAAAAACCGTATTTCCTTCACACATGCTAGGGACTGAAGGTAAGCCAGATCTCTCCCTCTGGAGATCTTAAAGGTGGCTGTTAGAGTAGGAAATGTATCACACAAACAAAATCCGCATCTGAAGAGAAGGGTCATTCTGCTCAGAGGAAGTGGAGATCTGGTGATTGGCAAAAGGGCAGGTGATGAAATCAACCAGAGGATACCTACCTATATTCCAAAATACTTACAGACGTGTGGCAGTGGGTCTTTAGAGTTAGGTTGGAGAGGCCACCGAGTGTTATACTGAAGAAGTGGGAAAGGGGAAAGCCTTTGGAATGTAAACAAAGAATATAGAAAAAATCACATATCAAGTGATGTCTCACAAGAAGAAAGGAGTGGACACTGGTGCTAGAATGGACCAAAACATCATTGTGGGAGAGTACAAGAACAGTAAAGTGGGAGGGGGTGGATGCGGGAGCAGGGGGAGGGAAAAGGGCATGTGGGACCTTTGGGGGTGGGGAACCAGAAAAAGGAAAATGAATTGTAAATATAGAATATATCCAAAAAAAAAAAGAATGTTAAAAAAAAAAGAAAATAAAATTAAAAAAAAAAAAAGAAGTGGGATGAAGCAAGGAACAAACACCTTACATCACAGTCCCAAGTCACTGGGGTGCAATGCAAGGGCCCGACTTTAGGGGGCAGCACTTCACCTCTCACCAGCCAAATGAATGGCGAGCATGTAGAAATGGCGTGTGTAGGAAGAATGGAGTGGATGTGCTAACTCCTTGAAAGTGGTAGTTGGGATGGAGAGACAGAGACTAGAGAAATGTTTCGGAGACGTTTCCTTCAGGAGCTGCTGCCTTGATTAGGGTTACGATCGCTGTGAAGAGACAATGTAACCAAGGCAACTTATAAAAGAAAACATTCAATGGAGATCGGTTACAGTTTCAGAGGCTGAGTCCATGACCACTGTAGTGGGAGCGGGTAGGCACAGTGCTGCAGTAGTGTCTAAGAGCTCACATCTTGTTTACAAGTTGAAGTGTGTGTGCGCACACTCACACACGCATTGAAGTGTGTGTGCGCACACTCACACACGCACACACCATGATACACCTTCTCCAATAAGGAGTTGTTCCTAAACTCTCCCACCAACTAGGGGTCAAGTATTCAAACATATGAGCCTCTGTGGGTCATTCTCCTTCAAACCTCCACAGCTGGTGACCGAGCCAAGTAGGGCGCACAGGGAACGGTCGCCGACGTGGAAGGAGGTTTTATGGACTGAGACAAGAGACCTGGAGGCAGGAAAGGAAGCCCCGGGGTGCCGGGGTGCTTCATGGAGATGTTCGACAATCCTACACATGCGGTTGCGATGACACAAGATGTTGAAATGGTAGTATCGCATGCGCTATCATCTTGCCTATCTAAAGGGGGAGTGTCAAGGGTACCGCCTCTCTGTGTTGTCAGGATGGGTGCCATGCCTGGAGCTCTGGGGATAAGTTAGCCACAGTACTGGTGAGGGAAAGCCACAGATGTGCGAGATCGCCCAGGAAGTGAGAGAGAGGAGGATCAAGAGAAGAGTAAGAATAGATGCCCGGTGACGACTTTCCGTAAGAACACAAAGGTGTTGGGTGAATGCATGGGCACCATTTCCATTGATCCTCTGGGTGATTGTGTGGAAGCGAAGTGAGGAATGAAATGGGTTGTAGAGACTGGCTTATTGCAACCTGGGCAGAGACAGAAAGATATTGAGAGGATTCAGTGTGCTCCTCTGTGTGTGTGTGTGTGTGTGTGTGTGTGTGTGTGTGTGTAGTTGATTAATTTGCTGTAATCTCCCCTGCAGTGGCATAAGCTCCTCAATACCCACTCCAATGCTCTGGATTCTCAAATGAAAGACCACACACACACACACACACACACACACACACACAGCCTTACATTTTTCTGTTTTTGGCATGTTAGTGAGGTGGATAAACTTATTTTTTATTTGACATTTTATGTTTACATTTCAAATATTATCCCCTTTCCCGGTTTCCCCTCTGCAACCCCCCTATCCCATCCCTCCTTATCCTGCTTCTATGAGGGTGCTCCCCCACAGGCCCCCACTCCTGCTTCACTGCCCTCTACACTGGGGCATCAAGCCTTCACAGGATCAAAGGCCTCCCCCCTCCCATTGATGCCAGATAAGGCCCCTTCAGCCCCTTCAGTCCTTCCCCCAACTCCTCCATTGGGGTCCCTGCGCTCAGCCCGATGGTTGGCTGTGAGCATTTGCATCTGTATTGGTCAGGATCTGGCATAGCCTCTCAGGAGACAGCTTCATCAGGCTCCTGTCAGCACACACTTCTTGGCATCAGCAATAGTGTCTGGGTTTGGTGTCCGCATGTGGGATGGATCCCTGGGTGGGGTAATCTCCGAATGGCTTTTCCTTCAGTATCTGCTCTAATCTTTGTGTATTTCCTTTAGACAGGAACAAATCTGGGTTAAAATTTTGGAGATGGGTGGGTAGTCCCATCCCTCAACTGATGGGGGGGGGCATGCCTAATCTCTGGATATGGTCTTGACAGGTTCTCCCTCCCCATTGTGGGGTATTTCAGCTAATGTCATACCCATGGGGTCTGCTTTCCTGGCATCTGGGACTTTCTGGTTATGACCTCCGGTTCCCCATCTCCCGTTGTTACACACCTCTGATCAATATCCTGACCCTCTGTGCCTCTGCTCCATCTCCTCCCATACCTGATTCTGCCCCTCGTTTTCCCCTCCCCCTCATCTCTTTCTCCCAAGTCCCTCCCACCCTCTACTTCCCTTGATTATATCGTTGCCCCTTCTAAGTCGGACGGAAGCATCCACTCTGTGGTCTTCCTTCCTCCGTGCTTCATGTGGTGCATCAGTTGTATCATGGCCATTCCATGCTCGTGGCCTAATTCCCACTTACCAGTGAGTGCATGCCATGTGTGGTCTTTTGTGACTGAGTTACCCCACTCAGGATGATATTTTCTTGTTGAGTTTGTTTTTATTGCTTGTGGTTGCAGAGCTGACCAACTTGCATCGGAAACTAATCCCGGTGCTCACTCTTGGTAGCGGCTACCTCTCCTCCTCGCTCAGCTGTCACCAGCTCCTGCTGCCCAAGGGTGTCACCCTGTGAGATTTCCTTGCTTTTACATTAGTATGGCTGCTAGTATTGGCACTCTTTCTTTACCACTGGTTTTTACAGAAATTTCTTTCTTTATTTTTCTTTCTTTTCTTTTCCTTTTTCTTTTCTCTTTCTTTCTTTCTTTCTTTCTTTCTTTCTTTCTTTCTTTTTTTGAGACTCAGACTATGGTTATTTGGCTTTGACATTTCCTGGGGCTTACCCCACTCTCTTTCTTTCTTTCTTTCTTTCTTTCTTTCTTTCTTTCCTTCTTTCTTTCTTTTGATATTTCATTTGTTATATTTCCATCTTTCTTTCTTTTAAACGTAATAGATATTAAGAAACATTTTTTGTGTGTATTTGTATGGAATTATTTTCAGTTTTTAAAATGTATTTGGAACATTAAACATGATAGTAGTAGGAAAAAAAATAACTCTTATGAAGTCTTCTATGAAAAGAAATTGTGACAGGTTCCCGAGTAGACAGAAACTGTTCCATCTCCAAGGGAGAATATACTGCATAGCTGTGGGTTCATAGAATGGATTGGGTAGTGTTCCTTCTGTTTCTATTTTGTGGAATAGTTTGAATAGTATTGGTATTAGGTCTTTGAAAGTCGGATAGAATTCTGCAATAAACCTATCTGGTTCTGGCCTTCCCCCCCCCCTTGGGAGACTTTTAATGACTGCTTCTATTTCTTAAGGGGTTATGGGACTGTTTAGATGGTTTATCTGATCTTGATTTAACTTTGGTATTTGGTATCTGTCTAGAAAATTGTCCATTTCATCCAGATTTTCCAGTTTTGTTGAGTATAGGCTTTTGTAGTAGGAGCTGATGATTTTTTGAATTTTCTCAGTTTCTGTTGTTATGTCTCCCTTTTCATTTCTGATTTTGCTAATTTATATACTTTCTCTGTGCCCTCTGGTTAGTCTGGCTGAGGGTTTATCTATCTTGTTGATTTTCTCAAAGAACCAGCTCCTGGTTTGGTTGATTCTTTGTATAGTTCTTTTTGTTTCTACTTGGATGATTTTAGCCCTGAGTTTGATGATTTCCTGCCATCTACTCCTCTTGGGTGTATTAGCTTCTTTTTGTTCTAGAGCTTTCAGGTATGCTGTTAAGCTGGTAGTTTGTGCTCTCTTCAGTTGCTTTTTAGAGGCACTCAGAGCTACAAGTTTTCCTCTTAGCACTGCTTTCTTTGTGTCCATAAGTTTGGGAATGCTGTGCCTTCATTTTCACTAAATTGTAAAGTCTTTAATTTCTTTATTTCTTCCTTGACCAAGTTATCATTGAGTAGGGCATTGTTCAGCTTCCATGTGTATGTGGGATTTCTGTTGCAGTTGAAAACCAGCCTTAGTCCGTAGTCATCTGATAAAATGCATGGAATTATTTCAATTTTCTTGTATCTGTTGAGGCCTGTTTTGTGATCAATTATTTGGTTAGTTTTGGAGAAGGTACCATAAGGTGCTGAGAAGAAGGTATATTCTTTTGTTTTAGGATAAAATGTTCTATAGATATCAGTTAAATCCATTTGGTTCATAACTTCTGTTAGTGTCACTGTGTCTCTGTTTAGTGTTTCCATGATGTGTCCATTGATGACAGTGGGGTGTTGAAGTCTCCCACTATTGTGTAAGGTGCAGTGTGTGTGTTGAGCTTTAGTAAAGTTTCTTTTATGAATGTGGGTGCCCTTGCATTTGGAGCATAAATATTCAGAATTGAGAGTTCATCTTGGTAGATTTTTTTCCTGTAATGAGTATGAAGTGTCCTCTCTTATCTTTTTTGATGACTTCTGGTTGAAAGTAGATTTTATTCAGTATTAGGATGGCCACTCCAGCTTGTTTCTTGCGACCATTTGCTTGGAATATTGTTTGCCAGGCCTTTACTCTGAATTAGTGTCTGTCTTTGACACTGAGTTGCATTTCCTGTGTGCAGCAAAATGCTGGTTCCTGTTTGTGTATCCAGTCTGTTAGTCTATGTCTTTTTATTGCGGAATTGAGTCCATTGTTGTTAAGAGATATTAAGGAATAGTGATTGCTGCTTCCTGTTATTTTTGTTGTTAGAGATGGAATTATATTTTTGTGGCTACCTTCTTTTGGTTTGTTGAAAGAAGATTACTTTCTTGCTTTTTCTAAAATGTAGTTTCCCTCCTTGTGTGGTGTTTTCCATCTATTATCCATTGTAGGGCTGGATTTGTGGAAAGAAATTGTGTAAATTTGATTTGGTCATGGACTATCTTGGTTTCTCCCTCTATGGTAATTGAGAGTTTTGTGGGTATAGTAGTCTGGGCTGGCATTTGTGTTTTCTTAGGGTCTGTATAACATCTGCCCAGGATCTTCTAGCTTTCATAGTCTCTGGTGAGAAGTCTGGTGTAATTCTGATAGGTCTGCCTTTATATGTTACTTGACCTTTCCCCTTACTGCTTTTAATATTCTTTCTTTGTTTGTGCATTTGGTGTTTTGACTAATATGTGATAGGAGGAATTTCTTTTCTGGTCCAGTCTATTTGGAGTTCTGTAGGCTTCTTATATGTTCATGGGCATCTCTTTCTGTAGGCTAGAGAAGTTTTCTCCTATAATTTTGTTGAAGATATGTACTGGCCCTTTAGGTTGGGAATCTCCACTCTCTTCCATACCTAATATCCTTAGGTTTGGACTTCTCATTATGTCCTGGATTTCCTGCATGTTTTGGTTAGGAGCTTTTTGCAATTTGCTGTTGTGTCAATGACTGTTGTGTCAATGTTTTCTATGGTATCTTCTGCACCTGAGATTCTCTCTTCTATCTCTTGTATTCTGTTGGTAATGATTGCGCCTATGACTCCTGATCTCTTTCTTAGGTTTTCTATCTCCGGGGTTGTCTCCCTTTGTGATTTCTTTATTGTTTCTATTCCCATTTTTAGATTCTGGATGGTTTTGTTCATTTCCATTGCCCGTTTTATTGTGTTTTCCTGTAATTCATTAAGGGATTTTTGTGTTTCCTCTTTAAGGGCTTCTACCTGTTTACCTGTGTTCTCCAGTATTTCTTTAAGGGTGTTATTTATGTCCTTCTTAAAGTCCTCTAATCATTGTCTTGAGATGTGATTTCAAATCAGAGTCTTGCTTTTCTGGTGAGTTGGAATATCCAGAGCTCACTGTGGTGGGAGAACTGGGTTCTGATGATGCCAAGCAGCCTCAGTTTCTATTCCTTATGTTCTGGTACTTGCCTCTTGCCATCTGGTTACCTGTGGCATTGGCTGGTCTTGCTGTCTCTGACTGTGGCTCCCTTCTCCTGTGTGCTGTCCTTCCTGTAAGCCTGTGTGTCAGCTCCTGGGAGCCAGCTCTCTCTGGATGGAATTTGGGTATGGATTGCTGAGGCACAGGGTCAGCTCCAGGCACAGATGGAAACTCGAAGGGTCCTATGCCAGGCTGCTCCTTGGTTCCTGTGTCCTGGTGGCTCTACACAGGTCCCTTGGAGCAGAAGTGGTGGCCTTACCTGTGCTCTCAGGTGTGTCAGCACTCCTGGGAGACCAGCTTTCTCCCAGTATTTGGGTATTTGGGTTTCAAGAGACTGTCACAGATTCAGCTCCAGGGCGCAGACAGAAACTGGAAGGATCCTGTCTAGCGGCCTTACATTTAATATGCCTTACTCATCTCGATGGCTGGGCCATTCAGAAACTTCCACATTGCAAATACCTCTCCTCTGATACTCTTGAGTTATTACTTATTAAATCTATATCCTATCATTGCTACCCTAGACCCAGTTGAAGGGGGTCTGGGGCTGTGCGTCCCTGGCTCTTTTATGATTCTATGTTTTCTCTTCTGCAGCCTCAAGCCTGGGTCTTTTTTCTTCTGACATGTTAATTCTGCTTACTCTCCCTCCCGTGTTTCTTGCCCAGGATTCCTGAAAGTCCTGCCTCTGTCTCCCTGCCCAGACATTGGCTGCCAGCAACTTTATTTAGCAGTCAAAGCCAGCTGGGGTCAGGGGCCCTCAGCATCTTACATGCACACGTGCCAATTCCTGTGTATTGTTCGGAAACCAATTACACAATGCAAGCAATAAACCATTTCCACAGTAGTGTGTGTATATACATGCGTGTCTGTTCAGTTTTATCCTGCCCACCTACAACTATGAAAAAATAACCCTGATTTTGAAATGATAATGTCAGTAGAGAAGGGTTATGTAGGTCAACATTCTGTTATAGAAACACATCTACTCTGTTTAAAGTAAGAGCCATACGTGAGTGGTTTTCATGAATATGCAGCCAACTTAGAATTTCAAATTCTCTGTATGTAATATACTTAAGAGGCCAAACATGTGAAGATATGGCTTACAGAACCATTGCCCTTTTTCCTCTGTGTGTGTGTGTGTGTGTGTGTGTGTGTGTGTGTGATGTACCTCACTAATTAGACTAAGCTGGCCTCAGATTCATAGAGCTCTGCCAGTCTCTTCCTCAAGAGTGCTGGAATTAAAGATGTGCACTTCCACGCCAAGCCAGAATACAACCTTAAATACTGAAACATTTTAAATAAAAAAAAGCAATGATAACGAAATGCCATGTTAGAGTCCCCGGTCTATCTGTTTCTGACCATTTTCTCTCACTAGCTGCTTATTGCTGCTGACTAGTAGCCGTGTCTGCTGGGTTAGACGAGTTTCAGACCTTTGCGTGCGCCTTTAACTCCACCTCACACTTAATGCAGTCAACTCTCCCTACCGGTCTTACTTCTCTTCCAACTAATTCAATTCTTCCATGACGAGGATTTGATCTCTGGCTTCTAGGACCTGCTTTCCCTGTTGAGGCCTCGAGTTTACAGTACGGTGTACTTTGAGTTTTTCTCTAGCCTTGTCAGGTCTATTAGTCAGCGGTCTGATTTAATGCCTAATACACTCTGTTCTTTCTCCTGACAGGAGGATTGGGAATCATGGCAAATCACTGTGTGAATCACACTCAGAGGTGTGGGGAACTGTGTGAGAGGCAGGCTGGCGGGGCTTCAGACTCTAATGTGCGTGACAACATGGCAAAGGAGTTTGTGATAAAAGGTTAGGATCATAGATTTACACATCCCTGAAGATTCTAAAAGTTGGAAATAGCATTTAAGTTTCAAAGTCACTGCAAATAGATAGCCCTAGGTGAATTCCTGCCCACCTACTTACTGATTGGAGGTAGAGGTATTTGGGTCTATTCTGTGCTGGTTTTGAGTGGGTGAAATGATTGTATAACTAGGCTATTATCTCATGATCAGTCTCTTATCTAGTTTAGAAGGGTAAAGACTCTCGGGATAAATTTTGGTTGAGTCCTTCCCCAAATCATGTCTCCCTACCAAAACCCCCATTGGAAACATTCAGTTTAATATGGCCTTTAAGAGAATGACAGAGACCAGCTGGCTTGAATATTCCCCAAAGGCCACACCTTGCTGACTTGGCCACCAAACTGTGGCACTCTTGGGCGTTTAAGCGGGAAGGCCTAGAGGGAGGAAGTTGGGTCCTTGGAGCTGTACACTTAAGTGAGGTGTTGGGATACAGTCTCTTCTTTGCTGTTGCTCTTGGCTGCTGTCAGGTGACAAGCTCCCTCTAGGATGTCCAGAGAACAGGACCAAGTGCTATGGACCAGAGTCTCTGAACCATGAAACAAAATAAGTCCTTTCCTTTTCTACTATTGAAGGTATTTTGTTACAGTCGAGGAAAGCTAATGCATTGAACATTGTCTAAGGAACATCAATAATGTCAGGAAAAGGCACATCACAAAGTGGCCCAGACGATCCTCTAGATTTTTGATACTCTAAGTGAGGAGCACAGCACTGTTCTTCAATTTTTCCCAGGCTTGTGTGGTTCAAGCATCATCTGTGTTGTGTGTTGTTAAAAGAGAGTCCCTGGCTACTTTGAGGCTGAGATTCAAGAACCTATGGGGAGTGGGTGGCAGTGGTGCCAAACCAGGACCTGTGACTCTGCTTGTCTTTTGAACATGTCACTTTGGGAACACTGGGATCCCTTTTGTCAACCACTGAAGAGGACAGCTGCTTGACAGAGTCAGCACCAAGTCTTTTCAGAGCTGCCATTACAGGTTCACGTTTGTAGGTCAAGGATGTAATTATTATTTGGACATTTTCCTCCAGTGCTGTCTAGTGTAGTGACAGACAACAGAGTTGCCAGCAAAGGAAAAAAATCACCTTTGCACTAGTTGGAAAACCAGAGTTAAGTCCAAGGTTCTCCTCAAAACATAGGCATCTCTGTGTGTGTGCATGTGTGTGTCTTTGTGTCTGTGTATGTCTGTGTGTGTCTGTGTCTCTCTTTGTGTGTCTCTGTGTGTGCACGTATATATGTAAGCATTGTTCCAAGTTTCTTGTGGACTCTGGCAATGTTTTTTACATGCCAATGTACTCACATGTAAATTGAGATAATAAGGCTAAAACTCATGGGATTCCGCAGAGGACCGATGGAACACACATAGACAAGTCCCGTAGGCGGTGCCTCTCACTCACAGAATACGGCTCTAATGGGGCAGCAGCTTATTACTGTTGTCAGCAAATAGGCCAGGGTTCCAATATTTATGATTAAATAATCTGATAAAGTGTTAGCATGGAGGGGCTGGAGAGACGGCTCAGCGGCTAAGAGCACTGATTGCTCTTCCAAAGTCCTGAGTTCAATTCCCAGCAACCACGTGATGGCTCACAACCATCTGTAATCAGATCTGATGCCTCTTCTGGTGTGTCTGAAGACAGGTACAGTATACTTATATAAATAAAATAAATCTTAAAAAAATAGTCAGCATGGAATTTTTATCATTTTATGAAATTGATACCCTGACACGTCACTTCTTATGCAGTCGTCATGCAGTTCCACTCAGTGTAATGTTTATGGCATGTCTAAAGTTGTTTATTATTTCATAACTCTGTGTTGCAAACTGATAGTCTGCAGATGCTTTGCTAGGCCTGAATACTTTACATGGCAGTTTGTTCCTATACTTACTTATCTAGATAATTCACACACAGAAATAGATTTCTATGTTTTAAAGCTGTTTTTGAGACTTTTATTATTATTTTTATTTCATGAGCATGAGTGTTTTTGCTCGCAGGTATATCTGTGTACCATGTGTGAGCAGTTCTCACGGACACCAAAAGAGGGCATCAGATCCTCTGGAACTGGAGTTACAGACCGTTGTGAGCCACCACATGGGTGCTGGGAACCGAGCCTGGGTCCGCTGCAAGAGCAGCCAGTGCTCTTAACTGCTGAGCTGTCTCTCCAGGATTTCTAGGTTTTGCAGGAAAGTAATTTGAAATGCACCCCTAGTTTCCTATAGCTGTGGCTTTCTGCAGTTGAGGAGGGGCTAGCTCTCTGAATGGGCAATATATCCTGTAGGTTTCTGCCCCTTTTTAATAGTTGATATGGTTTGCCTGGCCCCACAGGCACCTGAGTGCCGCCCCAATGTACAAGGTAATTACTTCTTTTCTCATACATCCTGGTGGTTGCCAGCTCTTAGCCCAGTTTGTAGATGATGGATGGATGGATGGATGGATGGATGGATGGATGGATGGATGGAGAAAACAACCATTTAATCGTCCTTTACTTCAACAGACTCTTCCTAGCCAGTTGGGTGTGGAGAGCCCCTAGATCTTCTCAATCTTCCTAATGCTACGACCCACTAATAACAACAGCTCCTCATGTCGTACTGACCCCCAACCATAAAATTTTGTTGCTACGTCATAACTATAATTCTGCAACAGTTATCAGTGATAGTGTAAATATCCACTACGCAGGCTATCTGACCGGCATGTTGAGAACTGTTGCCCTGGACGGATATCTGTAGGGCCACCTTCCATGACTTTCCAGCAGGTGGGATTTGGACTCAAGTTCAGTTCCACCTCCACCAGTGGGTCCCACTTCTCTTTTCTAAACTATTTGTTTTATCTCCAGCATAGAAGAGCTGCACCCCACACAGTGTTTTATCCCCGACTTATCCAAAGCTCAGAGACAGCCTTCCTCTATGCAAATCCTTCGACCACGCCCTTCCCACGGTATGCTGTCCTGAGGAGGTTTTCTCTGATTATTCCCCTAGATGTGACCCCTGATAATTTGGCATACTTCTAGTCCATGGCTTGTAAATGGGAAATGAAGTGCATCCCAGTGTGCTCCGGACTGTAGTCAGATACGTAGATTCCCTCACTCTGCCACGGGATGTGAGAACCCTGCACCTCAGACCTAGGGCAGAAACTATGCCACCGTCATCAAAACATAACCAGAACTCAGGGTCCGGTCTGTTATATGAAATGCTCACAGTATTTGTCAGTCGGAATACATTTCCCAACTAAGGAGCAAACGTATTGATAACCAGCTTTAGGGGCTGGAGAGGTGGTTCAGTGATTAAGAGTACTTTCTGCTCTTGCAAAAGCAGAAAGTAATAGAGAAATTGACTTTGGTTTCCAACACCCATATTCGGTGGTTTATACCTGTTTATAACTCCAGCTCCAAGGGATCTGGAACTCTGGCCTCTCAGGACACCTTGACACATGACATGAACATAAAAATACATCTTAATGAATTGACTTTAAGAGCAGAGAGTTGGAGGAATAGATGAAGGCCCTTCATCTGAAAAGCCAGGTTCTGTGCAATCCCCAGGCCCCATATGGTAGAAGGCAAGAACTGTCTCTCACAACTTTTCCATGGACCTCCACACGGCTGTGGCGCAGGTATGCACACAACAACCACAACAACATACAAATAGATGTGTCATTTTAAAGAGTCTGTATTCCTTTAACGTTGTGACTTGAAACCTATCTTCTCTCAGTGCCGCAGTTTCCTTTGAACCCTCCGATAAAAGCTTTAATGGAACATTCACTTCCACTGTGCTGGTTACCTGACGTCTCAGAGTCTTAGTTACTTGAAGTACTTCATTTCAGCTCCTTGAGACTCAAGCTCTGCGTAGCTCCGGGCACACCACGCATGCTCAGTGCATGGCAGTGCATGGTTCTTATTCCGATGTAGAAACCAACCTGCGATTTGGAAACCGGTTTGGGCTTGCTGTATGTTTCCAACGCATTAAGAAAGGGAAGGACAGAGACTGTGGTTTGTCTGCCCAGGGCTAAACAAATGTATTTTTTCTTTTATAAAAAAAAAAAAAGTTATTTTAAAAGTCAATGGTTTAGCCATTTCAAAGAAGTACACTTTTAAGATTTTTATAACCAACAAGGTAAAAATTAATTGAAAATACTGGCAATGAATGGTAAAACCATCAGGCATGTCTGTGGAGGAAAAGTAGATTCACATAGTCTTATACTATTACCTTATGGACTAATCAACAATCATAAAGAGAAAACCCAAGTTTTAGATCTGGTGGAGGTCACCAGAAATGGCGACATGTCCC
This sequence comes from Apodemus agrarius, assembly GCA_964023405.1. NCBI lineage: Eukaryota > Metazoa > Chordata > Mammalia > Rodentia > Muridae > Apodemus > Apodemus agrarius. Next base: position 5,299,635 of record OZ030021.1, read on the forward strand.
GTGCTCAGGAGGCTCCACACAGGATGTGATGCAGGAAGGACAGGACTCCAGCTACACAGTGCTGTGCCTGCAGGAAAAGAAAATCCTCATCTGACTCCACCACGGGACCAGTTAGGCAGAACCACGCCGTTATACTGCGTTACCAAATAAGTGAGCTAGACTCTCGAGATGGGTCCGTATGGGGATGTTGAGTCCTCCTCTCGAAGGAAAACTTCTCAGAAGAAGTCTAAAGAGACACTACTGATAACTATCACAGGCAGCCCTTGATCAGATCCTCACAGAGGACAGACCGTGGCTGTCCCGGTTGCTACAAGCTCAGGCGGTCAGATTTGCTTATGAACTATATATTGGAGAGTGAGAAGGGGGTGAGACTTTGAGGCCGTGGCCCGCTTACCCACTGCTTCTGACTTATTGACGGTCTTCAGATCTGACTAGAACAAAGACCATTGTGAATACAAAGGGAATCGGTTCCACTGAACTCAGTCTCCCGGGGTTGGAGTCACATAAACTGTCTTTAAAAACTTAGACATGATCATGAAGTCACAGTCGGGGGGGCGGGGGACACAGTTCTGTGGGGTACATATGCTGCGGAGGAGGCAATTCTAGCTGCAGAGGCAGTGCTGAGTAAATATCAAGCATTGTGTTCATGTGTACGCAGGTGCATGCGTGCCTTGTGTGAAGGCAGAGCGCCACTTCTCGGCCTTTCTGTTCAAGGGCTTATTCATAGCCTGGAACTTGGCTGAGCTGAGGAGGCCAGCTGGCCAGCAAGCTCTAGGAATCTGCCTGCCTTACCTCCCGTCTCTCCTGTGCTGGGATCGTGTGTGCTGTCTGTCACCGAGCCCGCCGGTTTGCATGGGGTTTGGGTCTCAAACGCACATCCCCACGTTTGCAAGGCACGCCTTACTGACTGAGCCCCCCCCCCCCAGCACTAGATGCAAACGTGACTGTGACCAATGGAACCCCGGAGCAGGGGCCTTGTTTCACTCTTTTGGAGCGTCCTGCCTAATGAAACTCGATGGCTAGTAAGAACCAGGGTGAGATTTCATTCTTGCAGTCGTACAGGGGTGCCAGAGCAGCTGGCAGGGTAGCCCTGGCTGCCTGCATCCGATCCCGTGGTTTATTCGCCTCATCTGAGGGGACGTTATGGAAGAAGGCAGCAGCCTCGTTGGCAATCACTAAAGAAATTCAGCGTCCGGGCTGCCTCTGTGTTTCCGAGAGGGGCAGCAGACATTAACGGCTTACTTTCGGTCCCGGTAGCAATGATATTTTCATTACTGCTGTCCTCGGGCACAGACTTTTTAATTTAAAACAGGAAGGTAAGTTCAGGATGGAAATAGACCATCACCAGAGGAGCATCGCTGCACCAAAACCACATTATAGCTTACCTGCCAATCTTAGCAGCATGCCAGGTGCTTTAGGGTGTCTGGAGGGAGGATGTAAGAAAGAAAAGTAGCAGGAAAGAGACTGGAGTCACCAGGGCCCTGAAAGGGCTGAGGACTTAGCTTTGAAGCAAGATGGACATCCCAGGCTTATACCTTTCTGACTGGTAAGAAAGCTCCACATTTTCCCTCCTCACTTGCAAAGTTGTAACGCCCTCCTTTTGGCTGATAACGGTAGTGGATTCAAGTTGGCTGCACATTTGTTGTTATTCTCCTCAGCAGGTGGGTCTTATGCCCTTCTTCTCAGTCTGAACTGGTTATGTCTGCTCAGAAAACAACAGAGTCACAGCACAGGCCGGGGCATGGCCTCTTACAGGACTGCGCTTTCCACAGCTTGCTTCTCAGAGTCCTTACAGAGGCAACGTGATGAAGGGGCCTTAGCCACAGGGAGCCTCACAGCCATAGGACTGGCAGCCACTGACATCACAGCCAGCTCCCTGGACAGTGTCATATACAGCAGGGGCAGACCAACCAAGAGCAGTGTGAGCCGGCGGGTCCCAGGATCACAAGCTGAGAGCACATGCAAGCCACCACCACCACCACCCCCGCCCCCCAGTATTTGTCTGGCCACCGCTGCAGCAAGAAACCTAAGTAAGAATCAAAGTTTGCAGGAATAGAGACCAGAGTCCAGGCATGGTGGTGCAAACATGCAATCCCAGAGTCTCCGATGGAGGCAGGGGGACCAGAAGTCCAGACCTTCTTAGGGGACACTGTGATTCTGAGTCCTGCATGGGGTACAGGAGCCTCCTCCGGGGAGAAGGCACAGAGGTGGGGCCGAGGAAGTGGCTCAGTGGCAGAATTCACGCTGAGCTTGAGTGAGTTTCTGGTTTCCATCCTCCTCCTCCTCCTCCTCCTCCTCCTCCTCCTCCTCCTCCTCAAGAAGGAACACCGTGACTTATCCACAAGACAGAACAACAAAGCGCAAGAAACACTGGCTGAGTTGGAAGAGAACTGTCTAGAACAAATTGCTACCTCCTTATCTTTCTCGTGCTTTTGACTTTAAAGCTGTCAAGACCGCCTTTTGATGTTCAACACAGGAGAGGGAAAAAAAAAAAAAACAGAAAAGTTTCGTTTTGATTCATTCTCCTCCCGACACGTGTGTTCTACACAGATCTCGTTTTTTAAAACAGAGTTTATTGTATTTAATACATTATAAAATCTGAAAAAGTTGTAGGAAAGCAGCAGACTGAAACTGGAGATCTCTAGCAAGTAATAACTCTGGCCCCTCTGCCGAACGGTCAGCATAAAAACAAAGGGAAGCTTGTGGCTGTGCGGCCGACCTTAGTCCCAGCCCCGTGTGGACTGCGGGCCGGGCCGTCCGGACGTCCTGTCTGCCGTGTGCCCGGCATGGTGTGCTCTAGAGCGCCCCTCCCTGTCCCCTCCTGGCCCCTACCTGACCAGACATGAAACCTCCACTTGTAAAGAAACACCAGCCAAGGTGTTTTGTTTAAAAAAGAAAAGAAAAGAAAGAATAAAGGAAAAAAGAAAAATGGATGGCTGCCGGCAATGAAACGGTACGGAGACTCTCAGCCCTGCTCATGGCTTATTTACTGGACAGAGACCTCAGAGGCCCAGGACACCCACATCATCACAGCACCCACTGCAGTGCTCTCTCTCTCTCTCTCTCTCTCTCTCTCTCTCTCTCTCTCTCTTTCTCTCTCTCTCCCTCTCCTCCCTCTCTCTCCCTCACTCTCTCCTTGCATTTCCTACCTTTTGACATATAGATATTTATATATTTATATATTTTTTACATCTTGAGGATATCATAATTCCAATTGTTCCCATATGAATACAGGTGTGATTTCTAGTGGATATAAATGTCTTTTATTGATTTTAGGTTCAGAGCCTGGCTTACTGGCCCAGCTGCACACAAATGTCCCTTCTCTCATATTGTTATCGGTTGTGTACGTTTTCTTTTTTTGCATAAGAAATATGTCTGTTTAGTCCAGTGGCTCCTGTTTTATCCGGATGACTGAAGGTACTCGGGGTGTCCGCCTCAGTTCACGTCGGAGGACATATTCACTGAACTGGGATGAGTCCACTCCTCCTCCGCAGGAACCCACAATTTCAAACCCTCTTTGCTGCAATCGCTCAAGGACCTGCAAAAAAAAAAAATAATAATAATAATAATAAAATAGGTGTCTGCTTAGGGGCAAGGCATAAATAAACATGCCAAAGATGTGTGCCAAAGCTCAGTTCGTGTACACCCAAGAATGAAGGCAATGGGTTTTCATTAGAAAATATACCACAAATTAAGGGATCGCTCACAGGGCTGTCACTCAGCTGGAGAGTGCTTGCCCAGCATGTTTAAGACTGTGGTTTTGAGCCCTAATGCCACCAACAAACAAGAAGATACTGTAAAGGTCTGGTTTGGGCCACATGACCTGCTGTTTAACTGGAGTCAATGATAGCTGGAGCCTTGCATTTGGTGCATGTCTGACACTCTCTGCTGCAGGAAGCCATCCCTGCAACTCTGAGATAGGGAAGGTACAGGAAGCTGAGTGCGTCCTGCTTTCCTGCAATGCACGAGATAGTGCACTGGATGTAATTAAATTCCACGTAATGCCAAAGGAAAGGGACACCATAGACCATAAATAACGTTTAAAATAAACTTGCTTCATTTCTTTTCTGCAGTGTAGTCAAATGCTGTTAAGTAACTCCCCAAATGTCAATAATGTGGGAGGCAAAGGCAGGAGGGCCCAGAGTGTGGAACTAGCCTGGGCTACAGAGTAAGAGTCTGGCTGAAAACAAACAAGCAAAACCCTGAATGTAACTAAGCAAAGCAATCCTAGTTTTAATTAATTAATTAATTGCAGCACTGGGAATCGAACCCAGGACCTTGTGCACACTAGGCAAGCAAGCACTCTACCACTGAGCTACATTTCTGATTTCTTAAATTACTGTTTTTCTTTTTCTTTTTTAAAGCTTTATTTATTTATCATATCTAAGTACACTGTAGCTGTCTTCAGACACTCCAGAAGAGGGCATCAGATCTCATTACGGATGGTTGTGAACCACCACGTGGTTGCTGGAATTTGAACTCAGGACCTTCGGAAGAGCAGTCAGTGCTCTTAACCGCTAAGCCATCTCTCCAGCCAGAATTACTGTTTTTCATCACCAACTTTAGTATGTAATACAGAAGCAAAATAAAGTTCTAGAAGATATTGGAATAAACAAGACTATGTGCTCCAAAGATGCCAAGCGGAGACCGAGGACAGCAGCAGGCCCTCCCCAGTAGCCCTCGCCAGTGCAGGTGAGTTCTCTGCACACGGCCGTGCTCACTGGTCGAAGCGCGGGACGATGGGGCCCATTCCTAAGCCCAGGTTCCAGCTGTCTTGGCGGCCAGTGAATACAATGGTTGGAAACAGCTCTCTGAGCAGAAGACACGGAGGATGGGATTGAACCTGTGTGGGAGCTCCCTCAGTGTGCTTTGAAAGGCTCTTCTGCCCCGTTTGGAGAGGACACGTGAGTGAGAGGTTCCATCAGACAGTAACGAACCTTCTTCCTCCCCAGAGGTTCCCGTACACGGACTGTGACAAGTATCTGGAATGATCCCATGCGGGCTTCCATGTGGTCCAGGGCTTGTTTCAATGCCATGGACACAGCTTAGGAAGGCGCTGCTTTTTTTTTTTTCCACTTATTTATTTACTTATATATTCGTGTGTGTGTGTGTGTGTGTGTGTGTGTGTGTGTGTGTCCCCATCCATGCAGGTCAGACGACAATTTATGGGAGTCACCTTTCTTCTTCTACTCTGTGGGTCCCAGGAATTAAACTCACGTTAACAAGCTTGAAGGCAGGCATCTCTTCTGGCTGAGCTAACTCACAAAGCCTGGGCTCAGTACTAACTAAGACACCCAGTCCAAAGCAGATGTTGTTGGGTTTAGAAACCTTTGGGTGATGTTAAATGATCAAGTGTATCAGGTATATCATGCCCTGTCCCTAAATCTCTGTGTACTGACAGATAGGTGTCTTTCTGTTGGTGGTGGGTAGAGTCAGAAGCAGGAACGGGCTGGGCCTCGTTGCATGGGGAGGCTGATTCTGGTGACACATGCGCAGCTGCTGCTCTGGCCATGCGGCAGGCATATGAAAGATGACAGATGTTCCCTGGCTAAGGGGTGGGGCTGAGATCTTACTCGGCTCCGAATGCTATGGTCGGCTCTGTAGGGAACATGGTAAGGTGTGCAGGAGAAGAACGGCTTTGAGGCCTCACAAGTGTTTAGAGGCAAGACAGCCACTCGGGACTCTGTCGCCTTGTAGGACCACTGCACACCTCCAGGGGGTGCCATCCACGTAGGAGAGAATGCCACTGTTGCCCTTTGGAGCCGGGTAAGACTGGGCACCTTTCTCTGGATGCTGGTAGGCCCCATTTTATATGAGTTTCCTGCTGTTATGCTCTGGGACGACTGCTCATACATTTTAAAAAGCATAAACAGCGTGTTACAATTCCTCTGAGGCAGTATGAGTGTTTCTAGCCTTGAAACTCCTGCAGAGTACTTAGCGCCGTTGGGGATGGAGCATAGATAGGTGCTGTATGGGACAGATGGGCACTTTGCCGCTGTTGGCCAGACAATGAACATAGCCAGGAGCCAGTTCCAGGTACGGAGAGGTGGGGGACGCTCGGCCTACTGCCTCTTAACGGAGCTCAGGTGTGCCTGTCACAGGCACACTGGCTGACCTTACCTGCTGGAGCTCTCAGAGGGCAGCGACTCTCTGGCCACGGCCCAGGGGAAGAGGGCTTCCCGTTGGGCTAAGATGGAAAGACATATCTATCAGCATCAAAGGCATACGGCACGTCCCAGGCTCTGAACCAAAATCCTGAATCCCAGTTCGATATTTTCTTCTCCCAAAGATGTATCTCCCTCAGAACAGTGACGACTCCACTCCAGTTCTGTCAAAAACCTTGTAGGGCTTCGTGCAAACCCTAGCCACAGTCAGAACCCTTGTGAGGCCAACGCTCAGAGGCTTTTCAACTGTCCTCAGACCAGCGCTCTGTAGCTCTGTAACCTCCTTCTTTGTTTCTCTACTTTCGTATGCTGCTAGAGCTTTAGCTTGATTGATTGATTGATTGATTGATTGATTGATTGATTGATTGATTTTTGAGACAGGGTACCATGTAGACAGATGTAAACCAAGCTGGCCTTGGTCTTGTCCTTGGGGATTAGCTGAAGATAACTTGAATTTCTTTTAAATTTCATTTATTTTTATTTATATTCATAGGTATGTCTGCTTGTCAGTATGTATATCACTAACAGTAGTTGCCAGGGAGGCCAGGAGAGAAGATTCCAGAGCTAGACATGCAGGCAGTTGTCAATCAAGCAGAGTGATTTCTGGGTTGACCCTGGTCCTCTCTCTGGCCTGACTTTGAATTTCTGATCCTCCTGCGTCGAACTCCCGAGTGCGAATGTGGTACTTAGAATCAAACTCCGTGTCAAATGCATGCTGGGTAAGCACTCTACCAACTGATCTACATCCTTGGGCCCTGGATTGTTTATTTTTGAAGCACAAGCTGTGGTGGCTCACTCTTCTCCTCAGAATCCTCCACTGGCTCTCCACTTATCTCACACAATCAAATGAACCCAAGGCCACACAGCACCCCTCCCCTGACGCCCCACAGAAGATCCAGAGTGCCGACGGAAGACCCCGAGCTCTCTCTGAGGCTCACCAGGATTGTCGCCCATCGTCCCCGATGTCATACGCTAGTCTCTGCTCACTCTCTGCCGCCCTTTCTTCCGAGCAGCAGCCTCGGTAGCACTCAACACACCAAGGCCATCATCCTGCCTGGACACCACGAGGGGCCGCGTATGACGTGCGCCTCCCGACCCTGGATGTTGAGAGCCTGGGCTCCGGCTGTTGGGCGGTCAGAGGACACTGGCCTTGTGGATTCCGCGATTCACTGATGAGGTCACGCCCAGTGGGCTGTTGGGAGGTCACATCTGGCTGGAGGAGGTAGATCCCTTGACGGTGGACTCCTACGGTGCGCATCTTGCCTGGGTCCCACCCTGCTTTGTTGCACCATGAGATGAGCAACTTTGCTCTTCCACACTTAGCAGCCATGATGTTCTACTCGCTATAGCTAAAGAAACGACAGCGCCAAGTGACCACCTCTGCACCAGGAGCCTGAACATTTCAAGTTGTTTCTCTCCAGTATGTGTTACAGTGACAAACCCTAACATAAACACAGACATCCTTTTGCTGCTATCTGGTACCATTGGCGCTGGTTAATGTCTGCCCCAACACTGCTTCTGTCCACAAACACCAGGTTGTTGCTTATCTTGTTCTTTTCTGTATCACCTGCACAGCAGGCACACACACCCACAGTAGGTGTACACATCGTAAGTGCTCAGTAAAGACGTGTGCATTTATGGGATGGGTGTGGTGGAGGCTTGAGAAACCACCTACCCCGCGCAAGCCCTGCACATCCTAGCT